>OY282558.1:70190619-70560619 GCA_958295665.1 Tipula vernalis
GTACAGGGACGCAACATAGAAAAAATAAATTCTGTTTGTATGCGGGGGTCATTTAGCCTTTCATTTAATAGTGATGAGGCGGGTTTTAAAAATTGTACAGTTAGAAATATATACACCAGTCGCACTATTACAATAAATGTTGACGGGACTTGGCTAACCAGCTTAATACTTTAAAAACATTTGAAATTGCTAACATAGACAATAACTTGTGGGTGACGGGCCGATCTGAAAACATAAGACAATGTTACACGGTTGTCATCTAGATCTTTAAGTAGCCGTAAATTAAGTACTCTTACTGTTCTAGTGATTGCGAACGTTTATTTCTGTTTCTGCTGTATTAACAATTGAAGGAAAGTCTTCTTATAGGACAAGAAACATCATCATGTTTTTATACAGTGAGATGCTTCCATAGACGACCACCCCACGAAGAAAAACACCTCTCTAAAAGCCCATTTGTATACAATTTCTCAATAAATTTCCCGTTTAACGCAAGAACATCTCGAAAAGAACATTTTCATCGGTACGAAAGATGGTCGCCTTACAAGTTTCCCTGTATACTAGCATATATTATATTGGATAGATTTTCTTTGATCTTCGTCATTTTCAATTTCAACTCAGACTTTGCGAAGTAGTTTTATTTATCTAAGGGACAAACTTTTAAATATCCAGCACCACGTGACTTTAATAGTGGTAGCCAATTGTGTTCTAAACTGGCAAACAGTTTGAATTCAAGAGTGGTTCCCTTTTTTATATTTTACCTTCGAAAACTTTCCTTTACTATTTCAAGTTCCAGCCATTTTCATCAAATCAACTGATATTGTTTCTCACCTCTATGGTGTCGGTTCCCTATATTTTAAAAGCATTTCTTATAGAAATAAAAATGTCAATAGTTTATAAATCAATTACTAAAAGCGATTATCACATTTTTTTTATTAATTTCCAGTTTTCCTCACGAAAAGATTAGGCGTTTATCGGCTGCCACATATTATGTAAGTACAAACCGCGAACCCGCACCCAAACTCTTAACACATTTCAAACATTTTCTAATCGTAATTTAAAATCAAAAATATTCAAAATATACAGCCAGGTGGCAAAGCTATTATTATTTTCCACGAATAAAGCATAAATACTTAATAATCTTATTTGCCAAAGTTTTTTTGATCGTATGTTAGCAAATGAAATGTATAATGAGCATTATAAACACTAAACCTCTAATTTATTGTTAAAACGTAATGAAAGTGCGAAAATACATCGACGCATTTTCTTATGTAGGTGCTCGTAAAAGTAGGAAAATGAAACAAATGTGCGCAGCTTTATACAGTGACGCATGAAGAATGACGAAATCGTCCGCAGCAGATAATTCTAAATATACCTTACTAATCCCATCTACCCATTCTACTCGGTATATGTTACTCCATCGAAAAAACTACTTTGCTTTATATTGTAGATAAGAGTATGTATGATGTGTACAAATATTCTTACCGCACCTTGACACAAAAAACAAAACAACGCACATTTAATAACGCCATAAAGCATAAAGCATAATAATTGTTTGCACACAAAGTAAATTTTCGGTTTAATACAAAATTTATAGAGGAACTCGCGGGTATACGAGTAAACAATTTAGACGTCGCACACATAGACAGACATGTTGTATTGAATTATTCTAATACACAAAACAACAACAATAACAATGGTAAGCAATAAAAGGTAGAACTTTTTATTTTTAGACAATAAATTTGAGTATTTTGATAGTGTAACGTCATACATATTTGGTTGTATCCAAATTTGTTTATTCAAATTATTATTTATTGATAAGACAGAAATCGATAAAATACAAAACAAGATAATAAAAAGTTTTACAGTAAAAACTGCATAAACAAAAAGAAAACATAGTTTTTATTGTATATAAATAAAACTACCCCTCTTCCCTTCCCCCAATATGTAAATATACATTATATTTAAATATACAAAAGTTTACTCACCACAAATAAAAAATTAAAAACGAATAGGGAATATTTCATAAAATTGGCGCTTCCTGTGAGTCCTGTCATTGTGGATAATGTGTGTTGATTTCTGAAAAGAGATTTCAAATTTTGTTTTTATTAATAAATTTCATGAATAGTTTTCACCATAAACAATTTATATTTTAAATCACAAAAATAGTCCCCACGATTGTCTAACTAAAGCCTGTATTACATGAGAAAAATTGACTAACATTCAAAAAGAACGAAAAGAGAAAAATAATCTGATGCTCCATATAAGAGACAAAGACAACATTCTTTTTTAATTTTTTGTTTTATAGCAAAACAATTTTGTCTTTGTCTCTTATATGGGGCATCAGATTATTTTTCTCTTTTCGTTTTTTTTTTGACTACTAATACTACAATGATCACCAATATGTGGCTAATTTGTGAGAGGGATACTGTTTAAATTTAATTTATCCAGTTCGAATCAAAATTAGATATTTTTCTGTTGTGTCGAACGATAAAAGTGATTTTGTATTAGAGGCAAAATACTTCTTGGTAAGAAACTGTGAAAGTCTATCAGCCAATTATTAGTTAACACATTGTTGACCGACAATTTTACACAGAAACTATGTCATGTCACCGGCTATTATTCTGTAATTGACTATGGAAGTAAAGTAACGGATTTTTAGATGAAGTTCTGGAATATGGCCATGGCCAATAAGGAAGGAACTCGGTTTTTCTTATTCAATTATGATGAAATTCGACATGTACGATGAAAATGGGATCCTAAAATGATTTTTAGATGAATTTCTAAAATATGGTAAAGTATTATAGTGGCTTTGGTGGTAGTAGCTTTTTCCTAACGATTCTGATTAAATTCGACATGTGCCATGGAATTAAGTATATTCCGTAGGGTCTCACTGTATTGTTCGAAATATAATTTCTACACCCAACTAATTTGAATTTTTGTTTATTCGACATGAGACATCTCTATGAGACAGTGGCGTAACTACAAATTTCGGGACTCCCCTCCCCCTGCAAAAGTTTTCTTGGGCCCCTACAAAGGCTTCTTGTACCGATGAACAAGTAAAGTGTTTTGTTAAAAATGTATTTCTTCCTATTGTCCAATGGCCTCAATGAAAACGAAATTTCTTGCAATCAGCTCAATGCTATGACGATACCAAATATAACGATAAAGCATCACATATTTTGAGTATAATTTGAAAAATATCAAGAATTTCGAAATAATTTCAAAAATGTTGAATTTTCAAAGTGTCTTGAATATTCTAGAAAGTTCACAGTTAAAGAATTATCCGTAAGTATGTAAAACCAAAGGAAATCCAATAAGCGCTAATCACCGCCATGTAAAATATAAATAACCTCGACATTCTTGAATAATTTCAATAATATCGAAAAATCTGCATATTAATGAATAATTTTGGAAAGCCGGTAAAAATCTAGAAAACCCACGAAAATTTAGAAAAATTCCAAAAATTCGAATAAATATCGAATTATTTGTCAAGTAATTTATTGTTACTAATATTAAAGGGTGTTTCATTTCGAGCTATAGAACTTTAAGGTGGCAACACTTTTTCAGTGACATCCGATTTGACGTCCGTTTTATAGTCGACATAATCGTCCATTAGAGCAGTTAATTCGATTAACTATGGCTCGCTTGCACACTACGTTTACTCTAAATGGTTGTACGCGTCACGTAAGATATACGGCGCCCAACGAGCAGGCGGTAGCAGCTTTAATGCGTAGTATTGAAGAGGATCTAAATGAATCGATTCGTCGTCGTGCACAAAGATTTGGACTTGATCCAACATCTTTATGGACGATTCCGCGTAAGGATCTTGGTTTACATACTTACAAGATTCAACTTGTGCAGGAATTAAAATCATACGTCCATTGTTCGCGTCGTCAATTCGGTGAATGAGCCGAAACCAATATTGACATCGACGCAAACTTTTCATACACACTTTTCTTCAAAGATGAAGCTCATTTTTGGTTGAATGGCCATGTTATCAAGCAGAATTGTCACATTTGAAGCAAAGATAATCCACGAGCCCAATACCGTTTGGTGTGCTTTATGGGCCAAAGGAATCATCGGACCATATGTGCTCAAACATAATGCTGGTGAAAACGTTGCAGTCAACGGAGACCGGTATAGAGATATAATCACTAATTTTTTGGTGCCTTAATTGGATGGTAATAACATCAGAGACATGTGGTTCCAACAAGAGGGGCACATGCCATACAGCGCGCGATACAATTAATTTACTGAAACCAACATTTGATGAACGATTAATATCGAGAAATGAACCTGTCAACTATTTTCTTTGGGCGTATGTTAAGTCACTATTTTCTTTGGGGGTATGTTCAAATTGGCTCTAAGATTTTCGAGTAACATTGAATTATCAAATACACCCGACAATCTCAAACATATTCGAATAATCTCGAAAATCTCGAATAACCTGGTTGTTTCGAAACACCGAATCATCAATTAAGTCTCGAATATCGCTCATCCCATTTCCATGCTATACTCCAATAATCTCGAGAAATTTTAAAAAGTGATACAAACACCATCACTATTTGCAGAATTAATTTGGAATTTGCAATTTCCTTATATTTAAAATAGCTTTTCAAAATAACAGGTTTTACCGAATTTATATTATATTTAATTTGTATTTACCGTTTACCGGTAGTAAAAAAAATTCAGTAAATGACACACTCAACAACCACATTCAATCTTTTGCAAATCAAATTCAACCTTTTCCAATCAAAACTTGAAATTGAAGTGCAATACAGGTAAATTTGTTGTGCAAAACGTGTATTACAAATAAATCAACCCAGCTATGACTAAAATCGTTATGTTTATCGATGTCGAAAGCTTTGATTTCACACGAGTTTAGCAAATTTTCGTCTAAATCTAAATATCTGTCAGAACCTAAAGCCATTTTTATTTATAGTCAGATTATGTGTAATTACTCTGACATTCATCTTCTGCAACCGAGAAGAAATTGTTGAGCCTTTCTTAAGAAAATATTTAATAGCAAGAGGAACGATTTCTTCTTTTTCTAAAAACTTTACCAACGCCTTTTCTTCAAAATTTTCCTATATGCCGTTTGCCGTTTTGCAAATTTGACAGGGTGGTCTACTTTAAGCTTAATCTGAGCTATCATCTATCGACAGTGACTTTCAACTAATATTTGAACTCTTAATAAATCTCGTAGACCCCATTAACCGTGGGCCTTCCCGCAGCTGCGGGTCTTCCTTCATTTCACATATAAAATTCTTCTTCACCTTTATGATGAAATTGAACATATACCATGGAACTAGGATATACCTTTTGAAATATCGCGCTTTGTACTATATCGCGTTTTGTACCATATCGCGCTTTGAAATATCGCGTTTTGTACCATACCGCGTTTTGAAATATCACGTTTTGAAATATCGCGTTTTGTACCATATCGTGTTTTGTACCGTATCACGTTTTGAAATATCGCGTTTTGAAATATCGCGTTTCAAATGGGACTAGTATTTGTTAAAAATTTGACAAAGGAATAACATCCGAAACAACCGTAATTTCTATTTTAAATAAAATATATCACAATAAGAAAGTGGCAAAACCAAAATAATTATGTTTTAACGTACAATCCTTAAAGTGATATTATTACACGAATAAACAACAAAAAAGTTTAGTTTTAAATAAAACTATCGTAACGTATTTATCGTAACTATGGTAAAAACAGAAGTGGGTTACTTAGCAGAAAGTGTAGTTGAGGACATAGTGCCAATAATCGTCCTACAAGCAACAATCTGTAGACTATTAAGTTTGATAATAGAAGTCTTTAATTTAACCACCTCCCTAAGCAAGTAAAGGTTAGGCTCGGTTTGGAAAGAACCAAAGACTTATAGATAGAAAGACAACACTTTGTGAATCAAATCCAAGTTTCCCCCTGATCTGGTAATTCCCAGAAAGAGGAGAACCTATATATAAGTTCAAGGCCAAAATTTGATACGGTCCTTCTCACAGGAGTGTAACAGTTCATTCCGTCCAGCCGTAGTCAAAGAAGCATCTCTTCGGAAACATTCAAAAGACCGAATAGCTGAAAATCTGACAACCTTCAAATTGGCACAGAAATTGTGCGACTGCAGCTGTTGCAAAAGCTAAACAAGTTCTTATGAGCAAGATTAAAGGCAAAATGTGGTAAATTTTGAATTCGCCGAGAATTTCCTGGGGCTAACTATGCAATTCGACGACAATTTTCGACGGCTATCGTTTTGTATTAGAAAGTACCGAAAGAAAAAGTAAAACAAATACTGTTTTCTTTTTTCTTCCTGCACCTTCTTATATAAAACGATAGCCGTCGAAAATAGTCCTTGAATTGCATAGTTAGGCCCCTGAATAACAAAAAATTCGAATCTTACTCCTCTAAAAGATGAAAACCACATTTACAAAACTGCACACGAGACGGTCGGCATTCTTAACAGGTCCTTTTTAAAGCTAAAGCAAACCTAGTAAACCTTCGGTTTGGTTCATTAATAAAATGATTCGCTTCACGGCAGCCAGAAGTAGCAAGCCATTTCAGTCTTAGCTCTTTGAGTGCGAATTTTTTTTCAGCCTTCTTATCGCTGTTAAAAGGTGAGGGGCCGCTGGTTCGGGACTGACAAGTGATAATCGCGACCCAGCCTTCCATTTCACAATGAGTCAGCACTCTTAAAACCGTGACCCTGTTGTTGGGACAAAGAGGATTAAAGAAATGTTTATAGTCCTTGACAAGTTTGGAAATTGTCAATGAGTTGAGTTCAGCTATACCATCCATACAGAAAAAAATTATTTTGGTCAATAACAACGAGACTACAAAACGATCTTAACTCAAATTGAGGGCAGTAAGTACCAAATCCAGCACTAAGTTCAGAGCAAGGGCCATCTGAGAAGAAGACAAGTGACTCGGATATTTTTTTAATAAATTATTGAAAGAACCACAAATCCCTCGATGGATAAGCCACCGAGAATAAATTCTTAAAGTTGAGCAGACAGATCTTCAATGTCTCTACACCTAGTAAAGATAATTAGATTGGACTTAGATGGGCTCACGTGTAAGACATTCTCAATATACCATGCCTCCACTATAAGTAAGGTTTGTTGCATTACATCGGAAAAAACCACAGTACAGGAGAGGCAACACCACACTGTGGACTCCAGCTCAACAATAATAAACTTAAGATTAGATTCGATCCACTTGAGCTCCCGCAACATCCAGAAAAGTTCCCACAAAAAATAATTTACTATTGAGAGATGTTTCAATCTTAGTAACAAGTTCATGTAGAGTAGTTTCACAGGACTTGCCAAGAAAGGTTGAAGACAGAGTAATATGTCGAAATGACTTAGAGTCTGAATAATCAGACTTTCCAGCCTTCGGTATAAAAACAACTTTGGTTCTATTCCAAGATTGTGGAATAATGCCAAACGCAATGCAGAGAACAAGGAAAATGTTTAAAGGGAAATGAACAGAAAGAAGCAACTCAGCAACCTCTTCCTTCGTAAACGAAGTCTATACACATCATTTTTAGCCAAAGCTTTATTAATTCTAGCTACAGCCGAAAAACTATTAAATTCCTCACAGAAATTAATTTACGAAGCACTGTGAGAATGCCTTAAACTTTTTTTATAAACTTTTTGAGCTATTAAGAAGTTAACCCAATCAGCCTGAATTTTAGTTTCCAAACTAATTTCCTTAAATTTTTTAGTTCAGTACTCCAGAAAGATTTATTCCGATACTTCTGGTTAGAGATAAGGGGACAAGAGCTTTCAAGGGCAGTCGAAATTGACTTTGCAAATAAAGATGGTTGCAATTCAACATCCTTAGCAGACCGAAATTGCCTCGGTGTAACAAATAGAGGAACGAGATCGAGAGAAAAAATATCCCAATCGGTTTATTTCCTGTGGTCTTTTAAGTTTAACAGAAAAAGAGATACACCTATGATCAGAAGTGAGAATATCATTCGTCACTTTCCAGTTAAAAATTAAATCAACTATAGGCATAGAGCACAAACTGATGTCATTTACTTCCTGTCGAACAGAGTTAACAAATGTTGGCTCACAGTCTTTGTTGAGTATTTCAAACTCAGTATAGTAATTAATATTTGAACTCCCATATAATGAATGATGAAAATTATCATCACAGCCAATCACAAGAGGGTTATGCTTCCGTTTACTCCACAACACCCAGGTTATTCAGCTCATCCAAAGGAGTAATACTTAAAAGTTCCAGATGCGGACACTGCCCAATCAAAAGCTGCAGCTGTTGATGTTTTCAGATTGTCTTTGATGGATTCACAAATTTCTCAAGTTAAAGGAGTTGTCCCGTATGAGTTTAAAGTTCACTGTTCAAATTTATTACGGAACCTGTCATCCGGCGGCGAGCGCAACTTTACATGACCGATTCTGCCATGGCCAACCAGCAGCGAGTTAAATAAACAGTTAATATACAAAAAATACAAAGTAAGCGAAGTATAGCATCAGTAAGAGTGAATCGATGGTGGCAACATTTTTCAATAGCGGGTGGAGTTGGTTTTCATACTTGCAAGTTTAGACCAAAAATTTGCATAATCTCGTTTTCAAACCACATTAAATCGTCTTACAGTAAATGATCAAAATAATTTGTTCTTATGCGTTGTGTACGGCTAAACACATAGCTAATCGATGATTCACTCTGCTTTATATAGACATAAATTAAGATTCTTTAAATGATAAGATAAGGCGTTAACGCGTTTTATTATATTAACGTATTTCTACTGTAATTACTCGTATACATACTAATAATGCACACTAAAGTAAAAGTAGTCTGTAAAAACGTTTAAATCAAGTGAAATTGTACTGAAATTCATATTACCACTATCTATGTGTATAATTAGTAATTATTACTGAATATTTGTACTTGTACACACGAATTACAAACATGTGTACAATAATTGAACTCGTTTTTCTTATCAAACCTCCGTTTATATTTTTTTTTTTTTTGGAGATTACACGACGTCTAAGATAAAACGATTTTTATTAAAAACTAGATTTGATCGCAATTCACAGAAAAGAGCGTTATCAAAAAAAAAAAGGTTGACTACACGATCGGAAATTCGTGGAAAAAATGTTATGGTAATTCAATTTGAGGGTGAAACGTGTTATAAGTATTTAAGCTACTTCATCTCTGAATAAATCATACTACAAGTAACTAATTTTAGTGTCATCACATAGGTCATTCGTTTATTAATTGTTGAGTAATAATTTATTTAGATCAGTCTGTTCAAATGTAGTTCTAGGTCAGAAGAAAAAAATGTTTGTATTGTGTTCTGAATTTCTGATTTGCATTTGTTTAGCTTTCGAAGATAAAACAAATTTGATTGTTGGAAAGAGAATAGTATCAGCAAGCTAGAGGACAGACACATCATCTATCCCAAACGATAATCTTCTGTCCCTATTCTTACAGTTTTATTCATTAGAAACGTTAATGATGATGAGATCCATTATCTGCGAGATCTAAATTAGTATGAGCAATTTATTATCAATCAAGCAACAATATTATAATCAAACTATTTTCAGAGCAAGCATGAAAAATAATTCGAAAACGAGAAGCCAAAAACGTGACTTAATTTAGATGTAGGGGGATCAAAGATTATATGGAGGAATACAAAATAATCAAAATCATGTGTCGTCTGAAATATTTCTGATACTAAGTAGCACGAAATTTCAGATTATTTGACCATAACTAGAGGGGACCAATTTCCAATGCGGAAATTAGGGAAGGAGCTCCTGGTTTTAGCGGTTTCCAACCCTTAGAGCCAACAAATTTGTTGATTTACGCTATGCGCTGTTGAAGTGAAATAAAAATGTGTTCGACATAAACGAAAAGAAAAAGGAAAATTTCACAGCTAACAGGGGAATCCCTGAACGGCCATGTTTTCCGAAAGATGTTACCATTAATGTATTTCAATATTTTCTTGTTTTGTAACTTTTGTTTACATAAATTGTAGAACGCATAATTTAACTTTAACAAGGGTGACCATACGTACCACATTTTATGTACCAAAATGTACAACTTTTCATTCAAAAATTTTCCATAGAATTTATAATTAATCACTTAACATTCTCATATACTAAATATAATGCTAAAAATCATAGGTTTACAAATAAAACTCCTACAATCGACTGAGGATGGTGGAGTGAACTAACGTCCGTTGTATTAATGCCCATGTGCCTTATTACCTTTTACTCAGGAATTTTGGTTCAAGGATATTTTTCTGAAATGACATAAAGATCCACCGTAGAAAGGAAATAACGCCCCCATCAAATTCGCAAGCCCCTCCATATATTCGTCGATTCTATTCTAACACAATGTATTAAGCCAAACAAAACCAACTTGACATATTTGTGGTACAACGAGCGATACAATTCCTTAAACTGTGTCTGCAAGGTTGACGAAATATTTACCAATTTCAAAATCTATTATACAATCCGCTCCAGTACATTCGTCGATTCAATTCTAACACAACGGATTAAGACAACCGAAAAACCACTTGAAATATTTGGGTTTGGAAAATGTTCAAATTTCTGTGTGTGTGTGTGTGTGTGTGTGTGTTGGAATTTCTACAAATCGTCAAAGCGGCAGTTTTGGGGCGGCAACCTCCTTGAATCGTTTGATGTTTTTCAAATTTCGGTATTTTTTTTCTAAACGGGCATAATGCTCAGAATAAAAAATGGGGAAAACGTCCATGATGGCTGTGTACTTTAATTACTACTTAGGCTTTCTTGCTTTTCCCAATTGCCATTAAACTCCACAACAAAATGGCGTTAAAGATCTTGGACTTTATGCTATTTCAGAAAAAAAATAACAGCAATGGACCCTAATTCCTTATAAAAAAGGAAATAAGGCCCGCGGGTGTTAATTTCACGGGCGTTAATTCACACCACCCGTAAAGTTCATTACAAATATTAGTCAAAATAATTCAATTTTATCGAGCTGTTCACAATTTCTACAATTTTTTAATCGCGTTGTACCGAAACCACGTTGTAGAAGTACCTTCTTAGGTAAATCGTTTTAATAATCGGGAATGGTCTTAATAATTCGCTTTTTTGGTTATTTTTACGGGTTTGTTAGAATACTCGTATGTGTGCTTCAAATTCATTTCCTGTCGCTAATGACGGAGGTGGGCTGTAAAATGGCCAACGAAATTAATAACATAAGTGGGGCGTTAAAATTTCAATACGTATGGAAAGAACAACATAAGCTCTTCTACCATTAAGCTAAAAACTGTTTTGTTTTTAGCATTTTTAGTACTAGAATATTTTTATTGTAGTATTTGAATTTAAGAATCGCAAAACATAAAAATAGTTTCACATACAAATTTTATTTTTGTAAATGCCCATTCTACTTGCTATCCCCACTCACTCCTAAAAAATCTGGTCACCCTATAGATTAAAAGATTAATGTACATACCAACTCCACGATTAATAATGGAATATGTGCCTCGAGCCCTTTTACAGACGGAAATCCATTACGATTTCATGAGTCTTAACTGTTTGAATCGTTTGGGGAGCATTGGCATAGATTTTATTCATAATCTTACGATTTAGGCCAAAAGTTAAACTCTCAATGCATCGATTAAATGCCATAAATAATCAGAATTCAAGCCCAATTACGCCACCAGGCCAAAATCCGCACGAGAATGATTTTCTTGGAAAAGTCGAGATTACTTTGGGGCATTTCTAAGACCGAATCAACGAAACTACAGTTGTGGCTTTAAACCAAAATCTTTGTGCAAAATAAAGTGCAGATTGCCGAAAGGAATTTGATCGCGCCAAGTTCATATTGCTTTATTACATTACCAATTGCATTACGAGACGGAACTCCAGTTTACGAACTGCGCGTTTATGAAATTTTCATCATTTCAATGCATATTGGTGGTAAAGCGATTCATTTTCGTTAATCGACCTATTTTTATTTGTCAAGTGTCAAGGTTTGACAGTTGTAACTTTGACATTTGAAAAGGCAGGCGTGTTCAAAATGTCAGTTCTTGTTGGATAAACCCTACATCATTTAAGTGATGGAAACTACCGACAAAAGATCACACAAAGATCTTGAAACTGTCTTAAGTGATCTTATGACACGATATAATGAGATCGTTATTGTTGGTGACTTTAATATTGACTGTCTCGTTTCAACACATACGGCTAAACAACTAAAATCATTAATGTCATCTTATGGGCTTGGATTAATCTCAGAGGTAGCTACTAATTTTGTGGGTGATTCTGCCTCTTTAATTGATTTGGCCTTCGCCAATAATCCTAAAAACTTTTACTCAAATCTCAATTCCTGGCATTGCAACCACCCATGATATGATTTATGGGTCGTATGTGTTCCCTTTTGACAAAAATGTTAGTAACCAATTTATTTACCTGAGAGAATTCTGGAATATTGACAAGGACGCTCTACTGATGGCTGCTAATTCATTAAATTGGGCATCATTATATCATTTTTTGTGATGTTAATAAACAGTTATCACTTTTAAGTTCATTTATAAGTTATCTGATTGATAACTTTGTACCACTAAAAATGATTTGTGAGAAGCGTAAAGTGCGTGGTCCGTATTTTAATAATGATATTTTATTGCACCGTAATATTCGTGATTTTCTACATGAGAATTGGAGAAAGTATAAGACTGACATTAATAGGTTAAAATACGTTAGAGCTCATAATAAAGTAAATTATATGATCAAAGCTGCCAAATGCCAGTTTTTTAATGATCGTTTTAGCAATAATACTACGAGTAAATTGTTCTGGAAGAACTTCAACACATATGTAAATCCGCCAATTCCGGAGTGTAAATGTGACATTACCTCTGATGAGTTCAATAGTTACTTCGGTTCGGTTTTCAACTCCAATGATGTAAATTTTGTTTGTGATGCAGTTCATTCTGCCGCTGACTTAAATGTTTTCTACTTTAAAAATGTTTCTGCTGAAGAAGTTTGTTTCCATCTGGATAAAATCAAATCGAGTTCTGTAGGAGTTGATGGTATTCCACTTAACTTCATTCAAATTCTACTTCCGGTTTTGCTACCTCACTTAACTTTTATTATAAATTCTGGCCTCACAAAATCGATATTTCCTGATGCGTGGAAAATTGCGACAATTTCGCCTATTCCAAAAATACCGAATCCATCTACAGTAACTGATTTTCGTTCTATAAGTATATTACCAACATTATCTAAGGTTTTTGACAGAATTATTCATGCTCAGATCAGTGGCTTTATTGCTAAACATAACCTATTGGATGAACTACAATCTGGATTTCGTGCCAAGCACAGTACTACAACTGCCTTGTTGAAAGTTACTGATGATATTACTATTAATATTGAAGATGGTAAAGTTGCAGTTTTGGTTCTCTTAGACTTTTCTAAGGCATTTGATAAAGTAGACCACGCTATGTTGTTATCGAAACTATGTTATGAATATAACTTTTCCAAGAGTGCTTATCAACTTATAGCTTCTTACTTCCATCTGCGACAACAATCTGTAAAATATCATGGTAACTTTAGCGACAACATTTTTGTCACATTTGGGGTTCCTCAAGGATCTATTTTAGGACCTATTCTGTTTTCATTGTACATAAATCAAATTTGTCAATCAATTAAACAAACGGGAAACATTTGCTATCACCTTTTTGCGGATGATTTGCAAATCTATTCTTTCGGGGATATTGATTCGGTTGACGCTGTGATTAATAATCTAAATCAAGCTTTGTGTAATATTTTGGAATGGTCCAGAGTGCACAAACTTCAAATCAATTCTGCGAAGTCACAAGCCATACATATAATAACATATAATAACTAACAAGAAACGTATAAATTCACCGATAAACAGTCTTTTAATTGACAATCACAGAATTGAGTTTTGTGACGTTATCAAGAGTTTGGGGTTGATCATAAACACTAAATTAAATTGGAGTACCCATGTTAATAACCTATGTGGTAAAATTTATGGTATCTTAGGTAAATTGTGGAGTACGGCGAAATTTATTTCAAGTGATGTAAAATGCCATATCATTCGTACTCTTGTGGGACCTTTACTTTCATATTGTTCTTCGATATATTCGCAATGTTCCAAGAAGTCTCTACGAAAGTTAAATGTTGCTTTCAATTCTTGTGCTAGATACATATTTTTGAAGCGAATAGGCGATCCAATTTCGCACCTTTCTGAACAGATATTTGGTGTAAGCTTGAACCAGTTTTTGGAACTGTTGGTGTTGACTGTGATGTTTGGTTTGACTAAAAATAAAGTTCCGAACTACCTTTATGATAAACTGAAATTCTCGAAATCGCAGAGGACATTAAATTTAAATTTGCCTAAATCATGCAAAACTAAGCCAAGACAACGTGCTTTCTTTATCCATGGAGTGAAGCTCTGGAATAGTCTGAATCCGTCTATAAAGGCAGCATCTAATTTGCGTGGTTTCAAGGGACTGTACCTCGAAGGGCTGATTGGCACATAATTCGTTTTTTTCCCCCTTTTTCTTTTTTCCATTATCACGTCTCTCGTTTGTTCTTAATCTTTTCTTCTGTATTTTTAATTATATTATATTTAATTTTAATTATTGTTCTAATTATTTTTCTGTGTAATTGCTGGAATACACATAGGAATATATCCCTGGATATTGTAAAAAGGCTATGCCTTATTTGTGTATAATTAAATAAATAAATAAATAAAAAAGCTATATATATGGACGATTTAAAGGCAACGCCTTCCAAGTTGCAAAAATATGAATAGGATGGTCAGAGCGCAGAAGTCGGTGTTATCCAAATTGTGTTAAAAATACGCCGGTGGTTTAAATGATTAGACTTAACAATATAACAAATGAAGCAAGCTTGTAAGAACTTATATATGCGCAATTTTCAAATGATAATAATTTCATTATCACTACCATTATTCGAGGGTCAGATAGAGTTTGCGAAAAATCGTGTTTCTTTTAAAATCGGGTTTACGTTTTTTTTTTTCAATCTTAAATTCGGTTAACCGGTTAAAACCGGGTTTTAAAGAAAAAAATGTATTCTATAATAAAATCGCACTTATAGTGTTAGTTCGCTAAAAACCCCATTAAATAAAGTTTTTTTTTCATAGTTTTTGTTTTCAATTCCAATTCAGTTATACAAATTCACTTTTTTATTACAAAAATTAATAAGACGGCTTCTAATTTGACGAATTTGATTTTTAGATCTTTTAAATACTTCGCCAAAGATTCGCTTCCAACAGCCTCTTTTTCAATGAATTGAATAAACTTTAGCTGACTTCCGTATTTATCTGGTCAATTTTATTCAACATAAACGTGACTATGGTTTCGGCCGTTATTATTGTAGCGTATTTTCATCCCAAAGCGTCCACTGCTTCTTGTACGGCTGACAAAGCATCACAAATATCTTCGAGCATATTTAATTTTTCTAAATCATCCAGTGCTTTTTTATGCAATGAGCTTTAAAAATTGTTAGATCATAAGTAGTAACGTATTCTAAAGAATTTTAGAGTCTAAAATTAGTCCAATTTCAACATTGAACTTTTGCTTAACATGTTGCTGTAAAATTGTATTTCGTACAGGGGAACGCTTGAAAAATATTACCGAATATTGCGAACTGAATTATTTAATTTTTTATTTATGTATTACCAGCACTAACAAATAGCACAGGTTACAATACCAATAATTTTGTATATAAAAAAGTGTTATAAATTATTATTTCGAATACGACTCTTAAAAAGATCCCTTGAAATGTTAAAATCGAAAAGTTCTGAATATTGGTTAAAATATTTTGACGTACGCGCGACCGGTTCATCAATTCCATAATTCGTACGATGAAAAGCAATACTCAGTCTTAACTGTCGTGGACGAAGAACTCTCTTAGGAACGTAAAATGAATATAAGTCATAAGCAATACCGGGCAATCAATCTTAGCACAAATTACATCCCGAGCAAATACTGCATGAATCATCTCTCTTCTGAATTCAAGACTACGAATGTTCAAAAGTGTACAACGACCGGCATAAGAAGGTAAACTAAATCCTGAAGTTGACCTTCGAAGTCTACGGAGGGCAAATATTAAGAACTTTTTTTGAATCCGCTCAATACGATCACTAAAGATTTTATAACCAGAACTCCAGATAACTACAGCGTATTCCAAAATAGGCCTAACAAAATCAGTATATAATGTCTTGAGAGTATATGGGTTAGAAAATTGACGAGCATGTCTCTTTATGAAACGAAGCATCAAGCCGGCTCTAGCTACAATCATTTCTATATGTTTAGGGTAAAACTTAGGTTACCTGTAAACAAAACACCTAAATCAATAAACTGAGTAACTCTATCTATTTCCACGTTTTGTAAACTGTACGGAGCTACAATTAATATCTTAATTCGTGCAAATGACATAGTTTTACATTTGGAGATATTGAGAGCTAAACGATTTTCGGTAGTCCAATCACTAAACCGATTAAGATTCTGTTGTACCAATAAAACGTCTGCACCATTTCGGATAGTAAATTTTAAGGTCATCTGCTTATAACAGACGTTTACAAAACTTAAAACATGTGAACACCAGATGAGACTGAAAACTTCTCAGAAAAATTTTGATCAATACGTACTAGTTGAGACCTTTGCGACAAATAAGATGATAACCATTTTATAGGAATAAAATTAGAATTCACTTTAATAAATTTTCAATTAATAATTTGTGATCAATTTTGTCAAAGGCTTTACTGAAATCTGTATAGATAGTGTCAACTTGGGCCCCTTTTTCTAAACAAAATATCGCATCATTAACAAATACCGCAAGATTGGTTGTCGTTGATCTACCAGAAAAAAAACCTTGCTGTTGGGGAACAATTATAAGATAAATACAATCCTTTACCAGTTTTACAAAAAGTTTAGGGATAACAGATAATATAGCTATTCCTCTATAATTCTCAACTGAATTTTTAGGTGCCGATTTAAATACTGGAATTACATACGAGGGTTTCCAGCACTGGGGAAAAATACCTTGCCTAAGGCTTTAATTAAATAAATGTGCTAAATGGCCACTTAAGGCTTCGGCGCAATTATTTAAGAGTAGTAAGGGAATACCATCAGGGCCCATAAACATTTTACTATTAATTCCAACTAAAGCCGTTTTGATTTGTTCTCCCGTAAAAGAAGAAATACAGTGAATATGATTATTGACCAAGACTTGGTCACTGGGAGATGTTAAAACATTTTCGACTGAATAAACGGATTTGAAAAACGTTACAAATAATTCACAAACAGCATTTAGATCATGAGCTTGCCTATCATTATAACTCATGGATAACCAACAGATTTTCTTTTAGAGTTAATATAATGCCAGAAATACGATGGATTGGACTTGATACCAGATTCAATTTCTAACAAATAATTACCATACATAAATTGATTCAAAACCTTAAACTCATACCGAAGGTGAGAATATAATGCATAATCAGCTGATGTGTTCGTCTTTTTATACAGTTTGTGTGCCTTGGTTTTACGGTTATATAAATTAATAAGTTTTTTGGTAAACCACTTTTCACGATACGAATTATGTTTGTTGACAATTTTTGGAATGAATAGCTCCATGATCCATCACCGCATGCAAAATTTCGTAAAACCGGCTATAGTCATAATTTCAATATCCTTCTCATTACAAAGGAAATCCCAGGAAACACTTTCAAGAAATCCATTTAGAGAGTCATAATCACCATTTCTAAAATCAAAGATTAAAATATTATCATTTGGAACATAATCGTCGAAACATTGAAAACTTAACTTAATTAACAACGGTGTATGATGAATACTTGATGAGCGAGCCGGGTCTTTACAAGATTTCACTGATGGATGTAAATTATCGTCAGTGAAAACAAGATCCAAAAGTGAGCCATTCTGATTATGCACTTCGTTATGTTGCCTTAGACCCATTTCAAAAAATGAATCTATCACGAAAGAAGTATTGGCAGTGTTACCAAACGGTGTAAGTATTCCGTCAATTCGTTTCCAATTTAAGTTTGGAAAGTTAAAATCACCCACGATGCACAAACTATCATTTTCTTCCATTTTGGGTTGAATCTTATTTCCAATTATATCGATAAATTCATTAAGGAATTCACTTGTAGATTTCCCGGGAACATACGTAGCACAAACGAAAAGATTTCCTTTGGTCATTTTTACCTTTACTAAAAGGATTTCAATATCACCGGATGCAATATTAATTTGTAGACAGTTATACTGATTTATTACAGCTATTACTAGACCACCACCAACATCCAGACACTCTCCAGTTTCGTGCCGATCTCTGCGGAAAACTATATAATATGCAGGAAAGAATTCCTCATTCTTTATAGCAGGAACCAGCCATGCCTCAGTTATGACTATGATGTCATAATCTTCTTCCATAACCGATGTAAAAAATGTATCCACTTTTGTGCGCATTCCACCCGTGTTATGGTAATATATATTAAACCAATATTTATCGTTAGTCATATAATTACCCACTTCTTCGTCACCATTATTACCATCAATATTATAAATACTCGTATTATCGTTATTATTATTACTGTCTTTATTATTAATAATTTTTTCGTAATTTCCTAAACTGGAGACTGTATGCGACGGCTCCGTTGAAAAAATTGGCGATAAATATCCGCATTCACAAATTCTTTAACCAGTACCCCCACTGGCCACATATTTCCGTCCAACAATCTGTCCACCATGTTTGCTCAAGAATTGACTTTAAACCAATGCTTTAGTTTAAGGCAACGCAAATCGTGAATATCAAATTTACCCTTGATATACTCCATAATTTCAGCTTCCGTTGTTGAATTCCGAAGGCGGGAAACGAAGAACCATTTTCTTGCATCAGCCGCACAAATGACGTTATCAACTACAACTGATGACCCAATAATAACATTATTATTATTGTTTCTGTTATTGTTCCATTTTAACTGCAACGATATATCAGCTACTAACTTACTGGTACTATTATTTGCATCAATGGTAATGGTATTATCATTAATTATGTCTTTTGACCGAGTATTTGCTGATGGCCCAGTTCCATTTGTGACAACAGGTAATCTTTCTTTGTTAATAGTATTACCCCTGCTTTTTTTCTTTTTTTGAATCAAATTCCGGTTGGATGACGATAAAGATGAAGGTAATATTAATGAAGGTGATGATGATGCTGCCGACGATGACACTGGGTATTGTAATAGTAATGGCGTGGGTATGCTTGTGCTCGTTAATTCATTACGGTTATCTTGAAATGAAGGTTGTATCCACTGTTTTAATTAGTGCATGGAATGAAATGATACGTCAGAATATTCAACTTCATAATATTCTTAATTTAATACCACAATCAGATTCATCAACTTCATTAGTTTCTACTGTAACGCCAAGAGTAACTCGTGGTTAATACATAGAACAATTTCAACTTCCGATTCATTGCCAAATTTAACATTCACTGAAGCTCCGTCACATGTTGTGGATACGGAATTATATCAAAGGGCCGAATGTCGATGGGCCGAATGTCGAAGGGCCGAATGTGTCGAAGGGCCGAATGTCGAAGGGCCGAATGTCGAAGGGCCGAAATTGTCGAAGGGCCGAATGTGTCGAAGGGCCGAATGTCGAAGGGCCGAATGTCGAAGGGCCGAATGGGTCGAAGGGCCGAATGGGTCGAAGGGCCGAATGGGTTGAAGGGCCGAATGGGTCGAAGGGCCGATTTTTTTTTTTTTTTGTGTTTTTAGAAATATAATTTTTAAAATTTGTTGTTTTAAGAAATATTTGGTAATTTTTTTTTGTCAAATATAAATTAATTTTTTATGAGTTTATGTATTTTATTATATTTAATCTTTGGATATTCTATCGACAAAAATATTGCATTAATTGAGGTTGTTTATATTTTGCGTTCCTTTTGGAATTATCAAGTGAAAAAATATTTGTATATAATAGGTATTTTACCAAAACCAAGTCTTATTATATCAATATAAATGGAATATATATGTATGTAGGTATACACATATGTATTACTTGTGTAGTATAACCCGCTTGTATATAATAACAAAAGGCGAAGGTTATTTTTTTCAAATATGCGTACCAAATGTAAATAGATTTTAAATAAGAAAAAGGAATTTTGTCATAAAATGTCATAAAAATTCTTTCATTTACCAACGATGTTATTTTCGAGAACATTATAGTTTATTACTATTGTTTTAGAAAAAAAAAAGTAAATAATGAATCCTAATTATCGGTCGGCTTTCTTTCAATCTCACTATACGATGTATTTTTTTTTCTCTACACGACGAACACATAACAAACAAAGGGATGGAAAGATTTTTAAAGGGTGGATCTACAAAAAAGAGTTTTATTGATGTTTTCCATTCATCCAATCATAAATTACAACATTATTTGGGTAATCCTTTTATTCTATATAATCCGCTCCTACGTGCGGCACGCAGTGCGACATGTTTGCTGATCCCGGCTCCTACGTCCCCCGAAGCTCAAATCTAAAGCCCCTCGGAGGGCTAAGCGGGGGGGAGCGCAGCGACCTCCCGCGTGCCCGTGAGAGTTACCGAAGCCGTTAGCCTCTACAATTCCAAGTTAAATTAGTCGATGTCATTTTTCTTCAATTTATTTTCCTCAGAATAAAGAAAAAATAGTACGGGAAATTGTTATGCAAGATTTTATATTGCAATATTTTATAATTGCAACTTTTTGTAATTGCAATATGTTGTAATGCAAAATTTACATACCAAAGTCAGTTTTCCTATGTCCCTTATTTTAAGTTGATTTTTTATATGAGTAGGCATTTATCTACTTACATCAAGATGGTTCAGATTCAATTAATAAAAAACAAATTGTAATAATTACACAAATTTTATTTAAAATTATAATTCCGGAAGTTAGTTTCCCTTCTTGAGCTTTTCTTCTTTTTCTAGATATTTTTGTTATCTTTCTCTTGTCTTTTCTTTTTCTAGATATATTTGTCCATGATGCAAATAGGTATATAGAATAACCAAAACACATAATACAACATTATTTATTTATGATTATGTTCATGGACACATCAATAAAACTCTTTTTTATAGATCCACCCTTGAAAAATCTTTCCATCCCTTTTTTTTATGTATTCATCGGGTAGAGCAAAATATTGCATTTTCGTATAGTGAGGTTGAAAGAAAGCCGACCGATAATTAGGATTCTTTGTTCCATAAGACAAATTCCACCACTTACTTTTTTTTTCTAAAACAATAGCAATAAACTATATAATGGTCTAGAAGATAACATCGTTCGAAAAGAATGAATATTATCATCAGTTTAAAGAACAGAAGTAAATTGAATTTTTATGACATTTTATGACAAAATTCCGTTTTCTTATTTAAAATCTATTTACATTTAGTATGCATATTTGAAAAAAATAACATTCGCCTTTTGTTATTATGTACAAGCGGGTTATACTACAAAAGTAATACATATGTATACTTACATATATATTCCATTTATATTGATATAATAAGACTTCGTTTTGGTGAAATACCTATTATATACAAATATTTTTTCACTTGATAATTCCAAAAGGAACGCAAAATATAAACAACCTCAATTAATGCAATATTTTTGTCGATAGAATATCCAAAGATCAAATATAATAAAATACATAAATTCATAAGAAATTAATTTATATTTGACAAAAAAAAAAATTACCAAAAAGATATTCCTTTTTGGTAATTTAACCACAAATTTTAAAAATTATATTTCTAAAAACAAAACAAAAAATTCGGCCCTTCGACCCATTCGGCCCTTCGACCCATTCGGCCCTTCGACCTATTCGGCCCTTCGATATTCGGCCCTTTGACACTTTCGGCCCTTCGACACATTCGGCCCTTCGACATTCGGCCCTTCGACATTCGGCCCTTTGACACATTCGGCCCTTCGACCCATTCGGCCCTTCGACATTCGGCCCTTCGACATTCGGCCCTTCGACATTCGGCCCTTTGAAATTCGGCCCTTCGTACCCATTCCGTGGATACAATATGATTTTTCAAAACCATTCCAAATTTGTTAAGTCGTTGATCAATTAGTTCTCTCGTTTTATGTGAATCACAATTTACGTGTATGCGAATTAAGCGAAATTTATCAATTCAAATCCAATTTATAAAAATTCACGTATTTTCTGGCCCTTCTGGCAGCTTGTCCACTCATCAAAAGTTCATGATCATATACAGGGTGTCCGGGTTTGGGATGCTGATCCGTCATGGGGTGATTCCTTGGTTCATTCTGAGAAACAAATCGTATGTGGAGGGGGGATCCATTTTTGATATCCTTTGAGATACAGGGTGTTTAAAAAATTTGGTTCAGAAAAAAAGTACACCCAAATATTAAACTGTAACTTCCAAAATATTTATCGGAGAGCAACCAACTTAGTCTTATTTGGTTGGTAATCGTATAGGCTATTATTAAGGTTTAAGTTGTTATCTTGTTTCTGCATCCGTTTGAGAGCTATGGTGATTTAACGTAAAAAAAAAAATATTTGTTTTTTATAAAATCGAGTTTTTCTCATAAAAAACCGTTATAATTTTTTCTTTTGTTTATTTAATTTTAATTTGTCATGATCTCCTCTACAATCCCTCAATATAAAGTTTGGGTCGAGGAGTTATAAAAGGTGCTCAAAATGTCCTCCTTGTGATTGAATACATGCTAATATTCGTTTAAGTGTGCCTTTGGTTATTTCAATTCTTGGTAATTCTTCCCTTATCTGTTGTGCTGCTGTGTGTATTCGTTGTATAAGTTCTTCTTTTGTTTCAATTTCTT
Source organism: Tipula vernalis (assembly GCA_958295665.1). NCBI lineage: Eukaryota > Metazoa > Arthropoda > Insecta > Diptera > Tipulidae > Tipula > Tipula vernalis. The sequence continues at coordinate 70,213,485 of OY282558.1, forward strand.
TGGAGTATACAAGCGCCTTCATCCTTCCCCATACATAAAAATCCAATACCGTAAGATCGGGGGATCTTGCAGGCCAATGAATTGGACCATTTCTTCCAATCCAATTATTTGGATAATTTTCGTTAAAAAAATTCCTAACATTATTATGATAGTGACAAGGTGCACCATCATGTTGGTATGTATGCGAGAATCTACTTAAAATGGGAACATCATCAAAAAGGAGTGGCAAATCGTTTTGTAAAAATTGTAAATAATGTTAACCATTTAATCTAGGTGGTAATATGAATGGTCCAATTAATTTATCGCCAATTACACCAGCCCATACGTTTACACTGAATCGGTGCTGAAATGATATTTGTTTTTTCGAATGAGGATTTTCAGCAGCCCACGTGTGTAGATTGTGAAAGTTTGGTATGCCTCTTGTGAATTGAGATTCATCCGTCCATAGGATACGTTTCACAAAACTTGCATTGTCCAAATTCCTTTCCATCAACAAATTACAAAACTCCAATCTTGTAGTGCGGTCTATCGGTAATAGTTGTTGAACGGGTGTTGTATGGTATGGATGAAGATTCTCCTTGTGCAATGCTTGATGAATTCGATAGCGAGAGACGTTTAAATGTAAAGCGAGGCTCCTTATGCTAATAGAAGGATTTGCTGTTACATTACGGATTATACCTTCGTCGACATCCAAATGGTTTGGTGAGACTGAATGGGGTTCCGCCCGGGTATTCGATCTTGTTACGATATTTGGCAGTCTCCTATGAATATTTATAAATACTCTTGCGTCAGGAATGCGACGTGTTGGAAATCTGAGTTGATATTCATTGCGAGCTCGTGCTGCATTACCATCGCAAAATCCGTAAACAAAATGGATATCAATGTACTCCTCACCTGAGAACTGTGCCATTATAATATTAATTTTATTAAATTAATTAAAATTTTGATTCACAACATTGATACAACACTAGATAATATCGCGAAACTAATGACTGAATCTGAAAATATTTAGTTTTTGTTTTTTCAACATTTAAACAAATGAGTTGATAATCATCGCCTACTGTTTTACAGATCAAAATAAAATTGGTACAATATTAACACTATAACATCTCTTAATTAGATTGAGAATAAACGGAGTACGAAGAAAACTATGGCACGTGGGTACAAGTAACGTATTGGGGGATTGTAGAGGAGATCATGACAAATTAAAATTAAATAAACAAAAGAAAAAATTATAACGGTTTTTTTTGAGAAAAACTCGATTTTATAAAAAACAAATATTTCTTTTTTAATTTAAATCACCATAGCTCTCAAACGGATGGAGATACAAGATAACCACTTAAACCTTAATAATAGCCTATACGATTACCAACCAAATAAGACTAAGTTGGTTGCTCTCCGATAAATATTTTGGAAGTTACAGTTTAATATTTAGGTGTACTTTTTTTCTGAATCAAATTTTTTAAAACACCCTGTATCTCAAAGGATATCAAAAATGGATCCCCCCGCCACATACGATTTGTTTCTCAGAATGAACCAAGGAATCACCCCATGACGGATCAGCATCCCAAACCCGGACACCCTGTATATAATAAACAAGCCAAGAAAAAGCGTAGCCATAGGGCATTTCCACTCTCCTCTCAGTATATATACTCTCATCATAATTCTATAAAATAATCTATTAAAAAACAGGACAAAAATACTAAAAGTATTATGGAAAGAACGTGTAAAGTCTCTATCGTCGTTTCATTTCCGATAAAAATAAATAAAGAGCTGCTGAGAACTGAGAATATCTATCTACAAAAAAAACTGAAAAGTACAAAAAGAAGAGAATACAAAAAGGTATAAAAAAATAAACGAAACAAAACACAATTTTTGCATGCACTATGCACATTCATGAGATTGATGATTCACACAATCTCATACAGCAAGAATATATTTTTTGAATTTCTTTCAAATTTTATTCTCATTTCAATTTATGCTTTGCTTGCGGATAGACGTATTATTTTGGATTGTGATTTTATTTCAGGCTTAAAAAAATATTTGTTTTAAAATTTATATCAAAAATGTATATTTTATGAATGATATATAATTATGTTTTTAAAATTCAAAGAATTTAATTATCATGTCACAAAATCGTGAAAGGTATAGGATAAATGAAAGACGTCATCGCGAAAATAATCGCGAACAATTACGCATGCGTGCAATGGAACGTCGCAAAAATAATCGCGAAATACTAAATCAGCGTCGAATGGATAACAGAAATGCAGTTGTTCAAAGTAATCGTAGACGGCAATCACTATTTAGGTGCGCTGTTCGTGGTAGTGATAATTTTACTGTACCAGAAACCCTTTGCTTAGGATCATTGTCTGTCCAATGTAGTCACTGCGGTGCTCTTTTCTTTAGCATGGAATCTAAAAGCAATTGTTATCATAATGCGAAATTATCACACTTACCAACAGGAGACGAAAATTTTCCCGTTGAATTAAAAAATTTATTTGTGAGAACTGATAATAAAAGTAAGAATTTTCGACAATTTATTCGTCAATTCAATAATGCCAATGAATTTTCTTCTATGGGTGCTAAAATACATGACATGCCAGGAAGCGATTATTGTTTTAAAATATCAGGTGAAGTGTATCATCGATCAGTTGAAAATATTCCTATTGACCTCTCCTTAAATTCAGCAAACTGTTACGATCGCTCTAGAGAAATTGCTTACGCAGAGTTATTTATCTATGACTTGGATACTGCTGTTAATATTCGTATGAATAATCCAGCTAATGCATCTTGCAATCGTGAAATAATGACAATCATTTCTACCGTTCTTCAAAATTCTCCTTATGCTATGTCTTACAAGAAACTTAGGGATGTTTATCAAAATGAAGTTGAGGATGCTACACTAAATGGTCGTCCTATAAATAATGTTTCACTAATTTTTACTCGAAATTTACACGATGATCAACGTGTTTACAATTCTCCGACGAATTCTGATGATGTTGCATTGATTTTTGTTTCAGGTCGCGATGGTAATATACCAGCTACACTCGACTTTGCTCTACATCCAGCTGACTCTAGAACCATGAAAAGGATGAATCTATTATCCAAACACATTGATCCAATTATATTTCCACTTTTTTTTTCCTAATGGACAATATGGCTGGACAACTAATATGAGTCATTCTTCGGAAAATGCCACTACAATCCGAAACAAAATTACAGCACTACAATTATATTCCCATAAAATTGCTGTCCGTTTCAACGTTTTTAATCCTTTGCATTATGGTGGAAAACTATTTTAGCAATACTTAGTTTATTGCTACGCTAGAGTTGAAGCTAATAGATTAAATTTTATACGAACCAATCAGCGATCTCTTTGTGTGGAATCTTATCAAGGTCTTTTAGATTATGTCTCTTCATTTACTGGCGGGCCACAGTTTATGGCAAAATTATATCAAGATAATATGACAATGGTTCGAAAATTTGGTCGTCCTGATTTATTTATTACATTCACGTTTAATGGACACACACATGGACAGAAATTAAAGAAGAACTTAAAACTTTCAAAATCCTCCAGACCGCCCGGATATAGTTACACGAGTTTTTAATTTAAAGCTAAAAGTATTTTTAGATGATATTGTTAAAAAGCAGATGTTTGGAACAACCACGACTTTATGAAATAATTATAAAACAAAATATTCATGGTTCATGTGGAGCTGAGTCTAAAATATAACGCTCATATAAACGTTGAACTTTGCTCAACAGTCAAAGCAATAAAGTATATATACAAATACATAACAAAGGGTCAAGACTGCGCAAGAATTGGAGTTGCGGTTGATTCTGCTTACAATTCAAGCAATGTTATAGATTATGATGAAATAAATCAATACCTGAATTGTCGATATATTAGGAGGTATATCAGGAGCTTCCAATTCATGGCCAATCACATAATGTTGTTACACTATCTGTTCATTTACAAGATGGTCAATCAATATTGTTCACAGAAGATAATATTGAAAATGCATTAAGAAGAGAGTCTGTTAGGGTCACAACTTTAACCGCATTTTTTGAATTAAATTCTACAGACCTTTTCGGCCATAACATATTGTATCTGGATATTCCGATGCATTATGTATATAAAAACAATAAATGGGAAAAACGCTCTCCAAATTCATACTTTGGGGAGAACGCTATCGGTAGAATCATTTCAGTTTCTTCAAAAAATGTTGAGTTGTATCATTTACGGCTACTACTTCTTAAACTGAAGGGCTGTGAGGCTACATGTTTCGATACTTTAAAAACTTTTAAAGAAGCAGCTAAGGCACGAGGCCTAATTAATGATAGCGTTGAGTGGCATAATTGCTTATCAGAAGCTAACACGCATATGTTGCCAAAATCGTTGCGAGCATTATTCGTTACTATACTGTGTTATTGCAATCCATCAGATCCTATTCAACTTTTTAATGATTTTAAAAACAATCTTCTAGAAGACTTTATTAATCAAGGTATGACTGAAAATGAAGTTTTGGCTCATTGCATATTTCAATTAAAAGAGCAGTGTGAGCAAGCAGGATTGGATTTATTCTTACTTTTACCACTTACTTCCTAATGCAACAGAAATCTTAAATCAAAACATAAATGTTGCTCCTATTATAACAATAACTGAACCTAATCTCAACAATGATCAGAATGTCGCAGCATCAATGATATTTTCATTCTTACATAATCGAATTTCTCAAAGGTGTTTTTATTTAGATGGACCTGGTGGAAGTGAAAAAACATTTTTATACCGAGCGTTAATTCAAAAAATCGATTCAGAAAATAAAAATGTATTATGTGTTGCATGGACAGGAATAGCAGCAACTCTTTTACTCAAAGGAATGACAGGTCACTCTGCGTTTTCATTGCCTCTCAATATGGATGCCGTGAAATTTCCACAACTTACTCGCAAAAAACGTGACTTTTGTAAATTGCGTAATTTGGGATGAAGCTCCAATGGCTTCAGGCATAGCACTTGAAATTGTGGACTTAATATTTCGCGATTTAATGAAAAATGATTTACCGTTTGGTGGAAAGGTAATGGTCTTAGGAGGAGATTTTCGGCAAGTGTTACCTGTTGTTAGAGGAGGAAATCGTGCGTCAATTATAAATGCGACTATTAAAAAGTCCCATTTGTGGCATCACTTTAAAGTATTAAGCTTAAGTACAAACATGAGAGCAATAAGTGATCCACATTTTAGCAGTTGGCTTTTGAACGTTGGTGTTGGGAAGAATTTTGATACCTCACACACCAAAAAATCACAATACTCTATTCCAATACCTTCAGGTTATATTTCCGATGATCTTATTACAGATATTTTTGGTTCATCATTTACTACAAATGATTTTGAATATATATCAAAACGTGCAATTTTGTGTCCGAAAAATGAGTATGTTCGATTAATAAATGATAATGTTCTTCCAAAACTTATTTCAAATGAAATATGTTATTGTGCAATCAATTCAGTTAAGGATGATGACGGCTCTCATAATGAAAACATGCAAGTTAATTTTCCAGTGGAATATCTTAACTCAATAAATCCATCAGGATTACCGCCATATTGCCTTAAATTAAAAAAGGGTTGTATAATTATGTTGCTGCGAAATTTTGCAATAATAAATGGATTATGCAATGGAACACGGTTAGTGGTTCTTGATTTAAGCACCAACTGCTTAAAAGTAGAAATAATTACCGGATCACATTCAGGGGCAATACATTTTATTCGTAGAATTACATTAGACACAGCTAATGATCCATCTTTGCCTTTCAACTTCGTTCGACATCAATTTCCAGTTCGTCTCTCTTATGCAATCACAATAAATAAATCGCAAGGTCAAACGTTCGAAAGAGTTGGATTGTATCTTCCTGAAGCATGTTTTACACATGGTCAACTTTATATCGTATTTTCTTGAACTGTGTCAGATTCTTTAAAAATTCAAGTTTTCGAAACACCACGTCAGGGAATAGAAAATGACGATACAGTAACAGACAAAGTTTATAAAGAAATATACAATTGAAAAAATATTTTGTGCAAATGCACAGGGGTCCCCTAGTAATTTATAGAATTGTTTTGATTTTTTTTCCCTTAGTTCATTTTCCATTTTTGTAGCAAAATTTAAAATGAGTTTCATCATAGAATTTTCGGTTTTGGGGTACTCAACACGGCAAGCAAAAATTACCCGGTTCTAACCGGTTTGCAAAACCTTCAGAATTTAATGCCTTAGGCGTAAAATTGTTCTTGAGCATCTCTTGAAACGAGTGGCTGTACTTGGGTTAGGGCGTTATGGGTCGCGCCTTGACAAGATTAAAAATAACCCTATGCAAGAGGGACAGGTAAAATTGTAAAATACCCTAAAATATGAATTAATTGTGCCAAATTAGATTAGTTCGGTAAATATTGAAGTAAGTGATTGATTAAATAACATGTCGTTTTGGGAAAATATTAGAATTTGTTGTTTCATTTTGGTTAAGCCATAAATTGTTAATCACATAATTAAATGCGATAGTAATTCACCGGATTCTACATTATTTGACGATTTTTTGGTATAAGTAATACTTTATGTATATATTAGGTTGGTGAAAAAGTATTCAGAGATTTTTGTCACTAGATGGTATCTTATACTGACGCCCGTTTGAAAGGTAACATTTCAGTCTACAATTTTTATAAATATAGTTTTGTATTTCGTAAATGAGTGAAATTTCTGAAAAAAATTCGCTGTATTTTGCAATTTTACTACGAAAAAGGCAAAAACGCTGTGCAAGCCTGCGAAAAAATCTATGGTGTTTATGGTCAAGATGCTTTATCGAATGATATAGCATGTAGATGGTTTGCTCATTTGCGTAAGGCTGGGTCAATGAAATTGTCCATCAGCGAATCGCTACTGAAACGCAAATCATTACTGGCGATGATAAATGGGTAAAATACGAGAATGTCGTTAAAAACAGAAAACCACTACAAAAGACTTCAAAACCAGGATTAACGCCCCATAAGAACCTGGTCAAATGATTAATTCTAATCTCTACTGTCAGCAATTAACTACATGACAGCAAGCAATTCAAAAAAGCCGGCCAGAATTGATCAATAGAAAGGGTGACATCTTCCATCATGACAACGGCAGACCATACACATTTTTGATGATCCGGCAAAAATGAGAGAGCTTAGCTGGGAAGTTTTGATGCATCCACCGTATAGCCCGAACCTTGCACCCTCAGACTACCATTTGTTTCGATTGATCTCTGCAAAACTCTCTTGATGGTCTAAAGTTGTCTTCAAAAAAGGACTGTGAAAATCACTTGGCCAAGTTTTTCGCCGATAAACCACACAAGTTCTTTACCGATGGAATTATGTAACTTTACTTAAATAAAATTAAGTTTTGAACAAAAGAAAAATTTAATCAAAAAATGACAAAAATCTCTCAATACTTTTTCCCCAACCTAATATTAAAAGAACTTCACATTTTACTTATTCTGATTAGATTTTAACTCGAATCCGATGTGCAATTTTCCACCCCACTTATTTTTATACTTTTAATTACCCGCCAAACACACCGTCATTGTATAATTTTCAATCCAAGCAAAACGCGATAAATTTCTACTTTCGTATTATTAGATATAAAAATGGTCTACGTGATGTCCTTTCAAGACCATAAACAAATAACAAAAAACAGGCATTTCTTTTTTAATAAGAAACACTACATTTCGTGTTTGATTTGAAAGTTTGACCTTTAAAATGTAATATAGAGGTATAGACGATTGTTTAGTATATTGTAGCACCGTGGTAACATACCAAAGTTTAAAAAATAAAAAATAAAAATCACAATATTTCGATTTTTATCAACCGGGGCGAAGAAAACTTGTTATCTTGCCACCGTATGATTATCTATCCACTCACATACACAGACACTAAACACAGAGCTGGAATTTACGTATTTTAATTTTTTTCGTTTTAATTTACATTTACTCTATTAACACTAATATGTAACAAAACTATTTTGAAATAAATAGTTTTTAATAACAATCATTACAAAATTTTTCAATGTCATGCGAATAAACAGATGTATATATTTACGTTGACATTCAAAATGTAAATCAATAAAAACATTTTGTGTGAATTCATCAAAATTATACAATCAGAAATTTACCTTCTCAATTAATTATCTTCACAAGATTTATTTTTTTTATTTTTTATAATTTCACTTAACGTACACAACCTGCCGCATTGGAGGTTAATTACTTAATAAAATAAATATCATGAAAATTATTTGTTCGTGGAAATGTTATCGTGTTTTTTTTTTATTTATTTTTTTATTCTAAAAACAACAAAAAACTTAAAGTTTAAGAAAATTGTAAGACTTTGGAGTATATACTACGTCTAGACTTAAGCTAAATATGTGGCACGATTTTCATACGTACATTTATTGTACGATTGATATTCTCCGCGTAACTAACTGTAACTGTTGTAGATTTTGTTGAAAATAGACAATCAAAGTAAAATAAAAAAAAGTTTTGTTTTTTAATTTAAATATGAATGAATTTTCGTGTATAGTTGAAGATCAATAGTTTATAATAAGTTCGCGATTGTTTTGGTTTATTTTTGGTATATGATCAGAGTAGTCAAACTTTTTATGTTTTTTGGGGGTGACATTGCGTATTAAAATTCGGGAAACTAAACATGGTGTAGAAATTCCACATTGATTGATTGATTGGTTGGAGTGCATGACCAAGCATTAAAGCCGACTCAACCGCATATCCTGGTTGCATATAAGGAAGGATATATGAACGGATTGTTAGTTAGTATGTAAGAAAATCCAAATTTCTTTTTTTTACCAAAATTTATGATTAAAAGTATAAATTGTTGTTTCATTTACATTAATTGAGACTCCTCCCCTAAAAATAATTGCTCCCTATAAAACAAATTAAGCCATACAAATACATAAACGCACTATTAAATTTACCTGGTTGTTGGGGGAGTAGTTTTAGGAGTCAAAGCTTTCTAGGATATGCGATTCTCATAAGACTTCTTCCTAGTGTAGTTACGCCTCCTCGTGGCGACAACCGGGCAATGCATCCTAGAATGTAGCCAAGTAACTTACACGACCGTGCAATGGCGGTAAATCCATTGCCCCAAGCTTTGGTGGGACAACATACGCTGAGAGCTGCGTGGCTAAGGGGGAGCTTAGTCTTTAGTATGTGAACTCCGGGTACCAGGCGACCCCCGGTTTAAAGTAGCCTTCCCACAGTATACCGATCTCTGCTGTGGGTGACCTTCATTTCTCGGATACTCGTGGGATTCAAATGGAAACCGAATTTAAAAAAAACATAGAGGGTGATGCCTCTTTAAAAGCATCAACTTCACCAGCTATTGAGTTGGATCTCCTAAGCTATGATGGAATGGTAGATGCCACAAGGGCCACCACTCTTGATTATCTTAACGTCCGGACCAAGGAAAAGGTGGAACAGTCCACCTCTTCTACTACGGACACCTTCTGTGACGACAACATAAGTGTAATCTCACAGTTATCGGGCACCTCAACCATTGGTGTTGATATTGGGAACATGTCCCTCAACGCCGGGGAATGGGTTAAGCTCAACTCCTTCGAAAGAAGGCGTTTTAAAAAGGGGCTCAAGGAAGGCAAAACTAGAGAAGAGGCTCTAGCTGCTGCTAAGTCCGCGACCCCTCTGAAAGCATCCTCGGGGCCTGTTGCTCCTACCCTAGACAAGAGGTCTGGTGGTAAGCGTGAGAGGTCTTTCGAGGTTGCTCCGGAACCAAATAAACCACCTGCCAAAAAAGCAAAAGAAGGGCCTTCTCCGGTAAAGCCCTCTTTCAGCCAGGTAGCAGGCAGTGTTAAGCTGGGCATCGTACCAGGTGATCTCAGTGGCAATCCTCTTAGTATGGAGCAAATGGCAAACATACAGGAGTGTGCCATTGACCTCATTATTGGGATGCAAGGCTCAAACCACAAGCCGCAATTCCTTGGCTGTTTCCGGAGAACAGGTTGGCTATTTTTTATATGTTCCGATCATTCCACAGCGGAATGGATGAGGAACAGTTTTGTAAGCCTAAGGGAAAAAATTGGTCTGAACATAACTTTGGTGGAAGAGGATGATTTTCCTCGGCCAAACATCGTTAGGGGGTTCTTTCCACAGAGCCTTAGCTTAACTAGCGAGAAGATTCTCGCTACCATGGCCGCGCAGAACGATGGTCTCGCGGCCAACTCATGGAAGATACTGCAACGGACGACAACTGGCGTACTCGTCCATTTGGTTATGGCCATAGGCGAGTCTTCCATGAAGAAACTGCGCGAATCCAACGGGAACATCGCATACCGCTTTGGTAGGATAAAACTCCTTCTCAAGAAGGATTCCCCCTCTACCAACCCAACCACTGGAGTCAGCTCCAGTAACGAGGGTACTTTACCAGCCCCAGTAGTAGGCACAATCACAGACGAGGAGGCATCCAGGAACAGCAGCGCTATCGAGCATTCTGTTCCTGCTGCCTCTTCGTCGGGAGCACGATCAACGGATCTCTCCGCAACTCCTACTGTGGGATCGAGTAAATCAGCACTCACCCCGAAAATTAAGCATATGGGCGCTCGGGGTGTTACTGGGAAAAGTGGCAGAAACAGGCCAAATCCCGCAAAGCAGACGGCTGGCAAGCAGCCAGGAGCGTAGAGCTCCTTTACCCTAATCATCCAGTATGGCTGGTACTATTAGGGTACTACAAGCGAATCTGCATCACGCAAAAGGAGCTTCGGATACCTTTTGCAACAGGTTCGCGAAACAACACTTAACCCTTGGCCTTATCCAGGAACCTTGGGTTAATGGAGGAAAAATCAGAGGCCTCCACCTCAAGTCATGTAAGTTGATTTACGATCGAAGGGAGGAAGTTCCCCGAGCAGCAATATTTGTTTCATCTAATATTAACGTTCTTCCAATTCCAGAGTTCACCACTAAGGATTTGGTTGCAGTAATCCTGGAGGTTCCGACTAGCAGGGGAATGCAGGAGACAATATGTGCCTCTGCGTACTTCCCTGGTGAGTCGGTTAGTGCTCCACCTGTAGTTGTACAGGATCTGGTGGATTACTGCAACCTAAAAAACAAGCATTTCATCATAGGCTGCGATGCTAATGCACACCATATCATTTGGGGCAGCAGTGATACAAATGGCAGAGGTGAGTCCCTTTTAAATTATCTTATGAGTAGTCACATAGACATTTTAAATAAAGGTTCGAACCCCACTTTCATAAACTCGACTCGGCGAGAGGTGTTGGACCTCACTTTGTCAAGTCAGTTTATTTCCAACTCTGTTGCAAACTGGCATGTTTCAAGCGAAGCTTCTCTGTCGGACCACATGCACATCAGGTTCGATGTACCGGGAGTGATCATACAGGCAACAGAGCGTCGTATCCCTTGTTTTACAAATTGGAAAACATATAGGGATATTTTATTTATCAAAGCAGACATGCTGCCAACATCTTTGAGTTCAATTAGTGACCTAGAAACCGCAGCTGGTCTGCTTAATGACGTGCTCCTATCTTCCTACGAAAGCAGCTGTGTGGTGCGTAACGTTGTGGTTAATCGCAAAGTTCCATGGTGGAACGAACAGCTGGCTAAACTTCGTAAGAAGGTTAGGAAATTATTTAATAGGGCAAAGCATTCCAATGAGTGGAATGAACATAGGCAAGCCCTAACCAGTTACAACACAGAACTAAGGCGTTCCAAACGCCTCACGTGGAGGAAAAACTGTGGAAATATCGAGGATATACCTACAGCTGCTCGACTCCATAAAGTTCTAGCTAAAGATCAGTCCAACGGGATTGGGCTTCTTCTGAAATCCGATGGTAGTTATACATCAGGTCGCAAAGAGTCGCTCGAAACCCTGCTTCAAGTGCACTTTCCGGGCTGCACTGTTTGCGACACAAATACAATCACTAGCTCCATATCTGGTACACACATGGGTGTAAATATGGGTTGGGTTAATAGTTTATCCGGTAAGCTTTTTACTCCGGATAAAGTCAAATGGGCCATTAACTCTTTTCAGCCTTTCAAGGCTCCAGGAGGGGATGGAATCTTCCCAGCCCTCCTTCAAAGGGGCCTGGACTTGATTACCCCTGCTCTGGTGGCCTTGTTTAGAACTAGCTTCAATTGGGGTCACATACCACAGGCTTGGAGTCAAGTAAACGTGGTTTTTATCCCAAAGCCTGGCAATCGGCCATGTGAACTTCCTAAGTCCTTTCGACCTATCAGTCTTACATCGTTTATTCTTAAAACCATGGAACGACTTATAGATCTTCATATCAGAGACTGGTTAACGGCAACCAGACCTCTAAATCCAAATCAATTCGCCTATAGGAAAGGCAAATCCACAGAGGGTGCGCTGCATCTACTTGTCACCAAGATTGAAGCAGCCTATCGCTCGAAAGAAATTGCTCTGTGTGCATTTCTGGATATTGAGGGAGCTTTTGACAATACTGGATACGACTCAATTGCTAGGGCAATCAAGCGTAGAGGTATTGACGATCCGACTAACCACTGGATTAGTTCCATGTTGGTTAGTAGGAAGATTACATCTAAATTAGGTAATGAGTCAGTCACGATTACGGCAGCAAGAGGGTGTCCGCAGGGCGGTGTCCTGTCCCCTTTGCTGTGGTCACTCGTGATCGACGAGTTGCTTGATAATTTACATCTACTTGGGTACGATGCCATTGGTTATGCGGACGATTTGGTTATCATAGTCTCTGGAGGGCATGAACGTACGATGTCCGCCAGCATGCAACAGGCTTTGCTTGTTATTTCGAATTGGTGCACTGGGGAGGGCCTTTCGATTAACCCTAGCAAAACAGTCCTGGTGCCCTTCACCAAAAGACGTAATTTGAACCTTGGTTCAATTAGTCTTAATAATATAAATATCGGATACTCCAATGAAGTCAAATATCTGGGTGTTGTCCTAGATAAGAAACTAACTTGGAACTCTCATATTACTTCAACTACCGAACGCGCGGCCAGGGCCATGTGGGCCTGCCGGCGTATGTTCGGCAGGACCTGGGGCCTGAACTCAAAATGATTTACTGGATGTACATCATGATAGTGAGGCCAATTGTAACATATGGGGCAATAGTTTGGTGGCCTAAGGTACAGCAAAAAGTTATTATGAACAAGCTGACCTCATTACAGAGACTAGCATGTCTCGGAATTACAGGTGCTATGCGCACCTGCCCTACGGCGGCAATGGAAGCTCTCATCGGGCTCACTCCACTTCATATCCACGTCAAAAAATCAGCTGCTACCTGTGCAGCTAGATTGAAGCTCGCGAATCAATACAGTCATGATGACCATATGGGTCACCTGGACATTTTGAATGAACTTCCAGACCTGAATATGTTCTTTAGTGTCCCGGACGTTATGCCGAAAGAACTCTGCTTTGGCAGGAATTTCGTGGTAACAATCCCCGATAGAACAGACTGGGATACTGGGTTACCGCAGATGGAACCTAACAGCCTAGTCTGGTACACTGATGGATCAAAAATGGATAGTGGAGTCGGCATTGGTGTCTTTGGACCCAATCACAAAATATCGAAATCACTGGGTACTTACCCCAGTGTTTTTCTAGCCGAAATTCACGCCATCGAAATCTGCGCCTCTATTATTATGACCAAAGGTCTTAAAGGCGCATCCATCCACATTTTGTCTGACAGCCAAGCAGCACTGAAAGCATTGGCTTCTAACTGCTTGGTTTCCAAGTCGGTTCAAAGTTGTTATAAACTGCTACAATCTCTCTCTTGTCAAAACAAAGTAAGGTTGTGGTGGGTGCCTGGTCACATGGGCATCACTGGAAATGAGATAGCCGACGAACTTGCACGGGCAGGCTCGTCGACTACACTCATTGGCCCTGAGCCTTTTTGTGGTATCTCGTGGGCTTCTGCAACCTACACAATCAGTAAATGGGAAAAAATACAGTGCTTGACTTATTGGAACTGTATTCCCGGCCTTAGACAAGCCAAATCTTTGATCAGACCATTTCACCACAAAAATTTGGCGATCAATTTCAGCAAAGGAAATATTAGGAAACTTGTGAGTTTTCTCTCAGGTCACTGTAATCTGAGATATCATTTGAACAAAATGAACCTGTCCACAGAGACGGAGTGCCGACTCTGTTTGGAAGAGACAGAAACCGCAGAACACATACTATGTGAGTGTGTTGCTCTGTGCACACGGAGGTGGCTTCATTTTGAAGAGAGGTATCTGACCCCGGAGAAATGTAAATTGGCCTCTATAAACAGCATTCTCGCCTTTATTAGAGAGGTGGAGAAGCTCCTGGAGTAACAGTACCCAACAGCACAAAAGATCTTTTAGGTCGTAGTGCTAGCCGCTTTTGGGCAGGGACGAAAAAAAAAAAAAAAAAAAAAAAAAAAATTAAATTTACCTGTAATTCTGAAAATCATATTAGTAGTATTTAACTTAATAACTCTTAAAAGCACATATTGATAATTTTTTTAAATTTAATAAAAATGCAGAATTTCATTGCTAAAATATAAAGGGCTGACACCTCAAGAGGTGGTCAGAACTTGAAATCCCGAAATGAATTTCTTAAGTCAATCTTCAGCTCAACCTCCAACTCAATATACAAATCAACCTCCATCTCAGTCGCAACATAATCCTAAACGCAATCACCAAATTAACCGCCAACCAAACCCTAAAATCAATCACCAAATCAACCCCAAATTAACTTTCAAATCAAACCTTAACCTAACTCCAAATAAACTCTTAAATAATTCCCCAATCAAACAACTCACTTAACCCCAATGCAAGCTAACTAAATGCTTGCCTTTAGATAAGCTAACCCTTTATTAGAGCGGCCACGGACAGATATATCTGCGATGATACAGGTTTTACGAGTACACTTCAAATTGAAAATTTTACACTTCAATTTTTCCTTTTACGCTTCAAATTGTACCTTTAACATTTCAAATTGAACCTTTAGCAAATTATATGTATGGCCAATTAGGATGAAACTTAGCTATTTCTTAGCCGGTTTTAGTGAAATTTGACATCGATGATTGAAATGGGATTCTTAAATGATTTTTGGGTAAAATTCTGGAATATGGCCAGATAAATAAAATTTGACATCTGCGTTGGAAATGAAATTCTAAAATAATTTTTAGATGAAGTTATGGAAAATGGCAACAATTTTATCTAAAACTCATTTTAGAAACACATTTCCATCGCACATGTCAAATTTCATCATATTCGGTTATGAAATAACCAAATTGCATCTTACTTGACCATATTCCAGAACTTTAACCAAAAATCACTTTAGAATGCCTATTCCATGGAAGATGTCAAATTTTACTCAAATCCGTTAAGAAATAGCCAAGTTACATCCTAATTGGCCATATTCCAGAACT
The DNA here is from genome assembly GCA_958295665.1 of Tipula vernalis. Taxonomy (NCBI): domain Eukaryota; kingdom Metazoa; phylum Arthropoda; class Insecta; order Diptera; family Tipulidae; genus Tipula; species Tipula vernalis. The sequence goes on from OY282558.1 coordinate 70,228,929, forward strand.
TCGTCTAAAAGCCATTTGAGAGTCCCATTTCCATTGGAAATGCTGGATTTCATCAAAATTGTATAAGATATAGAATCCCAATAAAATTTTTATTAAAAAAATTCACAAATTCTCAGTTTAACCGGCACCTCACTAAAATGGATAACTTAATCCAACCCCAACTAAACCGCAATTCAACCCAAATTCAACTCGCAAACGGAACCCAACTTAACCCATAATTAAACCGCAAACTCTACGCCAAACTCAATCTCAAACCAACATATATAAAAAATTGGTGAACAACTCACTATATCCTATCCAACCCCAACTCAACTTCAACTCAAAACGCAAATTGACCCCAAACTTAACCTTTAAATCAACGCCAAATTCAATGCCCAATTCAATAATCAAACCATCATATATAAAAATTCGCCCTATTCTCGAATTCCACATCCATTTTCCACATGTGAACATCTGTCAAAATTCATAAAAATTAATTTTTTTTGGTACTAAGAGAATATTTCCGAATGGGTTTAAGCAGGTGGAAGAAATTCCCCATATAGAAAAATGTCCATGCCCCATGTGTTTTATATACGAATTAAAAGTTCCGAACGTTTTGATGAATTTTGTCAGATGTCCGCATGTGGAAAATGGATGTGAAATTCGAGAATAAGGCCCCAGGTGTTTTTGTTCAATTCGTATGACACGGCATGCTCACTCTCTTGACTTACAGTTTCCAATAGCTCTACAAATCTCCGACTTGACCATAGAAACAGATTAGCGAAAAAAAATTCCAAATTGGACAAGCCTTTCACGAGATACCATGGGTACAGACATCCAGACGTCCAGACAGACGGACGGACATTTTTTTTATTGCTTTTTCAGACTTAGGGGCTTTTTTTCAATCTATGCAATCTGTTTTGGGGCTCAAGGCACTCCCAACTCCCAAAATTAAAAATATTGAAATTCTCTACTTGGAAATAAAGCAAGACTAAGCCCAGGTAACTTATCAATAAAAAAATTCGGGGTGGGCTGTGTCGTCTACACGACCGTAGTGGTTTTGCATGTTAACGTTAATTAGATGTTGAGATTAATTATTTTAATTTACGATAGTCACAAATTGACACCAGAATTGCTCCGATCAGATGTGGTGTTCTCTTGCTACAGTGCTCTCAATCATTGTAAATCGCTACTTTTTAGTTTGTAATTTGAATTATAATGTATGTGGAGATTAATTATTGTAATATAAAATAAATTAACCACCATTGTTCCTTTCGCAAAAATTGACACCAGAATTGCTCCGATCGTATTAGCCATTCTCTCGCTACAGTGGTTCAAGCATGTAAATCGCGCGAAATCAGAGGATCGCGGCGCGGCTAGCCTAAGGACCAACCTAAGCGTCAGGTTTAAGGATCAACCTAAGAAATCATACATTTAAATTAAAGGTAGTGCTTACAGTTGATGAGAAATTGTCCACGACCTAGGGCAAAATTTCGTGTCAATTTTCTGAACATGCGGTGTAAGACGTTATCACGTTAAAAACAATGAACGAGTAGAAAACCTGCCTGTATAAATGTCTATGGAATCATTTCAAGCCTGAAAAACCCCTGACGAACCTTTGACATTAATTGTGAAATAAAAATTGAAATTTAAAATTTCGATAATTTGTTGGCATCGAGAAATAAAGGGTGTCCCACAATTAACGCAAGATTTTAATTAAATAGGAAACACAGTTTTTAGTCTTTAGATTGTTATTTTTTTATTGAATTATAAAGTACATATGATAGGGTTATTTATGGAATAACACATCGGTCAAATGGCCACCATGGTTTTGCTGCCACATACGCACTCTTTTGTCGAAATTTTCCATGACCATTCTGCATAAATGTGGCTGAATTTCGTTGATACAGCGTTTAATTTCCGCCTGTAATGCACGGGTGGTTGTGGGCTTGTTGACATAGACCTTTGACTTCAAATAACCCCATAAAAAGAAATCTAATGGTGTTAAATCAAATGATATAGGGGGCCATTCTGATCAACGAAACGATAGAGTACACGACCAGGAAATGTCTCATGCACATATTGGTCACATCGGTATCATCCAATTTCGGCAGAAAGAACTGTGTTATCATGTCGCAATATCGAGCACCAGTAACAGTCAACTGCTTGACCAGCCTCATTTTCAAAAAAGTATGGTCCAATGATATCTCCAGTCCAAAATCCGGCTTGTTTTTAGACGACCAATCTTTTTAGCGTCTCCAACTGATCCAGTCTCCCTGAATTTTTCAATTAATCTCTTCACAGTTGACGAAGTTAAAACACTATTTCGACCATATTTTGTATGTAATTTTCGAACTATGGCCGCCAAACTTTCATTATTTTTGAGATATTGTTCAATAATGAAAACACTTTGTTTTATCGCGTAACGCTCCATTTTTACTAACCCTAAACTCTCAGCTGTCAAATTGTTTTTTTTTCAAGGTTGCCAACAATTTACTGCACGAATGGCGGCAAATTCAAATGAGCATGGGCAAAATACAGTTCTGATAAGTTAATCATGTAAACCTGACCTTTTAAAATATTTCATTACTCATACATGACGATCTTGCCGAAGTATTTTGAATGGTCAACCAAAGCAAAGTGGGGCTTTATCATCATTGATCAATTTGAACTAAATGAATTAGAGCGGTTTTATTAGACAGGGGCACGATATGCTGACCGTAATATATTAGCGGCTAGAAAGATAGTGGCGCGCCTCCCTATCCGATTTGTCACTAATGCGAATCTGCGATTTGTCCCTTATGCGCATCACCAAAAAAATTTCATCCGAATGTGCTTAGAAAAAAAAGTCACATTTACCTTTTTGCAGTTTTGAGTAATTCCAATTTTTCTATTTGTGTTTGCCATGTCTTAATACGAAATTTGACCATTAAATAACGTGATTTAATGGCATTTGATGAAGGCTATTTGTTTGCAGAATTCAAATATGACCCTAACGCATTTTTCGACTTTTGTCTTTTGTGATTTTTTTTCTTAGCACGACAGTACTAAAGAGTTTCTAGATGCTTCCCGGAATTTGCAAGTGGCTAAATTGGGTCTTGTTACATTAGTGATTTATCGAGGCTTTCAAGTTGCTTAAAGTTAAGATAAATTTGAAGTAACTGTCGACTTTCAAAGATCCTTGAAATTATTTTCTATTAATCCGAATATTACGAATATGAACGATGTTGATTGGTATCGACTGTTGATTACAGGAGATTTTCGAGATATAGTATTCGTTGATGTTAGTCACATAATGTTACTGTTTATTCAAAATTGTTGAAGATGTTCAAGAGTATTGCCAATTTTCCAGTTTATTTATGGTTTTTGTAGGTACGTTACACAAATAGATAAATAATCGGTCATCGGTGGTCACTCTGAAAGCTTAAGCATCTCTGGTTTTAGTTCAGTTTTAAGAAAGTTTAAGTTTTCGCTCCCTCGATAACATCCAACGTAAATTCAAACGCCAAATATAAAAATATATTTGAACAAGTTAGGTAATATTTAAGGTTATGTATAGTTTGGAGCCTGACTCTCTTGTTGTATTGAATTTAAAATTCGGATTTTGAATGATAGAATTTGTAGCCTATAAGTAATAGAATTCAGACTTAGTTTCATTAAATTAAAGTTTAAATTTTCAGTAAATATTCTAAATGAAGCCTTTCTTATTGCATTTGACAGTTATGACGTTTATTAAATCGTTTTATTCTTAATATGAAATTTTAACGTATAAGGTAAATTATGAAATCGTTCATAAATTATTCTCGATTAGATCGTAAAGGTTAAAAACCATTCAGATCAAATGGAGAATTATTGACTAAAAAAATTTAATATTACTATTCTTAAATTAATTGTTCAATGAGTCAAATTAATCTAAAAAAAGAAATCTAATTTTTTAATTGATTCGGATTGATGTTATCCAGTAGTTTTTTAAAACACTAATATATTGTTAGAGTTTAATTACTGTAATTCTTTATTTTACATAATTCGGAATTATCAATACAAAATAAACAAGCCAACCAAAATTGTTTTAAAACGGCAATCAGCATCTCATCTCTTTCTATTCATCCAATTTTCGGCACGGATTGGTTTTAGCTGTCTCACTTGACAGGCGACGGTGGCAAATTTTGGAAAAGGAAGATTTAATACAGCGATTTTTAGTTATTAATATTTCCACACCAAGAAATAAATGGCGCCACTTTTACTGAGACAGCTAAAACCAATGCTAGCCCAATTTTCAATTACAAACATCCCTTACAGTTTTTAGGTAGCATACATTTTTCGTTCGTATTTTCATACATCAAACTACTACATGCAAATACTAGTACTCACCGTTTAAATGGAGAAAAAGCAATTTGAATTGTGAAATTCTCTTTTTACACGGTGATTTTCCCACCGTGTAAAAACAAATTGTGTAAAATGAACCGTGTAAAAAGAGGTTTAGGTGTACTCTTTTATTAGCACCTAAAAACAACGCAAAATAACGGAATTACTTTTATCCTTTTTTTATTTGCTTTACACTTGTGATAATTTAAAAACAAAAATCAGTGTAAAAGAAACCGTGTAAAAAGAGAATTGGGTGTCCTTACTCGAAATTTTTTTTTAAATAACGAAATACATTATGTGTGTATATTAACCACATAATCCGGGTCTCCCCCTCTTTTCGTTACACGTTTTTGCGAAACGTCACTCGTTAAATGAGTCACTTTGTATAATTTGTTTTCCTCGTTATGAGAGGTGCTCATTAAGCGAGATTTCACTGTATTTGTATTTCTTTGACCAAAACCTTGTTTTAGTTATATTTAGAGTCTCTTTTGTGATTTTGACTTTGATTTAATATTCAATAAAACATAAAATCAATATTTAAGCTAATCACCGAAGTTTAGAATGATCAAGTGATCAAAAACCAAGATTTTTTAAATTTGTTTAAAATTATTGTTCCAACAACAACATTATTTTTTTGGTTGTGTTTGATTTTTGGGAAATCTAAAATCTAAAAATTGTTGTAAATTGATATATGTACATATAAATGACCTTACCAATTGTACTTAGCAAAACAAAATAGAGAGTATACACTATACAGCATCCAAAATGCACAATATTCAAAATATCGACGAAACACTAATTCTGTAGCATTCCGCAACTCAATTTTTGCAAATTTCGAGTAATATTGAATAACACGATTTTCATAACAGTCAATTATTCACAACATCTCGAATATTTTCAAGCCAGAAATCTTATGCGATCGTTAAATTCCGGAAAACTAGATTAATACATAAATCTCGAATTTCGAGAATCACATCTCTGTAAGATCATACAACTCAGTGTTCTGCTTAATTCAACTACAAGCTAAACTCGAGTAATATCGAAAACCTCAAACAATTCCTAATACACAACATCAAGGAAATTTTCTGTGGTATCACCACAGAATAATAAACAACCAGAAGGGACATTGCGTGGACTAAGACATTTTTACTCTTACCACAGAATATAAAGAAGCGACATAACTCGATTTTTATATAGAGAAACGTGGACTCATTTTTTGACCTTGATTTGGCGAAGGTAAGATTTCCAGTGTTAATTTGTAGTTCAGTGACTAAAAATTCAAAATTAACATTAAAATATAAGATAAGAGCAAAAATTCATTGGTCCACATAATATCGCTTCTGGTTGTTTATTGTTCTGTGCTCTTATCTTGTACATATTTTACTTGTTAATTTTGAATTTTCAGCCACTGAACGACAACTTAACACTGAAAATCTTACCTTCGCCAAATCAAGGTGACAAAAATGAGTCCACGATTCTCCATATAAAAACCGTGTTAAGTCGCTTCTGGGTATTCTCTGGTATCAAAAATCTCGGATATCGAGAATTTCACCAAACTCAAAGCTGAAGTCCAAATCGGTTTCAATATTTCCTTATAAAGTGGAAACTTGTATGTTGATTTAGGTCGTAGTTTTTCACTTTTCTTTAAAGCACATGTCAAACTTTCAATCGTAGTTCAGCATCCAGAGGCATACCGAGATACTTAGTTGTGCAGGTGCTCCAATATGGTATTATTTCTCGATTTATGGTAACCGAAATATGTTCGAGTCGTAAAAATGCACATAAAAACTACATCGCATGTATTTTTTTTTTTAGATATGTCTTCGCTAAATGCACATTTTCTATTTCGGTCGCACCCTATCTTACGCTTGTGCAACGTCTAAAAATATCGTTAAACAGACTTTCTTCTCCTCTATAGCTTTCTCGAATATATTGGTTATTCTAATTACTTGATCAATTGTTGAGTGGTGGTTACGAAAACCGAACTGATGATATCGAATTTAAACTTTTTACCGATCAAAAAGCTTCTCAAAGAATTTGGTCATGACTGGCAATAGGGAAATTAGCCTATAAGATGAAGTTTCGTGTGATCGTTTCACATCTTTTTGCATCATAATAGCTTCTGCAATTTTCCACAAGCTGGGTAGTTCTAAATGCTGCATTTATAAGATTGGTGAGCTTTGCCAGAGCTTTCCTTGTCAGTTTTTTTTAAATTTCTGCAGTAATAAAATCGTTGCAAAAAGGTTTTTTCATATTCATATAAACTTTTATCTTACGCATGACTTTTTTAGTGTTGGGCGTTGGCGGTAGGATTTCTTCACTTCCGTGATGAAGCATACATCGATTTTTTCTGGGTCCTTGCCCTTGGTGGTCTTGACCACCAACAATTCTTGTAGATGTTGCATAAGTCCATTGGCATTTCAGCATAAAATTTTAAGATCATTGGTCACTTTTCTGTTTAGAGATGGCTCTCTTAGTACTGTACTCTCTAGGTTCTGTAATCGCTTATCAAACGTATTAAGTCTGCTTAAAATCAATTTAAGTGTTTGATATCTTCGTTTTGAGCAGTTTTTCCCTGATTTTCATTACTCATCCTTACTTGAGCGTAATTTGTTTTGCCCAATTGCCTACGACAATTGTACCGCATTCTTCTCACTTGGATTTTTTTCATTCACGTTTTTATGTTTGATGATGTTTTGCAGTTCAATAGCAACACTGCATCTTCTTTAGTTCGTCGAATGGTTTTCACCATAGTGAGTGCATTTAGTCCGAACATTGTTTACATTATCGTAAAAGCTTAGATTTTCTTATGCCCGATTTCACAAAAAAAGAAGTAATCTGTAGTTAAATAATGTTTGCTCCCTTTCTTCTTTTATTAAATTTCGATTTATTTGATAATACAAATTCAACGCATGCTAATTTTATTTCTTTTTTTACGTGGACATTTTAACTGGAGAGCTAAATATTTAACTGCCCAATTTCGTCGAGCTAAATATTTAGCTGAAGGCTAAATATTTCTATGTAAAAATAAAATATAATCAACTTGCATAGAATTTGTATTATGAAACAAAACGTAATTTTATAAAAGATGAAAGGGAGGAAATATTATTTAACTAAGGGTTGGATATTTTTTTGTGAAACCGGGCATTAGAGGCTCAATAACCACTTTGCACCCCAAGATGTACTTATAAAGTTTGATAAATTTATCGATATCTCCACATATCGAAGGTCAATAAAAACATGTTGAGTGGTACTTTGCCTCGCAGTTTTAGCTTAATTGATACTTCAGGTGCCTTAAATCCTTTTGCTTTCAGGTCATCAATTATTTTTACTGGTTTACACGTGGAGTGAAAACTTTTTTTTTTTTTTTTTTCAAACGTGTGGCAAGCACACACGTGTTATAGTTTTTATTTTCTCATAGACTAAATCATAGTCTTTAACTTCAACTAATGCTATGGTATTGGTGGTGGTGGATGTATATTTTATCAACATCACCTTTTAATTGAGCTGGAGAAGGTGTGCTATTCCGTTTCCTTTTTTGTGCTCTGACTTTTGACTCTTATCCACTCAATTTCTCGAGCTACTTCGTCTTCATCCGTATGATACTCTTGTTATGTTCTGGTTAGGAGTAGAACAAATGTCTTCCTTGGCTTAAGAGCTTTAACTTCGTTTTCAAGAGTTTTCATCTGCTTCTGCATCCGTGCAATTATATCATTGAGTTACTTATTTATATTTAGACACACACAATTTAGTGTAAAGCTTTTGTTCGTTTATAGGGCGAGTGTTGTTACTACTAGCCCTAATGGAGAGACTACCACTCCTTATTTCAGATCACGATACTTTCTGACTCCTCTGGAAGGGATGTGAAATATCCGTTTCGGTTTTACTCAATTCAGCTTGGTTATTCACCAAAATCTCTTCATCAAACCGACCTCCGAAAACGGTGGATTTTTCTGAGTTTGAGGTTTACCATCTGGGGTATTAATATGAAATATAAACCATGAGATGCACGGCTATAGACCACGAGATATGTACATGGCTATAGTTTCTTGTGAATTATCTACTAAATTTCTGTTTGGTTTTCCCAAAAGTAGTTAGTAGTGCGTTGATCGCACAAATATCCCTTATTACCTAGTTTCAATTCGACCAGCCATCCGTATAACCGAATGAATTGTTATCTCGCCTATAACTCATATTAGCTAATTAATTTATTGGGGTTGTGTTGTAATAGTACTGCGGTTGCAATCGAATATTTTTTGAAAAAGTTGAACAACCCTTCTTTTATAAGTATATTAAGAGAAGATCAATAAACAGACATATTTTAGAGTTTATTAATAGTTCTTGCCAAATTTTAATGTATCCAATTGAATATTTTCATTCCACCTATAATTTAAATTTAGTTATGACGCCATACATAAATTTTATTTTTTGTTTAAGTATTTATAAGGGGTTTTCCCGAAACGATGAAATCATAAGTCTAAAAACAAAGTTTCGTATATTTATCTGATATTTTACATATTATGAATTTTAAATAAAAATTTGAATATAAAAACTTATTTATGGTATATAATACAATAATTAATTTAAATTTAACATTTATCTAATAAAAAAAACATAAAAAATTGGTTACATGAAGACATTAGATATCTGTCCAATTCAATTTAATTCGTTTTTTAAGTAACAAAATTTATACCTAATGGAATTTTTATTTTAATTGCTTATTTTGGTCTTATCTTATCATAAAAATACGTTTGTAAAACACTTTTGCTATTTGGTTGGTACAATTTCTTTTGTAAAAAATTAAAATGCATCTCAGCAAATTCGTACAGTTCATTCTCCATCTTCCATATATCCGATGATTGTATCTCATCAATGGTTTTATCACTTGGCTCAATTTTGGTTGTCGTTTGTCGTAAATGTGATTTATTTGAGTTCAAATAATGTTCTAGCGAGCCATTGAACATACGTGGTATAGATATTTCTAAGAGATTAATAAATTGTTCCATATTTTCGGTTAAACCGACAAGGAAATATTCGTTGAGTAAATTTTTTTTAGCCTCCTCAAGCGCCCATTTACTACCCGGATTCCAACATTCAGCATGATGGCCACAGAAAAATGGTACCTGCAGCCACATATTGCTTGGATCACAATCGGCTTGTTTCTGTTCGACGCACTCATCAAATGTCATTTTATCGCCAGCTTTACGCCGCACCAAATACGGCCGAAAATTATCACCAAATCTTAAAAAATAGTAATACGAGATTAGCCGTTCTAATGGCTTTCTAATTAAATTAATGTATATTGGTTTGTGCGGTATAGAGTATTTTGAAAAATCCAAATATGCCATATGACCATGATATAGGGCGGGTTTCATTTTATTCCAATTCGAAATATTCCTAGCAAATATCATTTGATTTGGCAACGAAAGGACATGCATATTAGCCGATATATTGATGTGCAAGACATGAAAATGATTTTTCTTGCACAAATCATAGGCTAAATTCACAAAACTGGTCGATCCAGTCTTTGGAACACGATTATAAATTACAACTAGACTATCATCATAATTGAATTGCTTTGTATTTAAATTTGAATTTTGACTTAAATTTTCGACTATTTTGGTTTGAAATTCTGAAAGATTCAAAGAAAATAAGAATTAGTTAAGGATTTAATTCAAAAATTTTTATTTTACCACATAATTCGAAAACTCACCCGATCGATTGCTTAATTTGTCAATTTTATTAGATAAATTCCAATAATACAAAAGACTTAATATAACAGCTAAAATTAATATAATTATAAAATATTTTGTTGTTAACATTTTGTTATGAATCATATTTTGTAAAAATTATTATTCAGTTTTGTTAATTATAAAAAATTGCTACTACATTTTATTGAATTTTATTTATTTTCTTCATTACAAAAAATGAAATGTGCGTACTGTGCGTAGTGTTTTGTTTTTGTGTGTTTCTTTTTGTTGTCTCCGAAATGTCATTTTTTTGACATAACCTTTTAAATAGGCGAATGACAAAATTATACCTTTAAAAAAATTGAATACTACTTAGGTTCAACTAAGTCGCTTTCAACATTTTTGTTGAAAGTAAATTTTGAAACTGTAATTATTTATTAATCTCTATTTAACCGGTGCTACTAATACTCTTTTATTAAATATGTCCTTTGTTCTTCATGGCATAGGCTGAATCTGTTAAATAATTGTACAATGATAAATATTGATTGCACAACAATAACATTTTGAATCAAGATCATTGAATAAAACGACGAAACACCCTATGAATTATACCAATCAATAATAAAATCAGACATGTTGAATTCACATCTCGCGCAAATCAGTCCCCATAAGAAGATTTTGTTTGAAAAATTCGCCTCATTAATAAATGCGGTACAATTTAAACATTATTTCCTGATTTAAATCTTAAATAATCTTTAATAACACTAAAAATATAGAGTTTGTGAATTCAATTGATTAGTAATCCATAGTTTCTTTACATTAAAACACAAGTATAATTTTTTTGATATCCTTGCTAAGTTGAATTTTTCAAGTAAATCACTACAGATCTTTATAGTTTTTATTAACAATCAATAAAGTGTAAGTATAATCTAAATTTTCTCCATAATTTTATAAAAAAAATTCCGCCCTAACCTAATATTTTTCTTTACCTTCTATCTAATCCAATCCAGACGAAAATAAACAAAAACCAATATGGCAGCTGTAATAAGAGTAAAACGGCGCATTGATGAAGAACCATTGAATGCGTTCGTACTGAATTGCAAACGGCGAAAATTGGAGGAGGAAGAGGAAAATGTGGGTAACACGGATGAAACGTCGACTATATTGAAATTCGCAGGAACGGTAAACAGTCAGGTATGTTTCAACTTGTGCGCTCGTACTTGTCGCTTCATGTTATACATTTTTTTTTCTTTTCTATTTTTAGGATGATTTCATGAAAGTAACAAAAGAAAAAGCCGAACGAATTATCACAAAAGTCCGAAATCCACCAAATTCAACTGTAAAATCTCGTGAAGATGTTAAACAAAATACGCAAAACAGCCGATTCAAAATAGTGAATTGTTCGCGGCCAATTGATTTTACACAGGAAATTGGGAAAAATATCACAGTAGTCGATATTGAGCGACAAGGATCTGATGATGAGGATGCTACTAGTAACACATCCATCGCTGAATTAACGGATAAATCTCAACCGTCTTCAAGTCAACCAGCTGTTTCCAGCCGAAAAAGAACTATTTCAAATACCGAAAATAATTACGTGTATGATGTTTATGTGCCAGACGGTGGAACAGATTCAAACATTGATGATAATCTGTTTGAGAATCTATTAAGGTTTGTTATGCTTCGTGAAACATATTTATCAGTTCGTTTCATTTAAGGCAATCCCGATTACTTATTATGATATATATAAAGGTCAGACATTCCCAAAAAATTACCAAGATTCTCGTGGCAAACGTTATGCTCAGTTTCAGCCCAATTTGTATACATATTTTGATACAAAAAAAAAAAAAAAAAATGCATTGAACAAAATAAAAAAAAATTTCTTTTCTATGTCTTAAGAAAACTACTGTGTTGTAATTAAGTTAAAATAAGTAAACAAAAAAATAAAATTCTTAATAATTCAAAACATTAAAAAAAACATTTTTGTCTATATTTCCAAAAACTTTTCAAATTTAACACAAAAAATTAAGTGTTCAACCGTTTGATTTGGTATACGAACATCGTGGTGACGAGACCAACGACTCGAGCGACGAATATTCCGAAGATTCAAACAGCGAAAATAATTGGCGTAATGATTATCCGGACGAATCTGATAACAGTATTGATGAGGAGGACATGCGCCAAGCAGTTGAAAAAATGGGAATTGGTAAGCAGTTCATGTTACCAGCCTTACGTCGTTCAAATAAAATTTGTGCTACTTTTGTCTTTGTAGATGATTTATCATCTGATGACGATGACGAGGCACACTATCAAAATGGTTTTGTTTATTCGATTGATTCCGAAAATATTGGATTCGAAGATGACATCGATTATTGTGATGTGAATCGGTATGGTGAGGCGTATGCACGTTATAAGGCTCGAGTAATCAAGAAAACGCTTCAAGATGAATCAAATGACGAAGAAATTAGTGATTTAGATGAGTATTATGATTCGAGTTGATCTGGCTGAATATTAGAATTTTTTTTTTTCCTAGATTTTTAATAATTTTCAACTTGTATGCATGTGAAACAAGTCGACAATAAATCGAGATTATCAAAATGATTTTTGGTTTTGAGTTTTCATTTTCATATTTTTTTACTTTTATCCAACAGCCATTCACATTTCAGTTATTTTATTGTTGGTGTTTAGGTCAATTGCCTTTAATACAATTGGCCATTAGTTGCAATTACATACATAATTATTTTTAAATTAACCCTTTTTAATAAAATTAATTTTAACTATTAAAACTAAGAGCATTCACAATGGTAAAACTTTAATTTTGACTTACAGGTTTGTTTGAATTTCCAACGTAACGAACAAAAATTTTTATTCGTTATGTTGGAAATTCATACAAACGCACGTAAAAAGTTTTTTCAATGCAGTGTTACTTTTCTATCCGAGCAAAACGCGTCATTTTACGCTACTGCCGGTAGTAGCCATTTTGATTAAATTAAAATACTTGTGTATTTATTATAAAATTGTTATTTATTGTTATGTTTATATCTCAAGGTGAGTCTGTTTTTTTAAATTGGGTTGCGGTATAAACTCCACACCATATCTGCTCAAATAAAATTTTCTTTTTACTTTACACGCGTTTTTATTTCATCTCCTTCGCCATTCGGCTCTTTATTATTCATGGGGAAAGTGGGGGAATTACGTGCCCTTAAGCGAAAATCAATAGAATATTAATTTAATAAGCCACTTCAAAACAGCTTTTAGTTTTTTTTTATAACAATTTATGTATGCTTCTAGTCTGCATACTCCAAATGGCTTAGAGTTACGATCTATGCGAGATAATTGGATTGCCCTAAAAGTCGACAAAAACGATATTACCCCGAACTCACAGGTCCGTGCACTAAATGGAGTAATTCCGTGTTAGTTCAAAAGTATTAATATTTCAAATAAACTTATTTATTTCGCTTACAAAACATAAAAAACTTGAATACAATTCATTTTAATAATTAAAATAATAAAGAAATAAAAATATCACATTTTATGTCTGTCATAAAAATTCAAAGGAACTAAACATTATATAATACATATTTCAATTGCCTCAAAATAATTAAATTAATAACTTAAGTTTAATTATTTTGAAATCACAGTCTTTGCAAAAATCGCATACCATATATAGTTCGCGGCATTTTCTGCGCCAGAGCAACTAGCGTGCCTCCAAGCACCAATCCCCACACATCTATACCATAGTTCGCCATCTTTTCCGAACTCTGAACAGATCAGGCAAATTTCGTCGTTAGCCTCAGAAAATGGATCCACGTCCTCAAGCTTATCGTCATCATCATATAAAATATCATCAACATCGCTCTCTGAATCAGATGATGTGAAAGTGACTTGTCGTCGCACTGGCCTTTTTTTGGTTTTAGGGATTCTGTTTGGTTTTTGTGTTTCTTTTTTTATCTGTTTCTTCATAGTCGCTTTGCTTTTACATTCCAGTTTTTTTCTTTTTTTTGCTCTTCAGTGATTACCAAACCTTCCTTTACTGAAGTTGCAGTAAAAATAATTAATGTTTGCTTCGGAGGCCCACCTCTTTTTGTAACCTTTTCGTTACAAATTTTAAATTTATTGATTGGACAAACTTCATCAATTCTGACGTAACGTTTACTTGCACTAAGCTCCTTGGATAAAGTTCGTACTTGAGTAGTCGACGAAGCTGAATTGATAGGAAAGGCTGAGATCAAATTCATCGAAATTATTTCTGAATCTGAAATGAAATAAAAAACGATGTTAATCAAAAATGAAATAAATAAAGCATATTTTAAGTCAAACCTGTGTCAGATCTTGGTGGTTTATCTGACTCTAAACAAATTTCAGTGATGTTAGTTGTCGACAAAAAGTACTCAATCGCAAATACGTTTAGATTGAAAGGAAAAATGCCAGTTTTCTTAAATCCCGATATTCCTTTTTCAAGAGTAGCGACTAGCGACGCGGATGTATGCTCGATTGAAAATACCTGCCAAATCGTATGGCATAATTTTCTGGTAGGTATTTGTTTTCATAAATAAATCGCATTCGTTGTTCAGTGCCATCTTTAAACCACCAAAAAATGTTACATCCAGCGGCTGCAAGCGATGTGATGTATGCGGTGGTAAAGACACTACAACAATATTGTTATTTTTGCATAAATCATATGCCGCCAGTGTTTTGTGCGTTCCATGATTATCCAAGGTCAATAAAACAGGATCAGTTGTAGTTGGCCTAGTGAATTTAATAAAATGATTTAGCCACTCGAAGCTCATCATTTATCCATCCGTTCTTAGAGCAGCTATAGATTGCCCCAGGAGGACCATCTTTACTCAGAAGTGGTGATAGACGGGAACGTGGATAAATGAACATTGGTGGTATAAATTCCCTGCCTGCACTCATCGCACAACAAACGGTGACATTTTCCCGCGTTCCCAACTGACGGCTTTGCCAACTTGCTTTTGGCCTTTAGGGCCAATAATTCTACCTGGCTTTTGAACCGTGCTAATTCCAGTTTCATCGATATTGAAAATCCGGTCAGGTTCAAATTTGAATTTTGTATAGACTGTATCCAGATTCGTGTAGAAGCGGTTTATTTCTGTTTTATTAAATGCTGTTATCCTATTAATACTAGTAGGTTCAGGCTTACGTAGGCTTAATCCACGGTTCCGCTTTAAAAAATTCTCGTAAAAGTCTCTTCCTGCTAAACGCTTTGTTTTGTTGAATCGGTTCAAAATGCTGTTTTGTTCAGCGTAGTCGAACACCATGCGGCGGAACTTGGTAAGCGTAATACCACAAAAAGTATTCGACATATCAAGGAGATGATCACTGATTTCTTTTTCCTGTTCAGCCACCCCACTTCTATAGTCTCTCAACGTTGAACCAGGTATTTGGTAGTTTCTAGAGACAACTCGAACCATTTCTCCTTGCTTAAGATCAGCTAAAGCTAATTTCATCTTTTCTTCAGACCAAATACGTCTAATACTTTTTCTTACGTATGTTCGAGGCATTTAAAATGTACAAGGAAATTTTAATAACATAGAATAAGAACTTAGTTTTTGATAAGGGGCAATACCGTGCAGTGTACGGTGTTTCCCCGATAAAATTTACGGTATTTCCCCACAATGGCGAAATAATAAAAATAAATAAAAATCTAAACACACACAAAGATGGTTGCACTAATTTTTCCTGTATATTTCACTTAAAGTATCCCAAAAATCATATGCATCTACATAATTTATATAAAATTAAAATTAATATCACTTACCGTTAATTTAGTGACACGGTTATAACGGAAAAAAATACACAAAAAAACGTTTGTTTACGTGTGTTCTCACCAGCTCTAATGTTTCGACTGGTGGTAAAATTTAAAAAACGAACTCATCAAAGCGAACAGTTTGATATAGATAGCTCAGGGTTGGATAAGATAATTAGAAATGTTGATATGTATTTTGATGCACGGATTTACCAAGATGCACGGAATTCTCCCACTTTCTCTACATTCATTACATACATTTTTTATATTGTTACGTTTTCGCCTTGTCAATAAAACAAACCACTTCAATTTTTCACTAAATCACTTTTTAAATCACACGGTTTAATTTTTACACTGTCGCTTTCCAAATACGAATAGTCCAAATCGATTTCATTTACCTTATTATATACTCAAACCAAACTTCTAGAACTTTGATAATTTTTCCAGTAAGAATAGTCTGTTAAAATGTAAAAAGTTGTAGCATGGCAAATTTTCATTTTAGTACAGCAAACTTTCTGCTATTAATTAGGTAACCTATTAATTATACTCTAGGTATCACGACACTACCCCCCATCTAAGCGTATTTCTCCCGAACAGGACCCATATCACCTCCACTGTAGGTTCTCGTTCTATTTACATCAAGCATTGCTAATCCAGTTGTTGACCTCGGCATCAGCTATTGTCGTTGCCTCTTGTTGAAATAATCCATTAACAATAAAAAGTACATACTTATTGCTGCTCAGGGGTGATGGGAAATGACCGCACAACTGGCCCCTCACTTGCTCCTCGGTGTTACTTTTTCAGAATTTCCCTAATTTGGCTCTTTGGTATCACCAGCAACAATTGCTTCACTTTGCCATTCGTGCTTTCATACATTCGTTTTAAACACCCATTCTCTATTCGGAGGCTATCCCATTGAGCCCAATAAGCCTTGACAATGGGAGTTTTGTCCGCAATCTCGCTCCAAGTGGGACGGTGTTCCTTTTCCTTCAATTTCATGGTAACTGATAAATCCGTGTCATCTAATCGCTCTTTCCTGATTATTTCGTCAGTCCACTCCTCGTCAGGCAGACTTGCGTAAGCCTAACGTTGATGACGCCTTCCTTAATTGCTTCTTAGTGACCAAAATGTTTACATTCTACTGGATGTGATCGCCTTAATAATGCGTCAGCATTTTCGTGTGCACTTCCGTTCCGATGTTCGATCGGAAATCGTGGCTTTGAATACGTTCGATCTAACGTGCTTCGTGATCCGCCCATAAATGGAATTTTTGGCCATCCAGGTGCTTATGGAAATGCTTAACGCATTCCACTATAGCCAACAATTGTTTCCATGTCACGCAATAATTACGCTCCGGTTTTGATAATGTTTTGAACTAGTACGCAATAACTCGTTCTTGGCCATTAGTTTCCTGTGATAACACTCCTAGTTCCAAGAATGGTTCTTCCTGCTCAACTCGCGTAAACTGTTTGCGACGTTGGCGAATCCCGGCACGAATCATCGTTAATAAGTGCACAATCACAGAAAACTCCGTAATTCATGTAAATTGTAGG
The DNA here is from genome assembly GCA_958295665.1 of Tipula vernalis. Lineage (NCBI taxonomy): Eukaryota > Metazoa > Arthropoda > Insecta > Diptera > Tipulidae > Tipula > Tipula vernalis. The sequence goes on from OY282558.1 coordinate 70,246,286, forward strand.
AGTCTTGGCCAATCTTTTACCGCTACGACTTTTTCTTCGTCAGCTTAAATTTCTTTGGGCTTAGTGGACGGTCTAACTAATGTTATGCCGTTCGGATTATGTAATGAACCAGTCCATCTTGTCCTGGATGTAGCCTAACGACCCTTGTTGCGTGGGAGGTAATTGTTCATCTTTCAGGATTACTAATTCTTCCAATTGGAGGTTAGGTTGTTCTTGCAAGTATTTTGGCCTTCGTTGTAGTCATGAGAGATTATCCGTATATGACTTTTTTTGCTGAATCCCTGACAGATTTTGGTCAACAAATTCCATCTCCATGTCACTCTCTATAAGGAAGTGTGCCGGATTTAAAAACCCGTCATCATCAAAGTCGTTTGAGAGAGGAACTAGTGGCCTAGAGTTCAAGCATGCCTCTATTTGAGCAGAAGTGTTGAGAACTCCTTAAAGGTTAATGTATGAGTTCCAATTACTTTGCACAGGTGTTGTTTTGTTCACTTGACTGTGGCTATCCTATACTTCTAAAGTGAGTTCTTCCGTGGGGGTACAAAATGCCACTCAGTTACCATCTGTGCTGTTTTACCCTTTATTACCGCCTCCTGTTGCTTTGCCTGCCTTTGTAGTTGCTTGTCTGCTCCAACGAAATTTGTGCCGCAATCACTGAATATTTTCAGACAGATTCCTCTTCTTGATATGAACCGTCGATATGCAGTTAAAACGGGATGTATTGACAGGCTACTTACAAGTTCGAGGGGGATTTCCTTTATGGCTAGGCGTATTATATGACAATGTAGCCCTTTGTTGTTTTGTTACAGCGGCCTTTCCATAATTTTATGCTACAAGGATATGCATAGTCTACTACGATATTCGTGAACGGTGATGCTGGTGTTACTCGTTCTTTTGGTAACATACCCATTAGCTGGAGTGATGCCATTTTCCTTGCTCTGGTACATGTTACATACACATGTGTTTTAAATGGGCCTCTCTGATGATCAATCTTAACAAATTGTGACCACGGGGCAGTATTATTGGATGTTTTTCTTCAAATAATAGATTTCCATTCTCTAACTTCTCTTGAAATCTTAGCAAAATGAGTTATTTCCTTATGCATTAATGACACAGATTTTTGTTTAATAATTTGTTGAGCAGAAATCAAACAAAAATCTTAATGCTAAGCAACGTAAAAGTGAATGGCTGTAGTGATAGCGTACTGGATTCATTATAGTGAAATAGGTCTGTAGTTTGATTCTACAAAAAGACGGATACAATTTTTTATTTTGTATTTTTATAATTTACATTGCGTAACGGATGAGAATTTAATACAACGGTTGGCATTTGCATCAAAATATTTTGCAACGAAAACTGTTTCACCATTCTTCTTAACGTTGATTGAGTGGTATAATTTCATAAATGTTAATCTTGGTAATATTTTTTAACTTTAAAGTCAAGTATTTTGCGTATCATGATCGAATAAAACAAATAAAGTTCATATCTAGATATTTTTTAAACATAAATGTTTAAGAAATTACAAAAAGCAATAGTCTGTTTCGGCAACGAGTGTAAAAATTATTTCGCGAGTAAAATTCTGAAGCGTCTTTTGCATCAAACTTCCTAATTTTACCTATCATTGAAAATCGATCCCAATGCTTTCTAGTTTGATAGTATTTTACATGCAAGTTATTATTTCGCCAGCATACGATTGTACCGAGTATTTAAACGGAAAATAGTGTTGTAAATAAATAAAGACAAATGGCTGGTTGGTAAGATGATAGAGAGTGTTGTACAAAAAATCAGGAGTTCATTTCTACAAACTTCTGATATTACGTTTATTTCCAACAATTTATTCGATTTTTCTCGGATTGTCCCCAATTCATATATATTTCAGCCAAAAACAAATGTTTGCGTGAGTTGCTACGCAAACAAATGTTTTCACTACACTGCATCACTTTACTACATTAGCTATCACATCATATAGAACTTAGCATAAATTTGTTTGTTTTATGCAATCACGCAGAGCAAAATAAATTTGCCTCTAATATGGATATGGTGAAATTTCTGATAGGGCATCCGTACTACATTTAATACAATTTTTCTTCTAAAAGTGATTAACATACTTGGTTTAACTTAACAGAGGACGTGTGTTGTAATTTTGTGCAAAATATCTGAAGTTCGATTTTAAAAACTAGGTAATGCGGTTTTTATTAAATAATTACGAAACATTTACTCCATTAAAATTTTGCAAAATATTTTTTACTCTCGATATTTTTGAGAATTTTATCCATTTTATTTGGGATTCGAAATGTGGGCAATTCGGAAATTTGACTGTTGATCGTATTGAAATATAGTTTGTATCTTAAAAATATCAAAAATTACATTTCTACATCTTTTTTAATTTTTCACATCATACATTACAGGTACTCGGTACTTGTTATCTTGCTTACAATCAATTTCTACGTTTTATGCAACCAAAATATAAAAATAGTGACAACAATGTTAGATCGATGATAACAACAATATTTGTACTTACTCATATCACCATTTCTCAAAATTCTCAAATAAATTCGAAATAAAAACACGATTAGAGCATGTTAATAAGTTTAGGGCTGTTAAAGTTATAGTGGTAACATCTCAAGAACTCATTGTCTGATGTTAACCACCTTTTGTTTAATCACAGAATTATCTAGATAGATTCTCGAATTATTTTTTATTTTAGGGATTAATTTAATTAAAATTTTGCACTTAAATAGGAAATTCACCTTCGAATGTTTGTCGTCTGATATACTTCTCTTTTCAATCCTGGTTTGGAATTTCTCTCTGGAAGGCTTTCACACAGAGATTTAAAAAAACCCATTTTTTTTTAAATCATAATATTTTTAGATTATGTTAACTATGCAATATCAAATAATATTTGTTTCAAAATACATTGTAATATTTCGTCAGTCGTACCACATAAAGGGCAGCACAGAGTTCATCTTTGTATTTATTACATCAAACTGACAAGATACAACACATTAACAACGAGGAAAATGGGTTAAAGAGAATAAATAATTGCAAGTAAAATTCCATCGAATTATATTGAATTTTTTGGGGCAACTAACTCAAAACTCGATAGATGGCTCAAGGTGAGGTTAAAAAACGCTTTCGCCATTTACGCAGTTGCAGAAGATAAAGATAAAATTGAGTATCTCTTGCACTACCTGGGTGCACCACTAATACATAAGGTGGAAGTTCTCTGCTATACTGTTTAAGGCTGGCCACCAAACAATAATGCCATATAAAAGTATGGGCCTTATCCCTGAAGTATACAGCCAATACACGATATGGGGTTCAAGACAGCACCGTTTTCCAATAGCGTTTTTTCAGGAGTATAGCGCTATAGTAGCTTTCTTCACCCTTTCTAAATGATTAAGCTTCCAACTATGTTTGCTGTGAGAGAATCAATCTGAGGAAGTTTGTATTTCCTAGAGAAGAGGACCACCTCAGTTTTACGTGAATTGACAATTAGTCCACACCTGCTGGCCCAATTAGAAAGAAGACCAAGCGCGCTTTGCATGCGCTCTCTTAAGGTACCAGGATACTTACCGAAGACACCAATAGCAACGTCATCCGCATAAGCAACCACCCTAAAACCCTACCCCTCCAGGTCCAGTAACAGGTCATTTATGATCAAGTTCCAAATCAGGGGGACAAGACTCCACGGTCGGTGTGGTACTCTCGCACATAATGCCGGATGGAACGGAATGACCTATTCAGTTCCCATCGCAAACGTTGAACGAATCGTAATTTTAGATGGTTCCAATTTGACAAGGAAGCGTATTCTTTAGTTTACGGAGTAAAAAATGTCACTCATTTCGTCAATCCAAAATTTAAAAAAAAATTCCAATCGAATGGAATTATACACAAGAGGTCGGCTTCATATCATCCTGCGACTAATGGCCAGGCAGAGAGATACGTGCAGACTCTAAAGAACAAACTTTTCGTGCCATGAATCCAAGTAAAGATGATTTGAAATTTCGGTTGGCACAAATTCTGGTTCACTACAGAATCACGCCTCATCCGGTTACAAAATTTTCTCCTTCGGAGTTAATATTTAAATAATCCAGCGAAAAATAAATTCTCAATTATGGTTCCCAAAGAAAAACGAGATAAAACTGTCAGCAGTTATGAATTAGGTGATAGAGTTGCGACGAGTAACTATAGTGGAAATGAAAAGTGGTAATTTGGTGAGGTCAAAGACAAAATTGGTAAATTTCGGAATATGTGGGAAGGTTACAGAGCCCAAGTCAAGCCTTTTCGTAGGTGTCAAGATTACAGAGCTCGAGCCAAGCCTTTTCGATTATCCATCTAGAAATAGGGATCAAATCATTGATGATCATGATCACTTACTCTAGATCCTGGTAAAATAAATATTAAAAATCAACAAGTTCCATCGATGTCGCATCCACAAGAAACGTTTGTTCGTAAAAATTATATTGTTATAATATTTTTATGTAAATTCAACTAAGTCAAGGGTAGAACATAGTCTGTCTTTGTAGTTACCACCTGTCTGAAATAAAGAATAAGTTATCTTAAATATAAATATAATTGGAGTATCAATTCAACATCGAAATTTTGAGTAAACTGTTATCAAAATCGTTGAATCTAACTAATCTTTCTGAACTAATATTCGAAAAATGGATAATACTACTTTTGCCTTTAACATATTGTGTTTACTCTAGTAATAGATGATTCCCAATGTGCTATAGATCTACACTCCCAAGCAACTAAATCGACTCAAACCTTCAGCGCTCACAGAAAGGCAAATTTTTTTAAAACGGCTTAACCGATTTTCACAAGGCCAAAATTGATGATTATGAAAGAAAATATTGGGGATATTTAAATTTAAATTACAACAAAAAATTCAAGCAAAACAAAAACAATTTTATTGGTTAATACTTAGTATTGCCCTCTCTTGCGTCTACAACGATTCGCATGCGGTTCCCCATATTGACCTTATTAAGGTCTTGACGAAGACTTAGCGGATCGCACCCCGCTCCTCATCCAACGCAATCTTGAGGTCACTGATGTTAGATGGTACCGGTTTCCTGGCTCGGACCCTCCGTTTCAGTTCGTCCCACAATTGGATTCATGTCTGGACTGAGGCCTGGCCACCTCATCATCTTGAGTCCAACCTCATCCATGAACTGCCGAGTGGTTCGAGCTGTGTGACACCGGGCATTTTCATGTAACATTATGAAATCTTCCCCCGTATATATTCTGCTAGTCCACTACATGATCCAAAAGAATGTCCTCGATATATCGTTCAGCGGTCAGACCTCCTCTACGGCCTCCACCAGGTATGAAAACAAGATCTGTTTTTCCCTCAAGCGATATGCCAGCCCACACCATGCACGGACCGTTGCCGTACTACACTGTTTCAGGAAAACCACTGCGAAAATCGATCTCAAAATAAGGAATTAGTAGCCTTAGACAGAAGTGTTGCATTTTTGTTTTTTTTTCCACCATAGGGTAAAAAATATTAAAATAAATTAGGGCATAAATTGGGGCATAAATTGGGGCTCAACGGTTAAGTATTGTTCCTTTGTTTACGTTAAGCTGGCATTTATTACTTTGGTTGGTTTTATGTTTCTTTTTGTTTTAGATTTCCAGTAATCCGGTTCGGTTTGAATGAAGCGTTCCTTATATTTATTTGTAAGTATTGCGCATCAATCACGTCGCGTCGTGTTTACACTTGAGTGTAATGTCGTTTAACAACCCCAATGTAGTTTTAAAATCTATGTTAGTCGATAGGTCTTTGTTAAATGTAGCTAGTTTCAACGTGCAAAGTTTAGTCCCAAATATTGACGATATTCGTCACATTTTTAATGGTGCTTCAGTGGACATTCTTTGTTTCTCTGAGACATTTTTAAATCCGAATATCCCTAATTCAGCTTTGACCATCAAAGGTTATAATATATTTAGGAAAGATAGAGCGGTACCTCCGCTTAATTATGGTGGTTTATGTATGTTTGTAGGAGATCACATTAAGGCTAGATTAGTTACCATACTTTCTTCCATTTCAGAATTGTTAGTATCGGATTTAGAGTTTTTATTTGTTAATGTTTTCATTAATGGTCGTAAAATCTTAGTCGGTACCATCTATAACCCACCAAAAACTAGTAAGAGATCGTATGCCAAATTTAAAAAATCACTTGTAGACTTAGAAAGTTTATTTAGCTATTTCTCTTGTAGATTCGATGAAATGTATACTATATATCAGGTGACTTTAATTTCGATATACTCCAAAATTTCGGCTTCCCTCGGGATTATTTGAATCTTTTAAATAGTCTTAATTTATCCATACACAACACTGTGGCACCAACGTTTTCTTGTCCAACCGCTAGCGGGGCATCTTATTCCCTTATTGATCATATCATATCTTTTACTAATAACTCTATTTGTTTTTTCAATCAGTTGTCTCTCGGTATGGGATCCCATCATGCTCTTTTAGTTTTTTCTGTAAACTCTTACTCTCCACCTAAACCTAAGAGTTTTAGCTTTAGAGATTTTTCTAGTATATACAATTCCCGCCTTTACTTAGTTTGTAACTCAGTTCCTTGGGAGGATATTTTTTGCCTTAGTTCTGTAACTAGCCAAATAGAATTTTTCAACTCGTATATTAGTTTGGTGTTTGATAGTTGCGTTCCGATTAAAAAGGTTACTTGCAAAGCAAAATCTCCTCCTTGGTTGTCTCAGGAAATTTCGAATGCCATAAATATTAGAGTTAGTAAATATCGTGTATGGAAAAGGTGTCCTAATAGTCAGTCTCATTTAAATTACAAGCAGGCTCGTAACAGAGTTGTAGGGTTAATTCGAATTGCTAAACGTAATTTTTTCAAGGACAAGTTAGACTCCTCTCTTCCTCCCAAGGTTTTCTGGCGTAATGTTCGTAATTTAGGCGTAGGAAGATGCAAGATTAGTTCAAGTGGGGATTTCAAACCCAATGAAATTAATAGTTATTTTTGCTCTAGTCTGAACTCAGGCAGTAGTTCCCTCGATTTGTTCTCTAACGCGTCCTCTAATTCGTTTTCGTTTTCAAATATTTCTCTCGAGAATTTACAATCTGCTATTTGGAAGGTTAAATCGGAATCTTCTGGTCTGGATAACGTCAATTTAAAATTCGTTAAGGTAGTTTTCCCTTTCGTCTCAAAATACTTGTTACATATCTTCAATTTTATTCTCTCGTCCTCTTCCTATCCAGATCAGTGGAAGCTAAGTAAAATAATCCCGATCCCAAAGATCAGTAATCCTTTAGAGCTATCCCATTTTCGGCCAATTAGCATTTTAAGTTCTCTCTCTAAGGCTTTCGAGATAGTTGTTAAAAATCAAATTCAATCGCATTTACATAGCAATAGTTTAATTAGTTGCTTCCAATCTGGGTTTAGAAAATTTCATAGCACTTCTACTGCGTTATTAAATGTATGTGATAATATTAGGCGTAATATGAATAATAGGGAATTAACTTCTTTAACTTTGTTAGATTTTTCTAAGGCCTTTGATTCTATTAATCACAGAATTCTTTTTAATAAACTCTTATCTCAGTTTAGATTTTCGCTTTCTGCTGCCAAATTGATTTTTAACTATCTTTCTAATCGTTCTCAGGCAGTTTTTTTCGACAATTCCTTGTCTGATTTCCTTCCTGTAATTTCCGGCGTGCCTAAGGGCTCAGTGCGGGGTCCTCTATTATTTTCTATGTACATAAATGACATAGAATCCTCCATTCAACATTGTTCATTTCATATTTTCGCTGATGACGTTCAAATTTATAGAAATAGTCGTTTAGATCAGGATTCTATTGTTAGGAATATTTCTCTGATAAATGAAGATTTAAGTAATATCGTTAGCTGGATGGTCTCTAACAGGCTCGTTTTAAACGCGAATAAATCTCAGTCGATTATAATTTATAAAAAATCGTTAGATACCTCGTCCTTTCCTGGTATTTTTCTGCAGGGTTCGCTAATTGAATATTCAAATACTGTTAGGGATTTAGGCTTAGTTATTAATAAAACTCTTACTTGGGGTGACCATTTAGTTACCATTAGTAAGAGGGTCTTTGGCATGCTTAGTTGTTTGTATAAAGTGGTTGGATTTTCTGATAGTCAGTTTAGGAAAAAATTATTTTTGTCTTATCTTCTTCCTCATTTTATTTACGGTGACATAGTTTTATTCGGTATGCTTCAGCAAAATATGAATGTTCTCCAAAGATGTTTCAATGCTTGTACCAGGTTTATTTTTGGTATTAGGAAGTTCGATCATATTTCTGCCTACTCTAGCCTTGTTTTAGAATATCGCCTTTGTCTTTTTATTTTTAAACTTCTTAAAGCTAAAGATCCTTGTTATCTATATAGGAAATTAATGTTTGGTAGGTTTCATTCCTCTAACCTCCGCCTAATTCCGGCTAAAAATTGTTGTAGGTCGTTAAACACGTCATTTTATGTTAGGGGAGTTTCCCTTTGGAATTCAATTCCATTGGAAATTAAGAGATTAGGATCGGCAAAATTATTTAGGTCAAAATTTTTGGAGTGGCGTGATTGACGGGCAATACGTAGTTTTTTTAATTTATTTTTATTAACTCTGTTATTTTTGTTAATTTTTAATATTATTTCACCTCGTGCTGTACATTTTATTGTAAATGAGCTACTGCTCAAAATAGAATGTGTAAGCATGAGGTGGAAATTGTTTGAAAAAATTTAAGAGGTTTTTATGCCTAATGGAAGCAACTTCATTTTTTTTTTGTTTCGATTGCCTTGTTTCCATGTGTGCTTTTCCTTTTAATACTAAATTATTTATAAAATATTATAAATAAATAAAAAAACAATACTCCCGATCTCCTGTTACTACCATGGAGACATATTCTGCACTCGTCAGTGAATAGAATGGATCTCCGTTGCTCGATGCTCCAATTGATGTGTTCGCGGAACGTCTTGGAGTGAGGTTGGCTTCCTCCAAACGTCTTCTTACTGTCCGTGGACTAACAGCTACATCTCGAACTTATCTTAGCTCCTGCTGCATATCGACGCCCGTGAGATGGCGATTTCGCAGTGAAGTTAGGACGATAAATCGATCGTCACTCTCAGATGTAAACAAATACGGGCTGGTATGTGGTCTCCGATTTAAGGTACCAGTTTCCTTAAACCTTATGGATACTCTTGAGACAGCAGATTGGCTCATGTTTTGCTGAAGAGCGACTTCTCGTTGATTGAGTCCTTCTTGCAATAAAGCAACAACTTGTGCGGGTTTTTCTGGATTAGTATCTATGATTTTGAGGAAACACTGAATGAAACTTGTAGAGATTTGTTCAGGTCAACGTCTGCGATTGCTTTAATTTGAAAAGTACTGTATAGATTTTAATGATAAAGATGTCCTTGTAAAGATAAAATACTAAGCTGTCAAAAAAAAATTGTAAAAATGACAAGGTGGCAAAATGACAAGTTTTATTGTTTACCCTTCAGACCAGGTGTATCATAAACGTACGGTTTACGAAGACTTTGCTATACTAAGGTGTTCGTAAACGTTACACTAAAACAGTACGAATATAGTACGTAATGTGTACTTTTGTCACATGAGAAGTGAAACAAATTTGCGAAGACTTGTGTATGTATTAGCATGTATAAAAGTGTTCATAATGTGTACGCTTAAACGTAATGTTTACGAACTGCTTAAGCGTAACATTGACGGACGGTTTAGTGCGAATTGCCCCATTTAATTAGAATAAAACAATTTTTTTAAATCAATCTTATCTTTTATTAGTATTTTTCTTCAAATAAGCCGCAACACAAGACACAACGTGCCAAATTTGTTAATTAATCTTTTTCTGAAATGAAATAAAATGTTTCAATCATAGATGAAGTACTTCGAGTATTTCATAAATACCTTTCAAAATATTCATTATAATGATTTTTATATGATATTATAGATAGGCTGCTCTTGAATGCCACGAAAAACTAACAATAATTATCAGAAGTTTTTATATTTTCACAATACGACAACTTTAATTTAATTTATACAAAAAAAATTGAAAATAAAACAAAGCCGCAAGATATAATTGACAGCACTGTGTATAGAGAATGTAAATGTAGTGGTGTGTTGTTATAAGAATCTTTCGTAAACTGTTCGTAAACGAAATACTTTTGATGTATACATTTTTGCGCCGGGAGGGTAACCCGTTTAAAAGCCATTTAAAATTAACTTACTTTCAAAAATACAGTATCTTTACAATAAAAACGGCAACAATACTGAGATTTAATATGTGGCATTGCTCATATTATTGTAATATGAAAATAAATACCTACTATGCTTTAAAACCTTTACAATTGTGATCTTATCCTAAAATATTACTAACTTCAAATTCGCTTACCAAATTGGCCTAAATATCAAGCACCCGGTCCGGTTATCTCATTATTTTCCAAGCCTCATCAGATTTAAAAATATAAAAACACCAAAATATTTTTATGAAATAAATAATTTATTGTCATTTAATTTTACAATATCTGTGTAGACTTTTTTTCCTTTTTTAATTTTTTAACTTAATTAATAATTTATAGTTTTTATTTATTAATCATTTTATTTTCCTTTTTAATTGAAATATTTTTTATTTTTATTTATTTATTTTATAATATCGATATATTTTATTTTATGTATGTATATAATAATAATAATAATAATAATATTATTTATATTTATTTATTTATTTATATATAATAATTCTATTGTTTGGTTTTAATTTAAAAAATAAAAATAAAAAAATAAACTAAAAAGATAGTTTTTTGTTTTTGTAAAACAAAACAATAATGAAACTAAAAATTAAATATTGATATAATCGCGGAAAATATTTTATAATTAAAATTTTATTATGTTTAACTAATAAAATTTTTGTTTTGTTGCTGTAAAAAACTAGTTTTATTGAATTTATTATTTTCAATTACATTGATTTCGTGTGTGTGTGTGTGTGTGTTTAGTATTGCGATTTATTGGTTTTACATTTGCAATGTACATTTATGGTACATCTAATATTTAGCCCAGTAATATATGGGGCCAACCAAATTATTGTGTGCAGCAGAATGGCACGTTGGATTATAACAATCATTAAAACAGAAAAGAACACGTTTAGAAATTTTTGAAATTTCAAAATTATTAAAATAAAAATTAATTTTTAAATAAACTTTGGTTTCTATTTTTTTTTTTTTATTATTATTATTTATAGTGTTTAGTTTTTTTTTTTTAACATTGTAAAGTTTTTATAATTTTTTTATTTTAAAGTTTTTTACATTTATTATATAACTATATTTACATAATTTATGATTTTGTTAAATTTAAAAAGAAATTTTTATTTATTGCACAGTATAACCAAAAAAATAATTAATTTTAAATTTTTCACATGTAACAGCTCATTTTTATTAATTTTATTTACATTTTTTTTAATTTTTGATATTTTTAATATTTTTAAATATATTTTTCGAGTGTAAAACGTATACGATTAATTTTTTAAGGTATTTAGAATGATATTTAGAAAAATTAAATAAAAATTTTGGAGCCCAGAATGTTGAAAAATAATTAGAAACTATTACCTCTGCACATAAAAAGACGAGGCGAGAGAACAAATTTCAATGTAGATGCGAATTCTTTTAAATTATCGGAGTATTCGTCTAGGTCTTTAAAGGAAGCTAGATTTCGATTTGCAATCCCTTAGATGTGATTTTTCGACATTTAAAAAACATTAAACTCTCCTGTTTGTGATAATTTTTGTGAAAGTATTTTGTTGCGTTCACGAAGAACTGCAGTATTCGAAACCCTTTTCTGCGGTGAGTTAAAGTTGAGCAAACAGTATACTGTCATTAATGAAAATAAGGAATACAAATGAAAATTTCTTTAATAAAATTTAATAAAATAAAATAACGTCGGGTAAGGGGCGGTTAAATAACATATACCAGCAAATTTCATCGAATAGACAGCTCTGAGAAATCGATTCGTCTGCCGCCTTCGAGCTGAACGAACAAAAAATCGATTATCGCAGATGATAGATTTAACGTTGGCAAAAGCGGTTGACAGTGTTGCAATAATGGAAGCACCAGCGAAAGATGCACTTAAATTGACCACAATGAACAATTCTACACCAAATAAAAATGTGAATATGTTAGCAGTGGCGAAACAAACACAATTAACTGTTTTAAATTAGGAGGGCCACACTATGGAAACAGTTGTCAACATGTAAAAAGCTCTTGCCTATTCTGTAAGAAGATTATAGGGCATATTCAGAAAGTTTGTGAAATGATTGTGAAGATTCATTTCGAATCTTAAAGCAACAAATGCAATCAGATGATTTTTTGGGGAATTTGCCGAATAAATTTGCACTTTGCCTAGCCACGGTTGCTTCACGTAATGCCTGATGGCACGGAAAAGCCAATACAGTTCGCGTCACAAACATTGAGTGCATCGCAAAGAAATTGGTTTCAGATACACAAAGAAGCATATTCCATTGGGTTTAGAGTAAAAAAATTCAGATTCAGATATTTTTATGAAGTAAATGCATTCCACTTATATGTACCACCCGCAACACTAAGCGATTTCCCCCCAAGGTTTTAAGCAGATGCATTTTCATGGCTTCCAATGTGTGCCGAAAAGACGTTGCAAGTAATATTTTCAGACTTTAAGAGAAATAATAAGATCATTAAATCAAAAGAAGAAAGATCTGAATTCAATCTAGTACAAATATAATACTTACACATTATCGAATTATATCACATACAGTATAAGATTTTGTCTAGTTGAAATAATTTTTAATTATTCGATGCGTTCAAGATTTTCGGTAATGGGTTCAAAATCAAACACAGCTGCAAGAAATTATACTGGAAAAGAAAAATGAAAATTTGGAAAGATTGAAAGGCCTGTGGTGGCTAACATTAAATGTAGGTACTCATATTTAAATTAGTTCATCTGGCGGACACTGTTGCGCATGGTGCTGACCGCTTGATCGACACTAGTGGTGATATTTCGGTTTGGCCCTCTTATAAATGTGATGTTAAGCGTCCATCGAGCCGCTAAGTCCAGTATTAAACTAAATTTTGGTTTGCGTTGAGATTTCATATGAAAATTCGTTATTGCGTTCCGATTTTGGGAACTGATTTTCTTCGACATTTTGATTTATTGGTTGACATGAAACGAAGAAAACAGATTGACAATAAAACTAAATTAACCAAAAGTGTTGACACTATTTCAATCGATCAGATTTCCTTGAACTCTTGGAAGAATCGCAGGAACATGGTCCATCTGTTGCGACCAGGGGTAGATCGTCTAATGCCTGAAAAACTGAATGCAGCTAGGGAAGAGTTCAGCTACTTGATGAAAATGGGAATTTGTCGTCCATCCAAATCACCCTCGGCTATGCCATTAAACTTGGTCACAAACAAGATGGCTCGTTTCGTCTCTGTGGCAATTACAGACAGTTGAATGCAGTTACCATTCCTGAAAAATATCTAATACCTTTCATTCAGGATTTTTCTTATAACTTTATTTTCGAAAATCGACTTAAGACGTGCATTCAATCAAATTCCGGTCAATCCAGATGATATAAAAAAAACAGCAACAATCATACCATTCGGATTATTCGAATTTCTTTTCATGAGCCTCGGTTTGCTGGTTTGATTTCATGTTGATTTACATTGATGACATCATTATTTTTTGCGACTCGCCAGAGGAACGTTTGCAAGGTATGAATTAAAAATCATCATGCCTAAATGTGAATTCGACAAGGCTGAATAGATCCCGTTCCTGTGAACTATTAAAGAGTTTGTCTTAACCAAAATGGCTAAGGAATTAAAACCTAATGCACACTTTCATGCAGTTTTACACCAGAAAGTGACCTTTGCAGCCAGTTGGATTATCGTCAGTAGAAACAAAGTATGTGTAGCTGACCTAGTCAGGGTCGTCAGTTTGAATTCATCAGCCAATTCCATACAGATATTCGCCACATTAACGCTTCTGTTCGATAACTGGTAAACCTTTGGGGAAAGGGGCAAGTCATTCTTTGAAATGTAGAAAATTATTTTTTTTTAATCATCTTCATAAATTTATTGTGACGTTTCCGAGATGCAAATTCGTCGGTACATTCCAAGGAAACTACGTGAAACTGTTGTCACAACATTTCATTCGATAAAATATCCGGGTGTTCGAGCCATTAATTTTTCGTTTCCTTCTTTCATCTTTTTTTCTCTTTTTGGGGAAGGAAACAGAAAGTATTTTTTTGTTACTTTCCCCGGGAATGAAATCCAAAAAAAAATGAAGTATCTCTCCTCGTATAAAACATATAGTTTAGAAAAATGAATTTAAACACTGCTAACAACAGATTTGAACACATCAACATTGACATAGTTGGTCATGACAAATTTCCAAAGGATATCGTTACACACTTGTATGGATCACTACACCAGATGGCCTAGATTTTAAGATTCGGTGTACCTCGGCGAATAACCACAAATCACGGAATTGTCGAAAATACAGGAATATTTAAAATCAACTCCTTCAGAATTAGTTTCGGTACTTCAATTTCACTGCCTGGAAAATTTTTCATAGAAATCAAAAACGTCGGAAATCAGTCAGATTTTGTAAAATCATTGAAGAACCAACTGGCAGACATACGTAAAACTTCAAATCTGACATTGGTTCATCTGGCGGACACCATGTTGTGCATGGTGCTGACCAAAAAATGCATTATCATGAAAATACAAGTTGCAGTTCTACGCTTGTAAAATAAACATTGTACAGAGAAGTAAAGAGTTTTACTTTATATTGAAACCCTAAATATAGTCAACTACTAAACTCTGAAAGTCAAAACAATTGTCAGGTTTATCACCATTTCTCAGCCATTAAATACAGTTTATCGCAAATATTTTTATAAGGGATGGATAGATCTTGTATAGATAAATTATACGACACCCTAAAGTTCTATTAGCTCTTAAGGGATTTCTACTTCGAGAGACTTTAATCTCCGGAGATGTAGGAGCAAATTACCGCAAACATGTCGGAAATATAGGAATAGAAAGTGAAGTTATAACTGAATGATTCGCGATTTTAACAGGATATTTATGTCTATTATAGAACTCGTTCCTACAGAAAAAAAAATCATTTAGGAGAATTTTCTCGCAGAGGAAAAAAACCTACAAATTGGTATATGCCAGCTTGTAGAATTTTTTTTCCTACAAAATGAGTTCTGTGATAGCTCTGATTAAAATTAGGTATTTTAATTATTTCAGCCACAAGGTTGCTAATCTGAAATTGAGGTGCATCGCTTAGAGGACGATCACGTTTGAGTGCAGTTGCAGACAAATTTATTTCAGTCGGGAGGGAAAAATTAGGTGAGTAACCTAAAAAACGTAAATTTGTGTAGCATAAGTTGTGAATTGTGTATTTTGGAGAAATAAAATGAACAATAACGTAACAAATTTTGCAAAAATGTCATGCCTCGAAATCGATTCGAGATTTTACTTCGTTGTATTCATTTTGAAAATGAACAAAGCAAACATATTCTCAATTCAAACCTTTACAAAATTGATAAAACTATTACCATACTAAATAAAAATTTGAAAAAAGTCAAAATACCAGGTAAATATTACAAATTTTGGTTCGCAATACGTATAATAATTATTTGTAATGTAAAGACTTGGTTATTGATGAATCTATGACTCCATTCCTTGGAGGACGAAAGGATAAGCCAATATCTTCGCGGAAAAACTCATAAGTATGGTGTCAAGTTTCTCAAAATAACAGATCCACAAGGCTAAACTTAAAACTCGAAAATTTATTCGGGAAGAGTAACTGTATATCCTGAATTCTCTACTTAATGAAAGATTATTTTAACGCTAGACAATGTTTGACAACCGACAATTTCTACATATCGCTTGCATTTGCCAAATATATATTTAGAACAAAATACTCATCTACATCGTACGATTCGTAAGAATCGAAAAGGAATCCTGGTTTTTCCAAAATTAAAAAAAGGGCCAATCGATTTCATGGCGGGCCAAACGCGAAGAATGCATTACCAGGATTCGCATATTATCCAGTTATTTTTCTTGCCCACGAAAAATCGTACGATGGTACCATAAAGTAGCGTTTTAATTGCTGTTAAATACTTCAATAATTAACACTTTAATATATGTAGTATTTTACAACAGTTGTCATAAAATAATGGAAATCGCTAGCTTTTTGAAAGAGACATTGATTATGTTCAAGATTGAATTTGAAGAAGAGTCGGATACGGATTGGGAACAAGAAGAGCATTATCTTAAGAAAGTTTCCAAAAAGTCAAAGTCAAACCGAAAACTAAAAAGTCGTTGAAAATTATGTTATAAATATGTTTCAAGTCGGCTTGGTCCTAAGGAAGAAAGTAAAAAACGTTTTGTGCTGTCACTTGAGTTTTTCTCACTCGTAGTCCATAAAGATGTTGACGCCCCATAAAATTGTAGGAAGTGTTTTCTAAAATAGATTTTATTTGAATTCTAAAACAAATCGCAAAATATTTTTTCGAGACAATCAAATTATGTATAAAATTAAAATTAGATTTCAAATTTATGAAACATGACTTGACTTCTTTTCTGCAAATATATTCAATTGGATTAGTTTCCAGCAAATTTGATTCTATTGATAAAATTGCTAATATATTTAGTCGGTTTTATAACATTTTGGTTTCTAAATGATTTTTAATACATTCAGATGAGAAACATCATTTAAAGAACAATCGATGGCATCCACTTTTATATATTCTTAATGAGCCTCATATTTGAATCCTTCATATTTTGTTCCAATAAAAGCTGTTTGTGCGAGAGCGTGCTTATAATGTCTGTTGATTCTAAATTTCGACAAAACATGTTGAGTTTTTCATATTTATCTTGTTTATAATTTTGCTCTCAAATTGTCTAAAATAAAAAAATTCTAAACTTCCGTGTGCAGTGAGATCTGTCACTGCTTTGGTTAATTCTATAATAAATAATAATCATTGTACCGATAAGCCATATTCTTTTACATATTTTATGACGAAAGATAATTAGTTAAACTAGCCAAACCTGGAGTAATGGGTGAAGTTAATAAAAGAAAAGAAAAGCTTTTAGGTACTTGAATTTTTTCAAGATTTTGGGTAAAACAATTTAAAAGCATTAATTAATAAAATTTTAGAACTCAGAGTCGGGCCCAATATGTTTGACCCACTATAACCACAGAAGCGGTTAGTCTATGATTATAACATATGCATTGCATGCGTTACGGCAAAAATATTTTTATTTAATTTCACCACCGAAATTTTGAGCAAACCAAGCCCAATCAACAATCAGCATATTGTGATTCTTCCAAACCCCCAATTCATTATTCTCATCTTTTTCATTACGTGTCACCTGCTGTTATAAGCGTCAACTATTTAGTAACTTAAAACGTTCGATTTATTTTCGTACATCACACCATCCCATGCAAACATTTCTATATTTGAAACCTTATTATAGCAATATTAAAGGTATATAAGCTGATTTTTGTGGAAGCTGAATAAATTTCAAATTAGCTAAATATTTTGAGGGTTTATCACAAAAGTAATATTGGTGAGAGGAGTATAACGCGGACCTGTTACTTATCTGTTTGTGTAAAAATATTTCTTCATTACCTACAAAAAACCATCAATACTGGAACAATTCTGGAATTTTCTCCGATTGTGGAAAATGAAATTTGGACAGTGGTTCTTTCAGCAAACCGTAAACTAATTAACTGCAAGCGAAGGGATTAGACTACGAGAAGACGTTTTCACCGGTGCTACATTATGTTTCAATTAGTTCTAGTTTGAGAAGCATAACTTACAAATTGATTAGATGGATTTTGACGAGATTTATTTGATTCAATAATGACCATTCGATGATGAAACGCAAAATGTATGTCTCTTTAAAAAATCTTTGTATGGGCTCAAGCAGGCTTGTCGGTCTGGATCAGAAGTTAAATGCAGTTCTTATTAAATTTGGATTAAGTTCATCTAAAGTCGATGAATGCATTTATTAGCAGGTCAACGAAAGGAGCATTTTACTTGATGCAGTATACGTCGGCGGTATGAAGAATACTCGAAATGAAATCGTATTCAGAGTCGTTATTTACACGAAATTTTGGATAGATTTGGGATGGGAAACAGCAATCCTGTAAAAACACCAATTGATATTAATCAAAAATTAACAATTGATAAGGGTCTCGAAAGAAGATGGAAAGAAACCCATATGAGGCAGCTGTTTGTTCTGTTTTATTTACAGGCCAGCTGACTCGATCAGATATTCAATATTCCCCAAAGTCAGAATGGCTTCGCAATAAAGCGCATCTTGAATTGGAAGGATATTGTGATTCTGATTGGGCAGCTGATTCAATAGATAGGCGGTCAACAATCAGATATGGATTTATGCAACATGGAGGAGTGATTTCCAAGAACTAAAAAAAACAGCCCACATGCTCTCACCGCCCGAGTATAAGGCCATGTCTAGTGCCACTCAGGAGGCTCTATAGTTAAAAATCTTGTTGAATGAATTCTTCAAATAAAATGGCAAAAACCTTATCATCAAGTGCGATAATAAAGTAGTTATTCAACCTAGGCTTAAGCACGTAGATGTGTGTCGTCATTTTATCAGATAAAAAATGAGTGGAGGAATCATCAAGTTAGAATACATCAAAACCGATTTTAGCCGATTACCTTACGAAACCGGTTCCTGCTAAAAATAATTTGTTTTGCAGCAATGGAAATGGAGTCAAATAAGCAAGAGGATTTATCGGAGGTGTAGAATTTGAACATCCCCATTTAGTTGTGATACTTCTCAATAGATGTCTCTTTATGAATTATGTTTTTGGTGTATGTATAGTTTTTTGTCAATTTCCTTTTTCTTTAAAACCAGTACCAACGTGTTTGTATCTTAATAAAGTTATCTACAATCATCTGGTGCAAAATAGCTTACTTTGCATCATAGAATATAATTAATTTCAACCATAGAATTTGTTAAAATATTGCGAATTTAGCTTGAATACTGAGAAGGTAAGCAAGATTAAGTCTTAGAATTTTGAAAAGTAGCAAATTTAAAATGTATCCAAATAATTCGTAAAGAGCTAGAATTCGAAGGAACTTGTGCAAATATCGAAATGTTTTGACAACTTGTTTAATTTTTTTTTCTTTTGTGAACAAATGGAGAGTTACGACAATTGTGTTCTGAGTTTGTACAAATTATTGAAAACTGGCAAAGTTTAATTGAAATGTAAAAGTTTGGACAATTACTCTCTGAGTCTGAATTCATACAAATCTTCTTAATTTCAGTGTTTGACCGAATTTTCAAATTTAACAATTTTAAAATTTAGCAAGTCTGAATTTCAAGAAAATGAAAAAATTCCAAATTTTGGATAAAATTGATGGAAATCTATATTACTCCGAGATCCAGATCTCTCTAGGTCTCCCCCATGATCTGAACAAGCCTTAAAATTTAAACTAGAATTTCATAGATCTGAACACCCCGTTAGTCTTCGGCTGACGGAATTTTAGGCATTATTATTCAAATTTTAACAAAAACGCCCTAAAGTAATTCCTTTCAAAAACTATTGAACCCGAATGAAGCATATTTAAGCCTCGTAGACACCGATTTTACTTTATTGTTCAAGCCACACTCGTTGTCTCACCTATAGCTAGGCGTAACCACACTATTAAATTAAACAGTAAACAATAAAATTAATTTCCTAATATTCCGAACTATATAATTTTAAATTTAATTAATAAATAAAAATTTCAACGTATACAACTGGCCTTGTTTCATATTTTTATTAATTATTTATATGTATAACTATTTCATACGCAGTTTTGAATTTATTCGAATATTTTTAATTAGGTAATTATTATGTATTTTGAATATTTATATATAATATGTATAACTCTATATTTATAATATAATATATTTATTAATATTAATCATATGTATTTTAATTATTAATTAAATTTTTAAAATTTATTTTTTTTTTAATATTTTCTTAGTCTTTGGAGATTCATTCAATTTTAGTGTTTTTAAATTAATTATTTTTATGTATAATATAATAATTATTGAAATGCAACTAATTCATATTTTGTTTTATTAATTAATATTTAAACATAAAAATAAAATAGTTTTACTTACGATTAAATTTTTGTTAATTCATTTTATTTAGTCATTTATTATATTTATTTATAAGGCGATATGAAAACATGTGATTATCCGGCGACATTTTGAAATAAACTAGGTAAATTAAAAAGTAAAACAAAAAACGTTTGCAATTCGAATTTTTTTTGTGAATGTATTTATGGGTATGGTAGATGGATTCTCATAATGTTTAAACCGAAAATGTTAAAAAAAAAAATTTTAAAATTTACAAAACCGATGCTTCGGTTGCACGAGTAACAACATTATTACTATTATTATTGTTATTTGCCGATTGATTCGGACTCGAACCTGTATTTTCACGTTCCACGCCCACGCTTATACCACTTTTGCAATAGAATTGTTTGTGCGCAATAAATGTGCTGAGATAATTAAATTTTATGTCACACTGTTTACAATATTTGGGACCAGCCGTTGTTAACGATTGTAAATCGGGCGATGAACTGGCCGAATGTTGTAATGGTTGTTGTGTTACCGTTTGAATTAGTGGTGACATTATTGGCATCGTTGTATTTGTATCAATTGTATCTTTGATTTCGGTTTTAATTAGTATTTCAGGTTCGGTTGATATGATAGTGTCACGCGAATCTTCAATGAGTTGTGGTTCATCTAGGGGTTCTTGTTTGACAGAGATTCTGCGTGCAGAGATTATTCACCGATTAGATTACAAAAATTGTTAAATCAATTTTTTTTTTTTTTGTTGTACTTACTCATTCATTAGCTTGTTTGTTGGTTGTGCTGTTTTAGCCGAATTAAATTGTAGCTGGGCCGGCGATGTGTGCATATCTCCATTGAACAATAAACTTTCACCACCTTCACCGAGTGATGGCGATAGAGGTGGTCGATTAGATGCGTGCACTAAATTTATATGTCGAATCTACGAATCATAAAATATTGCACGTAAACTTATCATGGTGACCACAATTTTTTAACTTACCACATTCCCCTTAAAGCTAGATGAGTAGTTGCACAAATCACAATAATGAATTTGTTGTGATGAAATAGAGTCCTGTAAGATTGGCATAGAGAGCGGCGGTGGTGGTGGAGGCGGTATCACCGGAGGTGCCTGTGAAATAGCTAAAAGTGGTTGTGCCGGAATTTCAATGCCATCTTCATCCAAAATGCACGATATGTAATTTTCTTCATTAAAATCGGAAGTTTTCTTGTCGAAATGCATTCGAATATGTGTTCTCATACCACTGTGTTAGTAAAAAAATAAAAATAAAAATATTAAACTTAATTCCCATTCAATATAAACTTAATCTGTCACTTACCGCAATGTATTCCCCTTGTACCGACAAATGGTACACCGAAATGCCTTCACTCCACCATGTGTTTCCATGTGCTTACGCAACTCATTCGACGTCGACGTAACCACATCACAAATTGGACATTTACGATTCGATGGATTTGTACCGCTACCGCCGACACCCACATTATTCGGACACGGTGCCCCAGTCTCATGAATATTTTTACATTTATTGCAACGCGATTCTTTGGCCATAGGCATTGACATTTCTGCCCGCTTCGGACAATAGTACAATTGGTGTGCACTCAAATTATCGAGCGCTGTAAATTTAATTCCGCACGCAGCACAAATTAATTGTTGATACGCTAGGGCTCCACTTCCCGAGGGGCTGGTCGCTTGCGGTGATACGGGTGGACTAGGTTTACTATTTTCGGTTTCGTCTAGATTGCGTGCCGAGCAATAATGCTTTTTATGGGCTAAATAATTTTCGTACTTACAAAACACGATATTACATTCCTTACATTTGGAGACACCCTGTTTAACAAAAATTTGTGGTGGAATTGCGGTCGGTGCATTTGATGTAGCTGGATTTGGTATTATGCTAATTAGTGGCGGTGTTGGCTGTGGTGATATTTCACTATTGCTGCCGGCCGAAGAGAGGCGCAGTGATAATTCTAGATTTTGTTTGGCTAACGCATGACTGGGCATGGCGGCTAATGCGGATGGCTCGGACAGCCTTAATGCTAATTCGGGTGGTATTAATGAGCGTATAACTACTTGGTGTTGGCTACTTCCGGAACTTGGCAACGAATTATTTGGTGATATAGATGTGGTGCCACCGCGTGGACTATTCGATCGACGTTTTGGTGATGGCGTTAATGGTGGACTACCGGGTAATGATGGTGCGCAAACAATTTGTTCGGGCGTAACCGATTCACTTCCGCCCATTGAGAGATTCTCTTTTGTTTCCATAATTGAATCGATATCGATACGATGATTTTCGAGAGAGGCTATCGATGAGAATGAGAATGATCGTTCACGCGGATTTGATCCGGGCGATAATCGGCGAACCGATAAATCTAGTGGAGTTGTGATCGATTCTCGGGCAGTCAAATCTCGTTTGTTGCTCACCTTTAATATCGTTTCAGATGTATTACTAGCATTATTACTATTCTCATTTGAGGTGGCTTGATTTGGTGTTGGGCCACGTGGTGAAGCGTTTTGTGTTGGAGTTTGTTGCGTTGGTTGTGCAATTGGTGGTGATAGTGCAACGGCGATGGGTTGAAGTGCACCATTTTGGAAAATGAAACATGTTGATTCGGGATTCGTAACACTAGTTGGAATCGATGCTCTGAAATGGATACAACAAGTTATTGAACAAAATTCATTTGATGTACTCATTTTCATACTCACAATGGCCCAGTAAGTACACTTGCATTCCGAATAAATGTATATGGAACTATTATAATAGGATTTGTTGGTAACGCTAAATATGGCTGCACTGGATTAGGTGGTGGATTTACAATAGCTGGACTTTTTGCAACTGGTTGAGCATCTGGTGGACTGTGTGACCCTCGTTTAATCGAGGGCGGTTTTGGTGTAGTGCTATTCGACCTATTTCTGTACATAAAATAAAAATTATTAATTCTATTTATCTAAGAGTATTTTGTAAATTTGACTTACTCATCACGATGCCTCGAACTGCAATAGTGTTGCTTGTGGGCGCGATATGTTTTGGTACTCGAAAATCTAATATCACAATCGGAACAGTACCGATCAATTTGTTGTACCTGATTTTGTTGTTGTGGATGTTGCTGCTGTTGCTGCTGCTGCTGCAACTGCTGTTGCTGTATTTGACTAGGAATGTTAAGAGTATCATCTGCGTTTGGTAAACTACTGCCGGCGCTTACCACGACCAAACCACCATTTGTAGTGTTCGGACTTGGGGCCGGTGATGTTTGGTGCATTCGCATATGGCGATTTAGAGAGACTTTTTTATCCGCACTATACGAGCACTGTGTACACGCGTACTGTTTACCCGTTTTAATTGATTTATTCGGTGGTTCTGATGCGCCACTATCATTATTCGCCGATGGTTTCTGCGGTGCAACATTTTCATCTGCATCTTTACGATGCGAACAGTAATAGGTTTGATGTGCTTCTAATGTGGACAACGATGAAAATCGTATACCACAGGGGCCACACATAAAAACTTGCATTCGTGGTGCTGAGTCTAAACTGGGCGATGCAATGATTGGTGGTGGTACAATAATATTGTTTGAGCGTTCTTTTATCAGTCGAATTTCTTTGATCTCCATATCGTGATCAGTATGATTATGAAATCGATCATCATTTTTATCATCATTCGAATTATCC
Organism: Tipula vernalis; assembly: GCA_958295665.1. Classification (NCBI taxonomy): domain Eukaryota; kingdom Metazoa; phylum Arthropoda; class Insecta; order Diptera; family Tipulidae; genus Tipula; species Tipula vernalis. The sequence goes on from OY282558.1 coordinate 70,270,121, forward strand.
TCGGTCGATGCTCGCCGATCTTTAATATCTTTAGCTTCAGGTTTTAATGCCGGGTCCGACGCCAACATTGTGTTCAGTCGAAGTTTTGGTAATGCCTCTGAGCCTACCTGTTTATCCGCAGTACTATTATTATTATTATTATTATTATTGACTTGTTCCTCATCACCACCGTTTCCACCATTCGACTGACTATCATTTTCGATTTTCATCTCCTGTTTGATTGTCGCATGTCCCGATTCATAATCTTGTGTTTTACCCTCGTCATCATTGTGGTCGCCGCCTAGGAATGATGCCGATGGTGGCGGCGGCGGTGGTGTATTCTGATCTGGGCTACTACACATCGATGGTGATTGTACAGGCGTTGTAACATTAGTATTGTTTGGTGATGGCGTACGTGATTGTGCTGTTTCCGAAAGTGATTCACCATCATCTTGGTGCTGGGACGATGTTGTGGTTGCACCTTCGACAAAATCTTCGTCGTCTCCTAATTAGGGCGAAAAGAAACAAAAAAAAAAATGAAAAATCAATATAATTATTACTTTGATTTGAAAATTGTGATATCGAACACAAAAAAGGAAAAAAAAAAAAATTCTCATAATTTTTAAATTCTCACTGTATAAATCCATTTTTATTCGCCTTATCGAGATTTAATCCCACGAATAAAGATTTTTGTTTTGTATTTCTTGTATTTTCTTCTTATTTATTTACAATTCTTAAACAATTTTGTTGTTATACATAAATAGAGGTATTATTTCGAAATGTTATGTACACTTTACAAAAACAATAAACGAAGTAATCGATCAGAAGAAGTGTCTTTCATTGTACTCGAAGTTTTTTTAAAAATCCAATTACTACGATTTGCAGTTGGAAATTTGTAGTATTTGTGCTTGGTTGGTGTTTTGTTGTTTTAATCATCACTAGCAAAAAAAAAATAAAAAAATTTGTAATCGCGTATATCTAGTTAGTTGAAACAGAAATGTGACAATTTAATGATGAAGTCTTAATTTTCAACTTCGTTTTGTAGCAAATTTCTGAACTAATGGTGGAAAGAGGAATGTAATATATACACATATATGCAAGATGGGATTCTTGGAACCAAACATTTGACGGTTATGTGATACATTCAGACATGTCCGACAAATCATCGATCATTTTGACAAACAAAAAAACATTTTCTAACATCGATCTTAACATTTGATCATAAACCAGCGATCATTAATTTACCGCCGCAGCATTCATTCAACAAAAAAAAAAAAAAAAAAAACATCAAAAACATGTTTCCGATCTCTTAGTACATTATTAACCAATGCAGTGAATGTGTTAATAATTTTTCAATATATGTAGCTATTATAAAAGAAATTATTATATTCTTTAAGAAATAAGAGAATTAAAAACGAAAAAAAAAATTGAATTTTAATTTACAATTGCTTCTGGTTTTTATTTAATTTAAATAAAACGAAAGATTTATCTCAATACAATATTATTATTGTTGGATTAAATACAAATCAAAAATTCATTTTTCTTTAGAAAAAAAAAAAAACTGATATCGATCGCTAAGAATAAAATAAACAACAATAGTAGCAATAACATAGTAACGATCTATTAATTTAAATAAATGGTGGGCTTTTAATGAGCTCTAAGGAATAGGAGTAACGACACCTACTTGATAAGCGTCACAATACAATTATTATAATCAATTTGATTACGCATGCGCATTTAAAAATTTTACTTGCATGCAAATTTTTATATTCACACTGCACTTTCAGTTATGGTTACTACCCCAAGAACTGTGCACAACACAACAACAAACCATAAATCCAAACTGTTGTTTGTTGTTGCATAATCAAAAATATGTCATCTAAGATCTTTTTTGTAAGATTTCGTTTATTTTCTTCAAATACGTACTGGATATTTACATATATATAACTTAGCTGTGTTGTGTTATATACATTTTGTAAAAGTTAAACAGATTGTTCTGTTGTTGGAAATCTTGAAGGCTAATAAAAAAAATTTTTTATTCTTTAATCTAATACACATATGTAAAACTAATATATTTTAATCTTAAATTTATTATTATTATTATTATTAAAAAGATGAAGAAAATGTTAAGATTTCAAAGTGATTCTTAATGTTGCTTATGGGTGTGTGTGTGTGTGTTTGTTTGTATGTATTTGTCTGCTTGGCAGTGATATTTAATTTAAAATTGTTATCTGAATCTGGTTATCTTGGATCATTATTTGATATTTCTTTTCAAACTCGGCTATAAACTTAATACAGGATGTGCAATTATTGTAATTTGTTGAAATCAAAATTTATTGCGCAGGAAGCAAAATATTTTGTAAAAATTATAAATCGGCTCCTAATCTTATGGATACCTTTGTCGGTCGTTGTTTTATCACTGTGGGAGGTCCTTTGCTTGATTTGATTGCCAATGGTGATAAATATAAAAAAGTCACAATTTGATATTTTTTATGCGTGTATACGTTTGTTTGTTTCTTGATTTATTTTTTACCGTCCTACCTTACGCCTGGAGTAGCCAAATCGAGGACGGGCGGCTACAGATCCGTCTTTGAAAACCACCTGCACATTGCATTGCTTCATGCCAACCCGTAGTGCTGACATGAAAGGTGGGTCGGCCCATGGATTCTGCACTCTCAACAGGGGGTCATAGATGTGTTCATCTTCATCACCGATCGCAATCAGATGATGAAAAATCCCTTTTGCATCCCGCCCCTATAGGGATTCGAACCCGGTACCTCTCGATCCAACCGCCGCAGCTTTAACCACTGCGCCGTTTGCTCGGTGTATACGTTTGTTATGATCTGCCTTTTTTAAAAAAGCGGAATTAAGAATGAATAGTTTTTACGTTTGAGTCTTAGATCAAAAATACCTTACAAAATGACAGAATCTCATTTTGGTTCTTGTCTTTGCTAAAATTTATTTGAAATCGTAGTAGGCATAAATGTTTCTTTGAAGATAATAATCATCTAATTTTATAAAAATAAACTATTTTTTGACATTTGCTTGTAAATATTGATTTATGAATGAAATGTGCCTACTTGCCCAGTCTGGCCGGCCAGAGGTAAAAAAAAAAAAACAAAAATAAACACGTCGGCTACAAGAACATAAATATTGAGGTACATAACTTTGCCAATATTAGCTGTATTTTCATGAGAAAAATTTAATTCGAAATATTTTTTCTCATGGAAACAAGTCGCGAATTATTTTTTCGAACTGAAATAAAACAACAAAGAGATAGAACAATTTGGCATCTGGTGTCAGGTGGTATAACTAAAATTAGGAATGAATTAAATAATTCAAACTTTTGGTTTGAATTATTTAATTCGTCTGTCGCGAGCAATTGTTGTTTTAAAATTCTCATGGAAATACGACTATTGACCCTTGTACTACTTGTCGCACAAAAATTGAGGTGAGCTAACACACAACTTGGTTTTATGAACGGAGAATTTTGAGAAAATGACTAAGCAAATTATTAATTTTTTTTTAAGATTTTGTTTTTAATAGTTTTCCTGTAAATTATGTGGTTCATGGAAGCTGCCATTTTCATATAGTTTCATATCGATTGGTTAAAGATTAAACCATCTGTGCTGTAGAGAGAACACAGACAGACCGATAGACTGACAGACTAGTTCGAAACTAATTTTTTTGGACCCAGGAGACCCCAAACGTCAAAGTTACTAACGTAAAAGAACGTAAAAAATGAGATGTGGCCAACACATGACTTTCTTTTACAAACAGGGAATCTTGGGAAACATATTAAGCAAATTTCTTTCAAATTTAATATTTTTATTTTTATGGTTTCTTAACCTTTTTACTGACTTAAAAGAACGCCAAAACGAACATTAATACATTGTATTTGGATTGTATTTGAATTCTTTTCGTTATTTTTTTTTTGCTACCAATGACAACAGCAGTGGATTATCTCTGAAACCAACCTTTAAATTCAGAGCAAGGGTTCTGAATTTTTCCAGTACCGTTAATCAAATTCGTTTCGTTTTTTTTCGTTGTGCAACACTAGTTTCCAATAATAATGAATTTCTTTATATCTTCGATTACTCTATCATATAACCCCTTTGATGTTTTTGTATTACTTCGGTCTAAACAGACCAAAGTATTGAAATCCTGTTAAAACGATCAAAACTTTGGTTGTTCCAAACCCATTTTTCTCGATGTTTTGAAGGGCCCTGAGTCTGAAAAACAAGAAAAATAAAATTTCCGTCCGTCTGTCTGGACCTCTGGATATCTGGATGCCTATACCCATTGTATATCGAGAAAGGCTTGTTCGATTTGGATTTTTTTGTTCGCCAATCTGTTTCTATGGTCAAGGTGGAGATTTTTAAAGCTTTTGGAAACCTATTGATAGAGGTATCAACCATCGTAATCGGACCATTTTAGATTTTTGCCGCCCAAAAACTTGTGGGCTTATAGCACAGTTGATTTGCAATAAAATTGAATTTTCTAAGAAATGTTTGGAAATGATCAAGCAATCAAAATGAAAATTGTCACAGCAATAACAGGTCCCGAAACCTATTGATAGAGGTATCAACCATCGTAATCGGACCATTTTAGATTTTTGCCGCCCAAAAACTTGTGGGCTATAGCACAGTTGATTTGCAATAAAATTGAATTTTCTAAGAAATGTTTGGAAATAATCGAGCAATCAAAATGAAAATTGTCACAGCAATTACAGATCCCGAAACCTATTGATATAGGTATCAACCATCGTAATCGGACCATTTCAGATTTTTGCCGCCCAAAAACTTGTGGGCTATAGCACAGTTAAATAATCGAGCAATCAAAATGAAAATTGTCACAGCAATTACAGGTACTGAAACCTATTGATAGAGGTATCGACCATCGTAATCGGACCATTTTAGATTTTTGCCGCCCAAAAACTTGTGGGCTATAGCACAGTTGATTTGCAATAAAATTGAATTTTCTAAGAAATGTTTAGAAATAATCGAGCAATCAAAATGAAAATTGTCACAGCAATTACAGGTCCCGAAACCTATTGATAGAGGTATCAACCATCGTAATCGGACCATTTTAGATTTTTGCCGCCCAAAAACTTGTGGGCTATAGCACAGTTGATTTGCAATAAAATTGAATTTTCTAAGAAATGTTTGGAAATAATCGAGCAATCAAAATGAAAATTGTCACAGCAATTACAGGTCCCGAAAGCTATTGATAGAGGTATCAACCATCGTAATCGGACCATTTTATATTTTTGCAGCCCAAAAACTTGTGGGCTATAGCACAGTTAATTTTCAATAAAATTAAATTTTCTAAGAAATGTTTAGAAATAATCGAGCAATCAAAATGAAAATTGTCACAGCAATTACAGGTCCCGAAACCTATTGATAGAGGTATCAACCATCGTAATCGGACCATTTTAGATTTTTGCCGCCCAAAAACTTGTGGGCTATAGCACAGTTGAATAATCGATCAATTAAAATGAAAATTGTCACAGCAATAACAGGTCCCGAAACCTATTGATAGAGGTATCAACCATCGTAATCGGACCATTTTATATTTTTGCCGCCCAAAAACTTGTGGGCTATATATCACAGTTAATTTTCAATAAAATTGAATTTTCTAAGAAATGTTTAGAAATAATCGAGCAATCAAAATGAAAATTGTCACAGCAATTACAGGTCCCGAAACCTATTGATAGAGGTATCAACCATCGTAATCGGACCATTTTAAATTTTGGCCGCCCAAAAGCTTATGGGCTGTAGCACAGTTGATTTGCAATAAAATTGAATTTTCTAAGAAATGTTTGGAAATAATCGAGCAATCAAAATGAAAATTGTCACAGCAATTACAGGTCCCGAAAGCTATTGATAGAGGTATCAACCATTGTAATCGGACCATTTTAGATTTTGGCCGCCCAAAAACTTGTGGGCAGCACAGTTGATTTGCAATAAAATTGAATTTTCTAAGAAATGTTTGGAAATAATCGAGCAATCAAAATGAAAATTGTCACAGCAATTACAGGTCCCGAAAGCTATTGATAGAGGTATCAACCATCGTAATCGGACCATTTTATATTTTTGCCGCCCAAAAACTTGTGGGCTATATATCACAGTTAATTTTCAATAAAATTGAATTTTCTAAGAAAAGTTTAGAAATAATCGAGCAATCAAAATGAAAATTGTCACAGCAATTACAGGTCCCGAAACCTATTGATAGAGGTATCAACCATCGTAATCGGACCATTTTAGATTTTTGCCGCCCAAAAACTTGTGGGCTATAGCACAGTTGAATAATCGACCAATTAAAATGAAAATTGTCACAGCAATAACAGGTCCCGAAACCTATTGATAGAGGTATCAACCATCGTAATCGGACCATTTTATATTTTTGCCGCCCAAAAACTTGTGGGCTATATATCACAGTTAATTTTCAATAAAATTGAATTTTCTAAGAAATGTTTAGAAATAATCGAGCAATCAAAATGAAAATTGTCACAGCAATAACAGGTCAAATGTTTGGAAATAATCGAGCAATCAAAATGAAAATTGTCACAGCAATTACAGGTCCCGAAAGCTATTGATAGAGGTATCAACCATCGTAATCGGACCATTTTAGATTTTTGCCGCCCAAAAACTTGTGGGCTATAGCACAGTTAAATAATCGAGCAATCAAAATGAAAATTGTCACAGCAATAACAGGTCCCGAAACCTATTGATAGAGGTATCAACCATCGTAATCGGACCATTTCAGATTTTTGCCGCCCAAAAACTTGTGAGCTATAGCACAGTTTAATAATCGAGCAATCAAAATGAAAATTGTCACAGCAATAACAGGTCCCGAAACCTATTGATAGAGGTATCAACCATCGTAATCGGACCATTTTAGATTTTTGCCGCCCAAAAACTTGTGGGCTATAGCACAGTTAATTTTCAATAAAATTGAATTTTCTAAGAAATGTTTAGAAATAATCGAGTAATCAAAATGAAAATTGTCACAGCAATTACAGGTCCCGAAACCTATTGATAGAGGTATCAACCATCGTAATCGGACCATTTCAGATTTTTGCCGCCCAAAAACTTGTGGGCTATAGCACAGTTGATTTGCAATAAAATTGAATTTTCTAAGAAATGTTTGGAAATAATCGAGCAATCAAAATGAAAATTGTCACAGCAATAACAGGTTCCGAAACCTATTGATAGAGGTATCAACCATTGTAATCGGACCATTTTAGATTTTTGCCGCCCAAAAACTTGTGGGCTATAGCACAGTTGATTTGCAATAAAATTGAATTTTCTAAAAAATGTTTGGAAATAATCGAGCAATCAAAATGAAAATTGTCACAGCAATAACAGGTCCCGAAACCTATTGATAGAGGTATCAACCATCGTAATCGGACCATTTTAGATTTTTGCCGCCCAAAAACTTGTGGGCTATAGCACAGTTGATTTGCAATAAAATTGAATTTTCTAAGAAATGTTTGGAAATAATCGAGCAATCAAAATGAAAATTGTCACAGCAATTACAGGTCCCGAAAGCTATTGATAGAGGTATCAACAATCGTAATCGGACCATTTTAGATTTTTGCCGCCCAAAAACTTGTGGGCTATAGCACAGTTGATTTGCAATAAAATTGAATTTTCTAAGAAATGTTTAGAAATAATCGAGCAATCAAAATGAAAATTGTCACAGCAATAGCAGGTCCCGAAACCTATTGATAGAGGTATCAACCATCGTAATCGGACCATTTCAGAATTTTGCCGCCCAAAAACTTGTGGGCTATAGCACAGTTAAATAATCGAGCAATCAAAATGAAAATTGTCACAGCAATAACAGGTCCCGAAACCTATTGATAGAGGTATCAACCATCGTAATCGGACCATTTTAGATTTTTGCCGCCCAAAAACTTGTGGGCTATAGCACAGTGGATTTGCAATAAAATTGAATTTTCTAAGAAATGTTTGGAAATAATCGAGCAATCAAAATGAAAATTGTCACAGCAATAACAGGTCCCGAAACCTATTGATAGAGGTATCAACCATCGTAATCGGACCATTTTAGATTTTTGCCGCCCAAAAACTTGTGGGCACAGTTGATTTGCAATAAAATTGAATTTTCTAAGAAATGTTTAGAAATAATCGAGCAATCAAAATGAAAATTGTCACAGCAATAACAGGTCCCGAAACCTATTGATAGAGGTATCAACCATCGTAATCGGACCATTTTAGATTTTTGCCGCCCAAAAACTTGTGGGCTATAGCACAGTTGATTTGCAATAAAATTAAATTTTCTAAGAAATGTTTAGAAATAATCGATCAATCAAAATGAAAATTGTCACAGCAATTACAGGTCCCGAAAGCTATTGATAGAGGTATCAACCATCGTAATCGGACCATTTCAGATTTTTGCCGCCCAAAAACTTGTGGGCTATAGCACAGTTAAATAATCGAGCAACCAAAATGAAAATTGTCACAGCAATAACAGGTCCCGAAACCTATTGATAGAGGTATCAACCATCGTAATCGGACCATTTCAGATTTTTGCCGCCCAAAAACTTGTGGGCTATAGCACAGTTAAACAATAGAGCAATCAAAATGAAAATTGTCACAGCAATAACAGGTCCCGAAACCTATTGATAGAGGTATCAACCATCGTAATCGGACCATTTCAGATTTTTGCCGCCCAAAAACTTGTGGGCTATAGCACAGTTAAATAATCGAGCAATCAAAATGAAAATTGTCACAGCAATAACAGGTCCCGAAACCTATTGATAGAGGTATCAACCATCGTAATCGGACCATTTCAGATTTTTGCCGCCCAAAAACTTGTGGGCTATAGCACAGTTGATTTGCAATAAAATTGAATTTTCTAAGAAATGTTTGGAAATAATCGAGCAATCAAAATGAAAATTGTCACAGCAATAACAGGTTCCGAAACCTATTGATAGAGGTATCAACCATCGTAATCGGACCATTTTAGATTTTTGCCGCCCAAAAACTTGTGGGCTATAGCACAGTTGATTTGCAATAAAATTGAATTTTCTAAGAAATGTTTGGAAATAATCGAGCAATCAAAATGAAAATTGTCACAGCAATAACAGGTTCCGAAACCTATTGATAGAGGTATCAACCATCGTAATCGGACCATTTTAGATTTTTGCCGCCCAAAAACTTGTGGGCTATAGCACAGTTGATTTGCAATAAAATTGAATTTTCTAAGAAATGTTTGGAAATAATCGAGCAATCAAAATGAAAATTGTCACAGCAATAACAGGTTCCGAAACCTATTGATAGAGGTATCAACCATCGTAATCGGACCATTTTAGATTTTTGCCGCCCAAAAACTTGTGGGCTATAGCACAGTTGATTTGCAATAAAATTGAATTTTCTAAGAAATGTTTGGAAATAATCGAGCAATCAAAATGAAAATTGTCACAGCAATAACAGGTCCCGAAACCTATTGATAGAGGTATCAACCATCGTAATCGGACCATTTTAGATTTTTGCCGCCCAAAAACTTGTGGGCTATAGCACAGTTGATTTGCAATAAAATTGAATTTTCTAAGAAATGTTTAGAAATAATCGAGCAATCAAAATGAAAATTGTCACAGCAATTACAGGTCCCGAAAGCTATTGATAGAGGTATCAACAATCGTAATCGGACCATTTTAGATTTTTGCCGCCCAAAAACTTGTGGGCTATAGCACAGTTGATTTGCAATAAAATTGAATTTTCTAAGAAATGTTTGGAAATAATCGAGCAATCAAAATGAAAATTGTCACAGCAATTACAGGTCCCGAAAGCTATTGATAGAGGTATCAACAATCGTAATCGGACCATTTTAGATTTTTGCCGCCCAAAAACTTGTGGGCTATAGCACAGTTGATTTGCAATAAAATTGAATTTTCTAAGAAATGTTTAGAAATAATCGAGCAATCAAAATGAAAATTGTCACAGCAATTACAGGTCCCGAAAGCTATTGATAGAGGTATCAACAATCGTAATCGGACCATTTTAGATTTTTGCCGCCCAAAAACTTGTGGGCTATAGCACAGTTGATTTGCAATAAACTTGAATTTTCTAAGAAATGTTTCGAAATAATCGAGCAATCAAAATGAAAATTGTCACAGCAATAACAGGTCCCGAAACCTATTGATAGAGGTATCAACCATCGTAATCGGACCATTTTAGATTTTTGCCGCCCAAAAACTTGTGGGCTATAGCACAGTTGATTTGCAATAAAATTGAATTTTCTAAGAAATGTTTAGAAATAATCGAGCAATCAAAATGAAAATTGTCACAGCAATTACAGGTCCCGAAAGCTATTGATAGAGGTATCAACAATCGTAATCGGACCATTTTAGATTTTTGCCGCCCAAAAACTTGTGGGCTATAGCACAGTTGATTTGCAATAAAATTGAATTTTCTAAGAAATGTTTGGAAATAATCGAGCAATCAAAATGAAAATTGTCACAGCAATTACAGGTCCCGAAACCTATTGATAGAGGTATCAACCACCGTAATCGGATCATTTCAGATTTTTGCCGCCCAAAAACTTGTGGGCTATAGCACAGTTAAATAATCGAGCAATCAAAATGAAAATTGTCACAGCAATTACAGGTACTGAAACCTATTGATAGAGGTATCGACCATCGTAATCGGACCATTTTAGATTTTTGCCGCCCAAAAACTTGTGGGCTATAGCACAGTTAATTTTCAATAAAATTGAATTTTCTAAGAAATGTTTAGAAATAATCGAGCAATCAAAATGAAAATTGTCACAGCAATAACAGGTTCCGAAACCTATTGATAGAGGTATCAACCATCGTAATCGGACCATTTTAGATTTTTGACGCCCAAAAACTTGTGGGCTATAACACAGTTAATTTTCAATAAAATTGAATTTTCTAAGAAATGTTTAGAAATAATCGAGCAATCAAAATGAAAATTGTCACAGCAATAACAGGTCCCGAAACCTATTGATAGAGGTATCAACCATCGTAATCGGACCATTTTAGATTTTTGCCGCCCAAAAACTTGTGGCCTATAACACAGTTGATTTGCAATAAAATTGAATTTTCTAAGAAATGTTTGGAAATAATCGAGCAATCAAAATGAAAATTGTCACAGCAATTACAGGTCCCGAAAGCTATTGATAGAGGTATCAACCATCGTAATCGGACCATTTTAGATTTTTGCCGCCCAAAAACTTGTGGGCTATAGCACAGTTAAATAATCGAGCAATCAAAATGAAAATTGTCACAGCAATAACAGGTCCCGAAACCTATTGATAGAGGTATCAACCATCGTAATCGGACCATTTTAGATTTTTGCCGCCCAAAAACTTGTGGGCTATAGCACAGTTAATTTTCAATAAAATTGAATTTTCTAAGAAATGTTTAGAAATAATCGAGCAATCAAAATGAAAATTGTCACAGCAATTACAGGTCCCGAAACCTATTGATAGAGGTATCAACCATCGTAATCGGACCATTTCAGATTTTTGCCGCCCAAAAACTTGTGGGCTATAGCACAGTTAAATAATCGAGCAATCAAAATGAAAATTGTCACAGCAATAACAGGTCCCGAAACCTATTGATAGAGGTATCAACCATCGCAATCGGACCATTTTAGATTTTTGCCGCCCAAAAACTTGTGGGCTATAGCACAGTTGATTTGCAATAAAATTGAATTTTCTAAGAAATGTTTGGAAATAATCGAGTAATCAAAATGAAAATTGTCACAGCAATTACAGGTCCCGAAACCTATTGATAGAGGTATCAACCATCGTAATCGGACCATTTCAGATTTTTGCCGCCCAAAAACTTGTGGGCTATAGCACAGTTAAATAATCGAGCAATCAAAATGAAAATTGTCACAGCAATAACAGGTCCCGAAACCTATTGATAGAGGTATCAACCATCGTAATCGGACCATTAGAGATTTTTGCCGCCCAAAAACTTGTGGGCTATAGCATAGTTAATTTTCAATAAAATTGAATTTTCTAAGAAATGTTTAGAAATAATCGAGCAATCAAAATGAAAATTGTCACAGCAATTACAGGTCCTGAAACCTATTGATAGAGGTATCAACCATCGTAATCGGACCATTTCAGATTTTTGCCGCCCAAAAACTTGTGGGCTATAGCACAGTTGATTTGCAATAAAATTGAATTTTCTAAGAAATGTTTGGAAATAATCGAGCAATCAAAATGAAAATTGTCACAGCAATAACAGGTTCCGAAACCTATTGATAGAGGTATCAACCATTGTAATCGGACCATTTTAGATTTTTGCCGCCCAAAAACTTGTGGGCTATAGCACAGTTGATTTGCAATAAAATTGAATTTTCTAAAAAATGTTTGGAAATAATCGAGCAATCAAAATGAAAATTGTCACAGCAATAACAGGTCCCGAAACCTATTGATAGAGGTATCAACCATCGTAATCGGACCATTTTAGATTTTTGCCGCCCAAAAACTTGTGGGCTATAGCACAGTTGATTTGCAATAAAATTGAATTTTCTAAGAAATGTTTGGAAATAATCGAGCAATCAAAATGAAAATTGTCACAGCAATTACAGGTCCCGAAAGCTATTGATAGAGGTATCAACAATCGTAATCGGACCATTTTAGATTTTTGCCGCCCAAAAACTTGTGGGCTATAGCACAGTTGATTTGCAATAAAATTGAATTTTCTAAGAAATGTTTAGAAATAATCGAGCAATCAAAATGAAAATTGTCACAGCAATAGCAGGTCCCGAAACCTATTGATAGAGGTATCAACCATCGTAATCGGACCATTTCAGAATTTTGCCGCCCAAAAACTTGTGGGCTATAGCACAGTTAAATAATCGAGCAATCAAAATGAAAATTGTCACAGCAATAACAGGTCCCGAAACCTATTGATAGAGGTATCAACCATCGTAATCGGACCATTTTAGATTTTTGCCGCCCAAAAACTTGTGGGCTATAGCACAGTGGATTTGCAATAAAATTGAATTTTCTAAGAAATGTTTGGAAATAATCGAGCAATCAAAATGAAAATTGTCACAGCAATAACAGGTCCCGAAACCTATTGATAGAGGTATCAACCATCGTAATCGGACCATTTTAGATTTTTGCCGCCCAAAAACTTGTGGGCACAGTTGATTTGCAATAAAATTGAATTTTCTAAGAAATGTTTAGAAATAATCGAGCAATCAAAATGAAAATTGTCACAGCAATAACAGGTCCCGAAACCTATTGATAGAGGTATCAACCATCGTAATCGGACCATTTTAGATTTTTGCCGCCCAAAAACTTGTGGGCTATAGCACAGTTGATTTGCAATAAAATTAAATTTTCTAAGAAATGTTTAGAAATAATCGATCAATCAAAATGAAAATTGTCACAGCAATTACAGGTCCCGAAAGCTATTGATAGAGGTATCAACCATCGTAATCGGACCATTTCAGATTTTTGCCGCCCAAAAACTTGTGGGCTATAGCACAGTTAAATAATCGAGCAATCAAAATGAAAATTGTCACAGCAATAACAGGTCCCGAAACCTATTGATAGAGGTATCAACCATCGTAATCGGACCATTTTAGATTTTTGCCGCCCAAAAACTTGTGGGCTATAGCACAGTTGATTTGCAATAAAATTGAATTTTCTAAGAAATGTTTGGAAATAATCGAGCAATCAAAATGAAAATTGTCACAGCAATTACAGGTCCCGAAAGCTATTGATAGAGGTATCAACAATCGTAATCGGACCATTTTAGATTTTTGCCGCCCAAAAACTTGTGGGCTATAGCACAGTTGATTTGCAATAAAATTGAATTTTCTAAGAAATGTTTAGAAATAATCGAGCAATCAAAATGAAAATTGTCACAGCAATAGCAGGTCCCGAAACCTATTGATAGAGGTATCAACCATCGTAATCGGACCATTTCAGAATTTTGCCGCCCAAAAACTTGTGGGCTATAGCACAGTTAAATAATCGAGCAATCAAAATGAAAATTGTCACAGCAATAACAGGTCCCGAAACCTATTGATAGAGGTATCAACCATCGTAATCGGACCATTTTAGATTTTTGCCGCCCAAAAACTTGTGGGCTATAGCACAGTGGATTTGCAATAAAATTGAATTTTCTAAGAAATGTTTGGAAATAATCGAGCAATCAAAATGAAAATTGTCACAGCAATAACAGGTCCCGAAACCTATTGATAGAGGTATCAACCATCGTAATCGGACCATTTTAGATTTTTGCCGCCCAAAAACTTGTGGGCACAGTTGATTTGCAATAAAATTGAATTTTCTAAGAAATGTTTAGAAATAATCGAGCAATCAAAATGAAAATTGTCACAGCAATAACAGGTCCCGAAACCTATTGATAGAGGTATCAACCATCGTAATCGGACCATTTTAGATTTTTGCCGCCCAAAAACTTGTGGGCTATAGCACAGTTGATTTGCAATAAAATTAAATTTTCTAAGAAATGTTTAGAAATAATCGATCAATCAAAATGAAAATTGTCACAGCAATTACAGGTCCCGAAAGCTATTGATAGAGGTATCAACCATCGTAATCGGACCATTTCAGATTTTTGCCGCCCAAAAACTTGTGGGCTATAGCACAGTTAAATAATCGAGCAACCAAAATGAAAATTGTCACAGCAATAACAGGTCCCGAAACCTATTGATAGAGGTATCAACCATCGTAATCGGACCATTTCAGATTTTTGCCGCCCAAAAACTTGTGGGCTATAGCACAGTTAAACAATAGAGCAATCAAAATGAAAATTGTCACAGCAATAACAGGTCCCGAAACCTATTGATAGAGGTATCAACCATCGTAATCGGACCATTTCAGATTTTTGCCGCCCAAAAACTTGTGGGCTATAGCACAGTTAAATAATCGAGCAATCAAAATGAAAATTGTCACAGCAATAACAGGTCCCGAAACCTATTGATAGAGGTATCAACCATCGTAATCGGACCATTTCAGATTTTTGCCGCCCAAAAACTTGTGGGCTATAGCACAGTTGATTTGCAATAAAATTGAATTTTCTAAGAAATGTTTGGAAATAATCGAGCAATCAAAATGAAAATTGTCACAGCAATAACAGGTTCCGAAACCTATTGATAGAGGTATCAACCATCGTAATCGGACCATTTTAGATTTTTGCCGCCCAAAAACTTGTGGGCTATAGCACAGTTAATTTTCAATAAAATTGAATTTTCTAAGAAATGTTTAGAAATAATCGAGCAATCAAAATGAAAATTGTCACAGCAATTACAGGTCCTGAAACCTATTGATAGAGGTTTCAACCATCGTAATCGGACCATTTCAGATTTTTGCCGCCCAAAAACTTGTGGGCTATAGCACAGTTGATTTGCAATAAAATTGAATTTTCTAAGAAATGTTTGGAAATAATCGAGCAATCAAAATGAAAATTGTCACAGCAATAACAGGTTCCGAAACCTATTGATAGAGGTATCAACCATCGTAATCGGACCATTTTAGATTTTTGCCGCCCAAAAACTTGTGGGCTATAGCACAGTTGATTTGCAATAAAATTGAATTTTCTAAGAAATGTTTGGAAATAATCGAGCAATCAAAATGAAAATTGTCACAGCAATAACAGGTCCCGAAACCTATTGATAGAGGTATCAACCATCGTAATCGGACCATTTTAGATTTTTGCCGCCCAAAAACTTGTGGGCTATAGCACAGTTGATTTGCAATAAAATTGAATTTTCTAAGAAATGTTTAGAAATAATCGAGCAATCAAAATGAAAATTGTCACAGCAATTACAGGTCCCGAAAGCTATTGATAGAGGTATCAACAATCGTAATCGGACCATTTTAGATTTTTGCCGCCCAAAAACTTGTGGGCTATAGCACAGTTGATTTGCAATAAAATTGAATTTTCTAAGAAATGTTTGGAAATAATCGAGCAATCAAAATGAAAATTGTCACAGCAATTACAGGTCCCGAAAGCTATTGATAGAGGTATCAACAATCGTAATCGGACCATTTTAGATTTTTGCCGCCCAAAAACTTGTGGGCTATAGCACAGTTGATTTGCAATAAACTTGAATTTTCTAAGAAATGTTTCGAAATAATCGAGCAATCAAAATGAAAATTGTCACAGCAATAACAGGTCCCGAAACCTATTGATAGAGGTATCAACCATCGTAATCGGACCATTTCAGAATTTTGCCGCCCAAAAACTTGTGGGCTATAGCACAGTTAAATAATTGAGCAATCAAAATGAAAATTGTCACAGCAATAACAGGTCCCGAAACCTATTGATAGAGGTATCAACCATCGTAATCGGACCATTTTAGATTTTTGCCGCCCAAAAACTTGTGGGCTATAGCACAGTTGATTTGCAATAAAATTGAATTTTCTAAGAAATGTTTGGAAATAATCGAGCAATCAAAATGAAAATTGTCACAGCAATAACAGGTCCCGAAACCTATTGATAGAGGTATCAACCATCGTAATCGGACCATTTTAGATTTTTGCCGCCCAAAAACTTGTGGGCTATAACACAGTTGATTTGCAATAAAATTGAATTTTCTAAGAAATGTTTGGAAATAATCGAGCAATCAAAATGAAAATTGTCACAGCAATTACAGGTCCCGAAAGCTATTGATAGAGGTATCAACCATCGTAATCGGACCATTTTAGATTTTTGCCGCCCAAAAACTTGTGGGCTATAGCACAGTTAAATAATCGAGCAATCAAAATGAAAATTGTCACAGCAATAACAGGTCCCGAAACCTATTGATAGAGGTATCAACCATCGTAATCGGACCATTTCAGATTTTTGCCGCCCAAAAACTTGTGGGCTATAGCACAGTTAATTTTCAATAAAATTGAATTTTCTAAGAAATGTTTAGAAATAATCGAGCAATCAAAATGAAAATTGTCACAGCAATTACAGGTCCTGAAACCTATTGATAGAGGTATCAACCATCGTAATCGGACCATTTCAGATTTTTGCCGCCCAAAAACTTGTGGGCTATAGCACAGTTGATTTGCAATAAAATTGAATTTTCTAAGAAATGTTTGGAAATAATCGAGCAATCAAAATGAAAATTGTCACAGCAATTACAGGTCCCGAAAGCTATTGATAGAGGTATCAACAATCGTAATCGGACCATTTTAGATTTTTGCCGCCCAAAAACTTGTGGGCTATAGCACAGTTGATTTGCAATAAAATTGAATTTTCTAAGAAATGTTTAGAAATAATCGAGCAATCAAAATGAAAATTGTCACAGCAATAACAGGTCCCGAAACCTATTGATAGAGGTATCAACCATCGTAATCGGACCATTTCAGAATTTTGCCGCCCAAAAACTTGTGAGCTATAACACAGTTAAATAATCGAGCAATCAAAATGAAAATTGTCACAGCAATAACAGGTCCCGAAACCTATTGATAGAGGTATCAACCATCGTAATCGGACCATTTTAGATTTTTGCCGCCCAAAAACTTGTGGGCTATAGCACAGTTGATTTGCAATAAAATTGAATTTTCTAAGAAATGTTTGGAAATAATCGAGCAATCAAAATGAAAATTGTCACAGCAATAACAGGTCCCGAAACCTATTGATAGAGGTATCAACCATCGTAATCGGACCATTTTAGATTTTTGCCGCCCAAAAACTTGTGGGCTATAACACAGTTGATTTGCAATAAAATTGAATTTTCTAAGAAATGTTTGGAAATAATCGAGCAATCAAAATGAAAATTGTCACAGCAATTACAGGTCCCGAAAGCTATTGATAGAGGTATCAACCATCGTAATCGGACCATTTTAGATTTTTGCCGCCCAAAAACTTGTGGGCTATAGCACAGTTAAATAATCGAGCAATCAAAATGAAAATTGTCACAGCAATAACAGGTCCCGAAACCTATTGATAGAGGTATCAACCATCGTAATCGGACCATTTCAGATTTTTGCCGCCCAAAAACTTGTGGGCTATATATCACAGTTAATTTTCAATAAAATTGAATTTTCTAAGAAATGTTTAGAAATAATCGAGCAATCAAAATGAAAATTGTCACAGCAATAACAGGTCCCGAAACCTATTGATAGAGGTATCAACCATCGTAATCGGACCATTTCAGATTTTTGCCGCCCAAAAACTTGTGGGCTATAGCACAGTTAATTTTCAATAAAATTGAATTTTCTAAGAAATGTTTAGAAATAATCGAGCAATCAAAATGAAAATTGTCACAGCAATTACAGGTCCTGAAACCTATTGATAGAGGTATCAACCATCGTAATCGGACCATTTTAGATTTTTGCCGCCCAAAAACTTGTGGGCTATAGCACAGTTGATTTGCAATAAAATTGAATTTTCTAAGAAATGTTTGGAAATAATCGAGCAATCAAAATGAAAATTGTCACAGCAATTACAGGTCCCGAAAGCTATTGATAGAGGTATCAACAATCGTAATCGGACCATTTTAGATTTTTGCCGCCCAAAAACTTGTGGGCTATAGCACAGTTGATTTGCAATAAAATTGAATTTTCTAAGAAATGTTTAGAAATAATTGAGCAATCAAAATGAAAATTGTCACAGCAATAACAGGTCCCGAAACCTATTGATAGAGGTATCAACCATCGTAATCGGACCATTTCAGAATTTTGCCGCCCAAAAACTTGTGGGCTATAGCACAGTTAAATAATCGAGCAATCAAAATGAAAATTGTCACAGCAATAACAGGTCCCGAAACCTATTGATAGAGGTATCAACCATCGTAATCGGACCATTTTAGATTTTTGCCGCCCAAAAACTTGTGGGCTATAGCACAGTTGATTTGCAATAAAATTGAATTTTCTAAGAAATGTTTGGAAATAATCGAGCAATCAAAATGAAAATTGTCACAGCAATAACAGGTCCCGAAACCTATTGATAGAGGTATCAACCATCGTAATCGGACCATTTTAGATTTTTGCCGCCCAAAAACTTGTGGGCTATAGCACAGTTGATTTGCAATAAAATTGAATTTTCTAAGAAATGTTTAGAAATAATCGAGCAATCAAAATGAAAATTGTCACAGCAATAACAGGTCCCGAAACCTATTGATAGAGGTATCAACCATCGTAATCGGACCATTTTAGATTTTTGCCGCCCAAAAACTTGTGGGCTATAACACAGTTGATTTGCAATAAAATTGAATTTTCTAAGAAATGTTTGGAAATAATCGAGCAATCAAAATGAAAATTGTCACAGCAATTACAGGTCCCGAAAGCTATTGATAGAGGTATCAACCATCGTAATCGGACCATTTTAGATTTTTGCCGCCCAAAAACTTGTGGGCTATAGCACAGTTAATTTTCAATAAAATTGAATTTTCTAAGAAATGTTTAGAAATAATCGAGCAATCAAAATGAAAATTGTCACAGCAATTACAGGTCCTGAAACCTATTGATAGAGGTATCAACCATCGTAATCGGACCATTTCAGATTTTTGCCGCCCAAATACTTGTGGGCTATAGCACAGTTGATTTGCAATAAAATTGAATTTTCTAAGAAATGTTTGGAAATAATCGAGCAATCAAAATGAAAATTGTCACAGCAATAACAGGTTCCGAAACCTATTGATAGAGGTATCAACCATCGTAATCGGACCATTTTAGATTTTTGCCGCCCAAAAACTTGTGGGCTATAGCACAGTTGATTTGCAATAAAATTGAATTTTCTAAGAAATGTTTGGAAATAATCGAGCAATCAAAATGAAAATTGTCACAGAAATAACAGGTCCCGAAACCTATTGATAGAGGTATCAACCATCGTAATCGGACCATTTTAGATTTTTGCCGCCCAAAAACTTGTGGGCTATAGCACAGTTGATTTGCAATAAAATTGAATTTTCTAAGAAATGTTTGGAAATAATCGAGCAATCAAAATGAAAATTGTCACAGCAATAACAGGTCCCGAAACCTATTGATAGAGGTATCAACCATCGTAATCGGACCATTTTAGATTTTTGCCGCCCAAAAACTTGTGGGCTATAGCACAGTTGATTTGCAATAAAATTAAATTTTCTAAGAAATGTTTAGAAATAATCGATCAATCAAAATGAAAATTGTCACAGCAATTACAGGTCCCGAAACCTATTGATAGAGGTATCAACCATCGTAATCGGACCATTTCAGATTTTTGCCGCCCAAAAACTTGTGGGATATAGCACAGTTAAATAATCGAGCAACCAAAATGAAAATTGTCACAGCAATAACAGGTCCCGAAACCTATTGATAGAGGTATCAACCATCGTAATCGGACCATTTCAGATTTTTGCCGCCCAAAAACTTGTGGGCTATAGCACAGTTAAACAATCGAGCAATCAAAATGAAAATTGTCACAGCAATAACAGGTCCCGAAACCTATTGATAGAGGTATCAACCATCGTAATCGGACCATTTCAGAATTTTGCCGCCCAAAAACTTGTGGGCTATAGCACAGTTAAATAATCGAGCAATCAAAATGAAAATTGTCACAGCAATAACAGGTCCCGAAACCTATTGATAGAGGTATCAACCATCGTAATCGGACCATTTTAGATTTTTGCCGCCCAAAAACTTGTGGGCTATAGCACAGTTGATTTGCAATAAAATTGAATTTTCTAAGAAATGTTTGGAAATAATCGAGTAATCAAAATGAAAATTGTCACAGCAATTACAGGTCCCGAAACCTATTGATAGAGGTATCAACCATCGTAATCGGACCATTTCAGATTTTTGCCGCCCAAAAACTTGTGGGCTATAGCACAGTTGATTTTCAATAAAATTGAATTTTCTAAGAAATGTTTGGAAATAATCGAGCAATCAAAATGAAAATTGTCACAGCAATAACAGGTTCCGAAACCTATTGATAGAGGTATCAACCATCGTAATCGGACCATTTTAGATTTTTGCCGCCCAAAAACTTGTGGGCTATAGCACAGTTGATTTGCAATAAAATTGAATTTTCTAAGAAATGTTTGGAAATAATCGAGCAATCAAAATGAAAATTGTCACAGCAATAACAGGTCCCGAAACCTATTGATAGAGGTATCAACCATCGTAATCAGACCATTTCAGATTTTTGCCGCCCAAAATCTTGTGGGCTATAGCACAGTTAAATAATCGAGCAATCAAAATGAAAATTGTCACAGCAATAACAGGTCCCGAAACCTATTGATAGAGGTATCAACCATCGTAATCGGACCATTTCAGATTTTTGCCGCCCAAAAACTTGTGGGCTATAGCACAGTTGATTTGCAATAAAATTGAATTTTCTAAGAAATGTTTGGAAATAATCGAGCAATCAAAATGAAAATTGTCACAGCAATAACAGGTTCCGAAACCTATTGATAGAGGTATCAACCATCGTAATCGGACCATTTTAGATTTTTGCCGCCCAAAAACTTGTGGGCTATAGCACAGTTAATTTTCAATAAAATTGAATTTTCTAAGAAATGTTTAGAAATAATCGAGCAATCAAAATGAAAATTGTCACAGCAATTACAGGTCCTGAAACCTATTGATAGAGGTATCAACCATCGTAATCGTACCATTTCAGATTTTTGCCGCCCAAAAACTTGTGGGCTATAGCACAGTTGATTTGCAATAAAATTGAATTTTCTAAGAAATGTTTGGAAATAATCGAGCAATCAAAATGAAAATTGTCACAGCAATAACAGGTTCCGAAACCTATTGATAGAGGTATCAACCATCGTAATCGGACCATTTTAGATTTTTGCCGCCCAAAAACTTGTGGGCTATAGCACAGTTGATTTGCAATAAAATTGAATTTTCTAAGAAATGTTTGGAAATAATCGAGCAATCAAAATGAAAATTGTCACAGCAATAACAGGTCCCGAAACCTATTGATAGAGGTATCAACCATCGTAATCGGACCATTTTAGATTTTTGCCGCCCAAAAACTTGTGGGCTATAGCACAGTTGATTTGCAATAAAATTGAATTTTCTAAGAAATGTTTGGAAATAATCGAGCAATCAAAATGAAAATTGTCACAGCAATTACAGGTCCCGAAAGCTATTGATAGAGGTATCAACAATCGTAATCGGACCATTTTAGATTTTTGCCGCCCAAAAACTTGTGGGCTATAGCACAGTTGATTTGCAATAAAATTGAATTTTCTAAGAAATGTTTAGAAATAATCGAGCAATCAAAATGAAAATTGTCACAGCAATAACAGGTCCCGAAACCTATTGATAGAGGTATCAACCATCGTAATCGGACCATTTCAGAATTTTGCCGCCCAAAAACTTGTGGGCTATAGCACAGTTAAATAATCGAGCAATCAAAATGAAAATTGTCACAGCAATAACAGGTCCCGAAACCTATTGATAGAGGTATCAACCATCGTAATCGGACCATTTTAGATTTTTGCCGCCCAAAAACTTGTGGGCTATAGCACAGTTGATTTGCAATAAAATTGAATTTTCTAAGAAATGTTTGGAAATAATCGAGCAATCAAAATGAAAATTGTCACAGCAATAACAGGTCCCGAAACCTATTGATAGAGGTATCAACCATCGTAATCGGACCATTTTAGATTTTTGCCGCCCAAAAACTTGTGGGCTATAGCACAGTTGATTTGCAATAAAATTGAATTTTCTAAGAAATGTTTAGAAATAATCGAGCAATCAAAATGAAAATTGTCACAGCAATAACAGGTCCCGAAACCTATTGATAGAGGTATCAACCATCGTAATCGGACCAGTTCAGATTTTTGCCGCCCAAAAACTTGTGGGCTATAGCACAGTTGATTTGCAATAAAATTGAATTTTCTAAGAAATGTTTGGAAATAATCGAGCAATCAAAATGAAAATTGTCACAGCAATAACAGGTTCCGAAACCTATTCATAGAGGTATCAACCATCGTAATCGGACCATTTTAGATTTTTGCCGCCCAAAAACTTGTGGGCTATAGCACAGTTAATTTTCAATAAAATTGAATTTTCTAAGAAATGTTTAGAAATAATCGAGCAATCAAAATGAAAATTGTCACAGCAATTACAGGTCCTGAAACCTATTGATAGAGGTATCAACCATCGTAATCGTACCATTTCAGATTTTTGCCGCCCAAAAACTTGTGGGCTATAGCACAGTTGATTTGCAATAAAATTGAATTTTCTAAGAAATGTTTGGAAATAATCGAGCAATCAAAATGAAAATTGTCACAGCAATAACAGGTTCCGAAACCTATTGATAGAGGTATCAACCATCGTAATCGGACCATTTTAGATTTTTGCCGCCCAAAAACTTGTGGGCTATGGCACAGTTAAATAATCGAGCAATCAAAATGAAAATTGTCACAGCAATAACGGGTCCCGAAACCTATTGATAGAGGTACCAACCATCGTAATCGGACTATTTTAGATTTTTGCCGCCCAAAAACTTGTGGGCTATAGCACAGTTAAATAATCGAGCAATCAAAATGAAAATTGTCACAGCAATTACAGGTCCCGAAACCTATTGATAGAGGTATCAACCATCGTAATCGGATCATTTTAGATTTTTGCCGCCCAAAAACTTGTGGGCTATAGCACAGTTGATTTGCAATAAAATTGAATTTTCTAAGAAATGTTTGGAAATAATCGAGCAATCAAAATGAAAACTGTCACAGCAATTACAGGTCCCGAAACCTATTGATAGAGGTATCAACCATCGTAATCGGACCATTTCAGATTTTTGCCCCCAAAAACTTGTGGGCTATAGCACAGTTAAATAATCGAGCAATCAAAATGAAAATTGTCACAGCAATTACAGGTCCCGAAACCTATTGATAGAGGTATCAACCATCGTAATCGGACCATTTTAGATTTTTGCCGCCCAAAAACTTGTGGGCTAGAGCACAGTTGATTTGCAATAAAATTGAATTTTCTAAAAAATGTTTGGAAATAATCGAGCAATCAAAATGAAAATTGTCACAGCAATTACAGGTCCCGAAACCTATTGATAGAGGTATCAACCATCGTAATCGGACCATTTCAGATTTTTGCCGCCCAAAAACTTGTGGGCTATAGCACAGTTGATTTGCAATAAAATTGAATTTTCTAAGAAATGTTTGGAAATAATCGAGCAATCAAAATGAAAATTGTCACAGCAATTACAGGTCCCGAAACCTATTGATAGAGGTATCAACCATCGTAATCGGACCATTTTAGATTTTTGCCGCCCAAAAACTTGTGGGCTATAGCACAGTTGATTTGCAATAAAATTGAATTTTCTAAGAAATGTTTAGAAATAATCGAGCAATCAAAATGAAAATTGTCACAGCAATAACAGGTCCCGAAATCTATTGATAGAGGTATCAACCATCGTAATCGGACCAATTTAGATTTTTGCCGCCCAAAAACTTGTGGGCTATAGCACAGTTGATTTGCAATAAAATTGAATTTTCTAAGAAATGTTTAGAAATAATCGAGCAATCAAAATGAAAATTGTCACAGCAATTACAGGTCCCGAAACCTATTGATAGAGGTATCAACCATCGTAATCGGACCATTTCAGATTTTTGCCGCCCAAAAACTTGTGGGCTATAGCACAGTTGAATAATCGAGCAATCAAAATGAAAATTGTCACAGCAATAACAGGTCCCGAAACCTATTGATAGAGGTATCAACCATCGTAATCGGACCATTTTAGATTTTTGCCGCCCAAAAACTTGTGGGCTATAGCACAGTTGATTTGCAATAAAATTGAATTTTCTAAGAAATGTTTAGAAATAATCGAGCAATCAAAATGAAAATTGTCACAGCAATTACAGGTCCCGAAACCTATTGATAGAGGTATCAACTATCGTAATCGGACCATTTCAGATTTTTGCCGCCCAAAAACTTGTGGGCTATAGCACAGTTGAATAATCGAGCAATCAAAATGAAAATTGTCACAGCAATAACAGGTCCCGAAACCTATTGATAGAGGTATCAACCATCGTAATCGGACCATTTTAGATTTTTGCCGCCCAAAAACTTGTGGGCTATAGCACAGTTGATTTGCAATAAAATTGAATTTTCTAAGAAATGTTTGGAAATAATCGAGCAATCAAAATGAAAATTGTCACAGCAATTACAGGTCCCGAAACCTATTGATAGAGGTATCAACCATCGTAATCGGACCATTTCAGATTTTTGCCGCCCAAAAACTTGTGGGCTATAGCACAGTTGATTTTCAATAAAATTGAATTTTCTAAGAAATGTTTAGAAATAATCGAGCAATCAAAATGAAAATTGTCACAGCAATTACAGGTCCCGAAACCTATTGATAGAGGTATCAACCATCGTAATCGGACCATTTCAGATTTTTGCCGCCCAAAAACTTGTGGGCTATAGCACAGTTAAATAATCGATCAATCAAAATGAAAATTGTCACGGCAATAACAGGTCCCGAAACCTATTGATAGAGGTATCAACCATCGTAATCGGACCATTTTAGATTTTTGCCGCCCAAAAACTTGTGGGCTATAGCACAGTTGATTTGCAATAAAATTGAATTTTCTAAGAAATGTTTGGAAATAATCGAGCAATCAAAATGAAAATTGTCACAGCAATAACAGGTCCCGAAACCTATTGATAGAGGTATCAACCATCGTAATCGGACCATTTTAGATTTTTGACGCCCAAAAACTTGTGGGCTATAGCACAGTTGATTTGCAATAAAATTGAATTTTCTAAGAAATCTTTAGAAATAATCGAGCAATCAAAATGAAAATTGTCACAGCAATAACAGGTCCCGAAACCTATTGATAGAGGTATCAACCATCGTAATCGGACCATTTTAGATTTTTGCCGCCCAAAAACTTGTGGGCTATAGCACAGTTGATTTGCAATAAAATTGAATTTTCTAAGAAATGTTTGGAAATAATCGAGCAATCAAAATGAAAATTGTCACAGCAATAACAGGTCCCGAAACCTATTGATAGAGGTATCAACCATCGTAATCGGACCATTTCAGATTTTTGCCGCCCAAAAACTTGTGGGCTGTAGCACAGTTAAATAATCGAGCAATCAAAATGAAAATTGTCACAGCAATAACAGGTCCCGAAACCTATTGATAGAGGTATCAACCATCGTAATCGGACCATTTCAGATTTTTGCCGCCCAAAAACTTGTGGGCTATAGCACAGTTGAATAATCGAGCAATCAAAATGAAAATTGTCACAGCAATAACAGGTCCCGAAACCTATTGATAGAGGTATCAACCATCGTAATCGGACCATTTTAGATTTTTGCCGCCCAAAAACTTGTGGGCTATAGCACAGTTAATTTGCAATAAAATTGAATTTTCTAAGAAATGTTTAGAAATAATCGAGCAATCAAAATGAAAATTGTCACAGCAATAACAGGTCCCGAAACCTATTGATAGAGGTATCAACCATTGTAATCGGACCATTTTAGATTTTTGCCGCCCAAAAACTTGTGGGCTATAGCACAGTTGATTTGCAATAAAATTGAATTTTCTAAGAAATGTTTGGAAATAATCGAGCAATCAAAATGAAAATTGTCACAGCAATTACAGGTCCCGAAACCTATTGATAGAGGTATCAACCATCGTAATCGGACCATTTCAGATTTTTGCCGCCCAAAAACTTGTGGGCTATAGCACAGTTAAATAATCGATCAATCAAAATGAAAATTGTCACGGCAATAACAGGTCCCGAAACCTATTGATAGAGGTATCAACCATCGTAATCGGACCATTTTAGATTTTTGCCGCCCAAAAACTTGTGGGCTATAGCACAGTTGATTTGCAATAAAATTGAATTTTCTAAGAAATGTTTGGAAATAATCGAGCAATCAAAATGAAAATTGTCACAGCAATAACAGGTCCCGAAACCTATTGATAGAGGTATCAACCATCGTAATCGGACCATTTTAGATTTTTGACGCCCAAAAACTTGTGGGCTATAGCACAGTTGATTTGCAATAAAATTGAATTTTCTAAAAAATCTTTAGAAATAATCGAGCAATCAAAATGAAAATTGTCACAGCAATAACAGGTCCCGAAACCTATTGATAGAGGTATCAACCATCGTAATCGGACCATTTTAGATTTTTGCCGCCCAAAAACTTGTGGGCTATAGCACAGTTGATTTGCAATAAAATTGAATTTTCTAAGAAATGTTTGGAAATAATCGAGCAATCAAAATGAAAATTGTCACAGCAATAACAGGTCCCGAAACCTATTGATAGAGGTATCAACCATCGTAATCGGACCATTTCAGATTTTTGCCGCCCAAAAACTTGTGGGCTGTAGCACAGTTAAATAATCGAGCAATCAAAATGAAAATTGTCACAGCAATAACAGGTCCCGAAACCTATTGATAGAGGTATCAACCATCGTAATCGGACCATTTCAGATTTTTGCCGCCCAAAAACTTGTGGGCTGTAGCACAGTTAAATAATCGAGCAATCAAAATGAAAATTGTCACAGCAATAACAGGTCCCGAAACCTATTGATAGAGGTATCAACCATCGTAATCGGACCATTTCAGATTTTTGCCGCCCAAAAACTTGTGGGCTATAGCACAGTTGAATAATCGAGCAATCAAAATGAAAATTGTCACAGCAATAACAGGTCCCGAAACCTATTGATAGAGGTATCAACCATCGTAATCGGACCATTTTAGATTTTTGCCGCCCAAAAACTTGTGGGCTATAGCACAGTTAATTTGCAATAAAATTGAATTTTCTAAGAAATGTTTAGAAATAATCGAGCAATCAAAATGAAAATTGTCACAGCAATAACAGGTCCCGAAACCTATTGATAGAGGTATCAACCATTGTAATCGGACCATTTTAGATTTTTGCCGCCCAAAAACTTGTGGGCTATAGCACAGTTGATTTGCAATAAAATTGAATTTTCTAAGAAATGTTTGGAAATAATCGAGCAATCAAAATGAAAATTGTCACAGCAATTACAGGTCCCGAAACCTATTGATAGAGGTATCAACCATCGTAATCGGACCATTTCAGATTTTTGCCGCCCAAAAACTTGTGGGCTATAGCACAGTTAAATAATCGAGCAATCAAAATGAAAATTGTCACAGCAATAACAGGTCCCGAAACCTATTGATAGAGGTATCAACCATCGTAATCGGACCATTTCAGATTTTTGCCGCCCAAAAACTTGTGGGCTATAGCACAGTTAAATAATCGAGCAATCAAAATGAAAATTGTCACAGCAATAACAGGTCCCGAAACCTATTGATAGAGGTATCAACCATCGTAATCGGACCATTTCAGATTTTTGCCGCCCAAAAACTTGTGGGCTGTAGCACAGGTAAATAATCGAGCAATCAAAATGAAAATTGTCACAGCAATAACAGGTCCCGAAACCTATTGATAGAGGTATCAACCATCGTAATCGGACCATTTCAGATTTTTGCCGCCCAAAAACTTGTGGGCTATAGCACAGTTGATTTGCAATAAAATTGAATTTTCTAAGAAATGTTTAGAAATAATCGAGCAATCAAAATGAAAATTGTCACAGCAATAACAGGTCCCGAAACCTATTGATAGAGGTATCAACCATCGTAATCGGACCATTTCAGATTTTTGCCGCCCAAAAACTTGTGGGCTGTAGCACAGGTAAATAATCGAGCAATCAAAATGAAAATTGTCACAGCAATAACAGGTCCCGAAACCTATTGATAGAGGTATCAACCATCGTAATCGGACCATTTCAGATTTTTGCCGCCCAAAAACTTGTGGGCTATAGCAAAGTTGATTTGCAATAAAATTGAATTTTCTAAGAAATGTTTAGAAATAATCGAGCAATCAAAATGAAAATTGTCACAGCAATAACAGGTCCCGAAACCTATTGATAGAGGTATCAACCATTGTAATCGGACCATTTTAGATTTTTGACGCCCAAAAACTTGTGGGCTAAAGCACAGTTGATTTGCAATAAAATTGAATTTTCTAAGAAATCTTTAGAAATAATCGAGCAATCAAAATGAAAATTGTCACAGCAATAACAGGTCCCGAAACCTATTGATAGAGGTATCAACCATTGTAATCGGACCATTTTAGATTTTTGCCGCCCAAAAACTTGTGGGCTATAGCACAGTTGATTTGCAATAAAATTGAATTTTCTAAGAAATGTTTGGAAATAATCGAGCAATCAAAATGAAAATTGTCACAGCAATTACAGGTCCCGAAACCTATTGATAGAGGTATCAACCATTGTAATCGGACCATTTTAGATTTTTGCCGCCCAAAAACTTGTGGGCTGTAGCACAGTTAAATAATCGAGC
The DNA here is from genome assembly GCA_958295665.1 of Tipula vernalis. Lineage (NCBI taxonomy): Eukaryota > Metazoa > Arthropoda > Insecta > Diptera > Tipulidae > Tipula > Tipula vernalis. Next base: position 70,299,391 of record OY282558.1, read on the forward strand.
AATCAAAATGAAAATTGTCACAGCAATAACAGGTCCCGAAACCTATTGATAGAGGTATCAACCATCGTAATCGGACCATTTCAGATTTTTGCCGCCCAAAAACTTGTGGGCTATAGCACAGTTGAATAATCGAGCAATCAAAATGAAAATTGTCACAGCAATAACAGGTCCCGAAACCTATTGATAGAGGTATCAACCATCGTAATCGGACCATTTCAGATTTTTGCCGCCCAAAAACTTGTGGGCTATAGCACAGTTGAATAATCGAGCAATCAAAATGAAAATTGTCACAGCAATAACAGGTCCCGAAACCTATTGATAGAGGTATCAACCATCGTAATCGGACCATTTTAGATTTTTGCCGCCCAAAAACTTGTGGGCTATAGCACAGTTAATTTGCAATAAAATTGAATTTTCTAAGAAATGTTTAGAAATAATCGAGCAATCAAAATGAAAATTGTCACAGCAATAACAGGTCCCGAAACCTATTGATAGAGGTATCAACCATTGTAATCGGACCATTTTAGATTTTTGCCGCCCAAAAACTTGTGGGCTATAGCACAGTTGATTTGCAATAAAATTGAATTTTCTAAGAAATGTTTGGAAATAATCGAGCAATCAAAATGAAAATTGTCACAGCAATTACAGGTCCCGAAACCTATTGATAGAGGTATCAACCATCGTAATCGGACCATTTCAGATTTTTGCCGCCCAAAAACTTGTGGGCTATAGCACAGTTGATTTTCAATAAAATTGAATTTTCTAAGAAATGTTTAGAAATAATCGAGCAATCAAAATGAAAATTGTCACAGCAATTACAGGTCCCGAAACCTATTGATAGAGGTATCAACCATCGTAATCGGACCATTTCAGATTTTTGCCGCCCAAAAACTTGTGGGCTATAGCACAGGTAAATAATCGAGCAATCAAAATGAAAATTGTCACAGCAATAACAGGTCCCGAAACCTATTGATAGAGGTATCAACCATCGTAATCGGACCAATTTAGATTTTTGCCGCCCAAAAACTTGTGGGCTATAGCACAGTTGATTTGCAATAAAATTGAATTTTCTAAGAAATGTTTAGAAATAATCGAGCAATCAAAATGAAAATTGTCCCAGCAATAACAGGTCCCGAAACCTATTGATAGAGGTATCAACCATCGTAATCGGACCATTTTAGATTTTTGCCGCCCAAAAACTTGTGGGCTATAGCAAAGTTGATTTGCAATAAAATTGAATTTTCTAAGAAATGTTTAGAAATAATCGAGCAATCAAAATGAAAATTGTCACAGCAATTACAGGTCCCGAAACCTATTGATAGAGGTATCAACCATCGTAATCGGACCATTTCAGATTTTTGCCGCCCAAAAACTTGTGGGCTATAGCACAGTTAAATAATCGAGGCAATCAAAATGAAAATTGTCACAGCAATAACAGGTCCCGAAACCTATTGATAGAGGTATCAACCATCGTAATCGGACCATTTCAGATTTTTGCCCGCCCAAAAACTTGTGGGCTATAGCACAGTTAAATAATCGATCAATCAAAATGAAAATTGTCACGGCAATAACAGGTCCCGAAACCTATTGATAGAGGTATCAACCATCGTAATCGGACCATTTTAGATTTTTGCCGCCCAAAAAACTTGTGGGCTATAGCACAGTTGATTTGCAATAAAATTGAATTTTCTAAGAAATGTTTGGAAATAATCGAGCAATCAAAATGAAAATTGTCACAGCAATAACAGGTCCCGAAACCTATTGATAGAGGTATCAACCATCGTAATCGGACCATTTTAGATTTTTGACGCCCAAAAACTTGTGGGCTATAGCACAGTTGATTTGCAATAAAATTGAATTTTCTAAGAAATCTTTGGAAATAATCGAGCAATCAAAATGAAAATTGTCACAGCAATAACAGGTCCCGAAACCTATTGATAGAGGTATCAACCATCGTAATCGGACCATTTTAGATTTTTGACGCCCAAAAACTTGTGGGCTATAACACAGTTGATTTGCAATAAAATTGAATTTTCTAAGAAATCTTTAGAAATAATCGAGCAATCAAAATGAAAATTGTCACAGCAATAACAGGTCCCGAAACCTATTGATAGAGGTATCAACCATTGTAATCGGACCATTTTAGATTTTTGCCGCCCAAAAACTTGTGGGCTATAGCACAGTTGATTTTGCAATAAAATTGAATTTTCTAAGAAATGTTTGGAATAATCGAGCAATCAAAATGAAAATTGTCACAGCAATTACAGGTCCCGAAACCTATTGATAGAGGTATCAACCATCGTAATCGGACCATTTCAGATTTTTACCGCCCAAAAACTTGTGGGCTATAGCACAGTTAAATAATCGATCAATCAAAATGAAAATGTCACGGCAATAACAGGTCCCGAAAACCTATTGATAGAGGTATCAACCATCGTAATCGGACCATTTTAGATTTTTGCCGCCCAAAAACTTGTGGGCTATAGCACAGTTGATTTGCAATAAAATTGAATTTTCTAAGAAATGTTTGGAAATAATCGAGCAATCAAAATGAAAATTGTCACAGCAATAACAGGTCCCGAAACCTATTGATAGAGGTATCAACCATCGTAATCGGACCATTTTAGATTTTTGACGCCCAAAAACTTGTGGGCTATAGCACAGTTGATTTGCAATAAAATTGAATTTTCTAAGAAATCTTTAGAAATAATCGAGCAATCAAAATGAAAATTGTCACAGCAATAACAGGTCCCGAAACCTATTGATAGAGGTATCAACCATCGTAATCGGACCATTTTAGATTTTTGACGCCCAAAAACTTGTGGGCTATAGCACAGTTGATTTGCAATAAAATTGAATTTTCTAAGAAATGTTTGGAAATAATCGAGCAATCAAAATGAAAATTGTCACAGCAATTACAGGTCCCGAAACCTATTGATAGAGGTATCAACCATCGTAATCGGACCATTTCAGATTTTTACCGCCCAAAAACTTGTGGGCTATAGCACAGTTGATTTTCAATAAAATTGAATTTTCTAAGAAATGTTTAGAAATAATCGAGCAATCAAAATGAAAATTGTCACAGCAATAACAGGTCCCGAAACCTATTGATAGAGGTATCAACCATCGTAATCGGACCATTTTAGATTTTTGACGCCCAAAAACTTGTGGGCTATAGCACAGTTGATTTGCAATAAAATTGAATTTTCTAAGAAATCTTTAGAAATAATCGAGCAATCAAAATGAAAATTGTCACAGCAATAACAGGTCCCGAAACCTATTGATAGAGGTATCAACCATCGTAATCGGACCATTTTAGATTTTTGCCGCCCAAAAACTTGTGGGCTATAGCACAGTTGATTTGCAATAAAATTGAATTTTCTAAGAAATGTTTGGAAATAATCGAGCAATCAAAATGAAAATTGTCACAGCAATAACAGGTCCCGAAACCTATTGATAGAGGTATCAACCATCGTAATCGGACCATTTTAGATTTTTGACGCCCAAAAACTTGTGGGCTATAGCACAGTTGATTTGCAATAAAATTGAATTTTCTAAGAAATGTTTGGAAATAATCGAGCAATCAAAATGAAAATTGTCACAGCAATTACAGGTCCCGAAACCTATTGATAGAGGTATCAACCATCGTAATCGGACCATTTCAGATTTTTACCGCCCAAAAACTTGTGGGCTATAGCACAGTTGATTTGCAATAAAATTGAATTTTCTAAGAAATGTTTGGAAATAATCGAGCAATCAAAATGAAAATTGTCACAGCAATAACAGGTCCCGAAACCTATTGATAGAGGTATCAACCATCGTAATCGGACCATTTTAGATTTTTGACGCCCAAAAACTTGTGGGCTATAGCACAGTTGATTTGCAATAAAATTGAATTTTCTAAGAAATGTTTGGAAATAATCGAGCAATCAAAATGAAAATTGTCACAGCAATAACAGGTCCCGAAACCTATTGATAGAGGTATCAACCATCGTAATCGGACCATTTTAGATTTTTGACGCCCAAAAACTTGTGGGCTATAGCACAGTTGATTTGCAATAAAATTGAATTTTCTAAGAAATGTTTGGAAATAATCGAGCAATCAAAATGAAAATTGTCACAGCAATAACAGGTCCCGAAACCTATTGATAGAGGTATCAACCATCGTAATCGGACCATTTTAGATTTTTGACGCCCAAAAACTTGTGGGCTATAGCACAGTTGATTTGCAATAAAATTGAATTTTCTAAGAAATGTTTAGAAATAATCGAGCAATCAAAATGAAAATTGTCACAGCAATAACAGGTCCCGAAACCTATTGATAGAGGTATCAACCATTGTAATCGGACCATTTTAGATTTTTGCCGCCCAAAAACTTGTGGGCTATAGCACAGTTGATTTGCAATAAAATTGAATTTTCTAAGAAATGTTTGGAAATAATCGAGCAATCAAAATGAAAATTGTCACAGCAATTACAGGTCCCGAAACCTATTGATAGAGGTATCAACCATCGTAATCGGACCATTTCAGATTTTTACCGCCCAAAAACTTGTGGGCTATAGCACAGTTAAATAATCGATCAATCAAAATGAAAATTGTCACGGCAATAACAGGTCCCGAAACCTATTGATAGAGGTATCAACCATCGTAATCGGACCATTTTAGATTTTTGCCGCCCAAAAACTTGTGGGCTATAGCACAGTTGATTTGCAATAAAATTGAATTTTCTAAGAAATGTTTGGAAATAATCGAGCAATCAAAATGAAAATTGTCACAGCAATAACAGGTCCCGAAACCTATTGATAGAGGTATCAACCATCGTAATCGGACCATTTTAGATTTTAGACGCCCAAAAACTTGTGGGCTATAGCACAGTTGATTTGCAATAAAATTGAATTTTCTAAGAAATCTTTAGAAATAATCGAACAATCAAAATGAAAATTGTCACAGCAATAACAGGTCCCGAAACCTATTGATAGAGGTATCAACCATCGTAATCGGACCATTTTAGATTTTTGACGCCCAAAAACTTGTGGGCTATAGCACAGTTGATTTGCAATAAAATTGAATTTTCTAAGAAATGTTTGGAAATAATCGAGCAATCAAAATGAAAATTGTCACAGCAATTACAGGTCCCGAAACCTATTGATAGAGGTATCAACCATCGTAATCGGACCATTTCAGATTTTTACCGCCCAAAAACTTGTGGGCTATAGCACAGTTGATTTTCAATAAAATTGAATTTTCTAAGAAATGTTTAGAAATAATCGAGCAATCAAAATGAAAATTGTCACAGCAATTACAGGTCCCGAAACCTATTGATAGAGGTATCAACCATCGTAATCGGACCATTTTAGATTTTTGCCGCCCAAAAACTTGTGGGCTATAGCACAGTTGATTTGCAATAAAATTGAATTTTCTAAGAAATGTTTGGAAATAATCGAGCAATCAAAATGAAAATTGTCACAGCAATAACAGGTCCCGAAACCTATTGATAGAGGTATCAACCATCGTAATCGGACCATTTTAGATTTTTGACGCCCAAAAACTTGTGGGCTATAGCACAGTTGATTTGCAATAAAATTGAATTTTCTAAGAAATCTTTAGAAATAATCGAGCAATCAAAATGAAAATTGTCACAGCAATAACAGGTCCCGAAACCTATTGATAGAGGTATCAACCATTGTAATCGGACCATTTTAGATTTTTGCCGCCCAAAAACTTGTGGGCTATAGCACAGTTGATTTGCAATAAAATTGAATTTTCTAAGAAATGTTTGGAAATAATCGAGCAATCAAAATGAAAATTGTCACAGCAATTACAGGTCCCGAAACCTATTGATAGAGGTATCAACCATCGTAATCGGACCATTTCAGATTTTTACCGCCCAAAAACTTGTGGGCTATAGCACAGTTAAATAATCGATCAATCAAAATGAAAATTGTCACGGCAATAACAGGTCCCGAAACCTATTGATAGAGGTATCAACCATCGTAATCGGACCATTTTAGATTTTTGCCGCCCAAAAACTTGTGGGCTATAGCACAGTTGATTTGCAATAAAATTGAATTTTCTAAGAAATGTTTGGAAATAATCGAGCAATCAAAATGAAAATTGTCACAGCAATAACAGGTCCCGAAACCTATTGATAGAGGTATCAACCATCGTAATCGGACCATTTTAGATTTTTGACGCCCAAAAACTTGTGGGCTATAGCACAGTTGATTTGCAATAAAATTGAATTTTCTAAGAAATCTTTAGAAATAATCGAGCAATCAAAATGAAAATTGTCACAGCAATAACAGGTCCCGAAACCTATTGATAGAGGTATCAACCATCGTAATCGGACCATTTTAGATTTTTGACGCCCAAAAACTTGTGGGCTATAGCACAGTTGATTTGCAATAAAATTGAATTTTCTAAGAAATGTTTGGAAATAATCGAGCAATCAAAATGAAAATTGTCACAGCAATTACAGGTCCCGAAACCTATTGATAGAGGTATCAACCATCGTAATCGGACCATTTCAGATTTTTACCGCCCAAAAACTTGTGGGCTATAGCACAGTTGATTTTCAATAAAATTGAATTTTCTAAGAAATGTTTAGAAATAATCGAGCAATCAAAATGAAAATTGTCACAGCAATTACAGGTCCCGAAACCTATTGATAGAGGTATCAACCATCGTAATCGGACCATTTTAGATTTTTGCCGCCCAAAAACTTGTGGGCTATAGCACAGTTGATTTGCAATAAAATTGAATTTTCTAAGAAATGTTTGGAAATAATCGAGCAATCAAAATGAAAATTGTCACAGCAATAACAGGTCCCGAAACCTATTGATAGAGGTATCAACCATCGTAATCGGACCATTTTAGATTTTTGACGCCCAAAAACTTGTGGGCTATAGCACAGTTGATTTGCAATAAAATTGAATTTTCTAAGAAATCTTTAGAAATAATCGAGCAATCAAAATGAAAATTGTCACAGCAATAACAGGTCCCGAAACCTATTGATAGAGGTATCAACCATCGTAATCGGACCATTTTAGATTTTTGCCGCCCAAAAACTTGTGGGCTATAGCACAGTTGATTTGCAATAAAATTGAATTTTCTAAGAAATCTTTAGAAATAATCGAGCAATCAAAATGAAAATTGTCACAGCAATAACAGGTCCCGAAACCTATTGATAGAGGTATCAACCATCGTAATCGGACCATTTTAGATTTTTGCCGCCCAAAAACTTGTGGGCTATAGCACAGTTGATTTGCAATAAAATTGAATTTTCTAAGAAATGTTTGGAAATAATCGAGCAATCAAAATGAAAATTGTCACAGCAATTACAGGTCCCGAAACCTATTGATAGAGGTATCAACCATCGTAATCGGACCATTTTAGATTTTTGACGCCCAAAAACTTGTGGGCTATAGCACAGTTGATTTGCAATAAAATTGAATTTTCTAAGAAATCTTTAGAAATAATCGAGCAATCAAAATGAAAATTGTCACAGCAATAACAGGTCCCGAAACCTATTGATAGAGGTATCAACCATCGTAATCGGACCATTTTAGATTTTTGACGCCCAAAAACTTGTGGGCTATAGCACAGTTGATTTGCAATAAAATTGAATTTTCTAAGAAATGTTTGGAAATAATCGAGCAATCAAAATGAAAATTGTCACAGCAATTACAGGTCCCGAAACCTATTGATAGAGGTATCAACCATCGTAATCGGACCATTTTAGATTTTTGCCGCCCAAAAACTTGTGGGCTATAGCACAGTTGATTTGCAATAAAATTGAATTTTCTAAGAAATGTTTGGAAATAATCGAGCAATCAAAATGAAAATTGTCACAGCAATAACAGGTCCCGAAACCTATTGATAGAGGTATCAACCATCGTAATCGGACCATTTTAGATTTTTGACGCCCAAAAACTTGTGGGCTATAGCACAGTTGATTTGCAATAAAATTGAATTTTCTAAAAAATCTTTAGAAATAATCGAGCAATCAAAATGAAAATTGTCACAGCAATAACAGGTCCCGAAACCTATTGATAGAGGTATCAACCATTGTAATCGGACCATTTTAGATTTTTGCCGCCCAAAAACTTGTGGGCTATAGCACAGTTGATTTGCAATAAAATTGAATTTTCTAAGAAATGTTTGGAAATAATCGAGCAATCAAAATGAAAATTGTCACAGCAATTACAGGTCCCGAAACCTATTGATAGAGGTATCAACCATCGTAATCGGACCATTTCAGATTTTTACCGCCCAAAAACTTGTGGGCTATAGCACAGTTGATTTTCAATAAAATTGAATTTTCTAAGAAATGTTTAGAAATAATCGAGCAATCAAAATGAAAATTGTCACAGCAATAACAGGTCCCGAAACCTATTGATAGAGGTATCAACCATCGTAATCGGACCATTTTAGATTTTTGCCGCCCAAAAACTTGTGGGCTATAGCACAGTTGATTTGCAATAAAATTGAATTTTCTAAGAAATGTTTGGAAATAATCGAGCAATCAAAATGAAAATTGTCACAGCAATTACAGGTCCCGAAACCTATTGATAGAGGTATCAACCATCGTAATCGGACCATTTCAGATTTTTACCGCCCAAAAACTTGTGGGCTATAGCACAGTTGATTTTCAATAAAATTGAATTTTCTAAGAAATGTTTAGAAATAATCGAGCAATCAAAATGAAAATTGTCACAGCAATAACAGGTCCCGAAACCTATTGATAGAGGTATCAACCATCGTAATCGGACCATTTTAGATTTTTGACGCCCAAAAACTTGTGGGCTATAGCACAGTTGATTTGCAATAAAATTGAATTTTCTAAGAAATGTTTGGAAATAATCGAGCAATCAAAATGAAAATTGTCACAGCAATAACAGGTCCCGAAACCTATTGATAGAGGTATCAACCATCGTAATCGGACCATTTTAGATTTTTGACGCCCAAAAACTTGTGGGCTATAGCACAGTTGATTTGCAATAAAATTGAATTTTCTAAAAAATCTTTAGAAATAATCGAGCAATCAAAATGAAAATTGTCACAGCAATAACAGGTCCCGAAACCTATTGATAGAGGTATCAACCATTGTAATCGGACCATTTTAGATTTTTGCCGCCCAAAAACTTGTGGGCTATAGCACAGTTGATTTGCAATAAAATTGAATTTTCTAAGAAATGTTTGGAAATAATCGAGCAATCAAAATGAAAATTGTCACAGCAATTACAGGTCCCGAAACCTATTGATAGAGGTATCAACCATCGTAATCGGACCATTTCAGATTTTTACCGCCCAAAAACTTGTGGGCTATAGCACAGTTGATTTTCAATAAAATTGAATTTTCTAAGAAATGTTTAGAAATAATCGAGCAATCAAAATGAAAATTGTCACAGCAATAACAGGTCCCGAAACCTATTGATAGAGGTATCAACCATCGTAATCGGACCATTTTAGATTTTTGACGCCCAAAAACTTGTGGGCTATAGCACAGTTGATTTGCAATAAAATTGAATTTTCTAAGAAATGTTTGGAAATAATCGAGCAATCAAAATGAAAATTGTCACAGCAATTACAGGTCCCGAAACCTATTGATAGAGGTATCAACCATCGTAATCGGACCATTTTAGATTTTTGCCGCCCAAAAACTTGTGGGCTATAGCACAGTTGATTTGCAATAAAATTGAATTTTCTAAGAAATGTTTGGAAATAATCGAGCAATCAAAATGAAAATTGTCACAGCAATAACAGGTCCCGAAACCTATTGATAGAGGTATCAACCATCGTAATCGGACCATTTTAGATTTTTGACGCCCAAAAACTTGTGGGCTATAGCACAGTTGATTTGCAATAAAATTGAATTTTCTAAGAAATGTTTAGAAATAATCGAGCAATCAAAATGAAAATTGTCACAGCAATAACAGGTCCCGAAACCTATTGATAGAGGTATCAACCATCGTAATCGGACCATTTTAGATTTTTGACGCCCAAAAACTTGTGGGCTATAGCACAGTTGATTTGCAATAAAACTGAATTTTCTAAGAAATGTTTGGAAATAATCGAGCAATCAAAATGAAAATTGTCACAGCAATTACAGGTCCCGAAACCTATTGATAGAGGTATCAACCATCGTAATCGGACCATTTCAGATTTTTACCGCCCAAAAACTTGTGGGCTATAGCACAGTTGATTTTCAATAAAATTGAATTTTCTAAGAAATGTTTAGAAATAATCGAGCAATCAAAATGAAAATTGTCACAGCAATAACAGGTCCCGAAACCTATTGATAGAGGTATCAACCATCGTAATCGGACCATTTTAGATTTTTGACGCCCAAAAACTTGTGGGCTATAGCACAGTTGATTTGCAATAAAATTGAATTTTCTAAGAAATGTTTGGAAATAATCGAGCAATCAAAATGAAAATTGTCACAGCAATTACAGGTCCCGAAACCTATTGATAGAGGTATCAACCATCGTAATCGGACCATTTTAGATTTTTGACGCCCAAAAACTTGTGGGCTATAGCACAGTTGATTTGCAATAAAATTGAATTTTCTAAGAAATGTTTGGAAATAATCGAGCAATCAAAATGAAAATTGTCACAGCAATTACAGGTCCCGAAACCTATTGATAGAGGTATCAACCATCGTAATCGGACCATTTCAGATTTTTACCGCCCAAAAACTTGTGGGCTATAGCACAGTTGATTTTCAATAAAATTGAATTTTCTAAGAAATGTTTAGAAATAATCGAGCAATCAAAATGAAAATTGTCACAGCAATAACAGGTCCCGAAACCTATTGATAGAGGTATCAACCATCGTAATCGGACCATTTTAGATTTTTGACGCCCAAAAACTTGTGGGCTATAGCACAGTTGATTTGCAATAAAATTGAATTTTCTAAGAAATGTTTGGAAATAATCGAGCAATCAAAATGAAAATTGTCACAGCAATTACAGGTCCCGAAACCTATTGATAGAGGTATCAACCATCGTAATCGGACCATTTTAGATTTTTGCCGCCCAAAAACTTGTGGGCTATAGCACAGTTGATTTGCAATAAAATTGAATTTTCTAAGAAATGTTTGGAAATAATCGAGCAATCAAAATGAAAATTGTCACAGCAATAACAGGTCCCGAAACCTATTGATAGAGGTATCAACCATCGTAATCGGACCATTTTAGATTTTTGACGCCCAAAAACTTGTGGGCTATAGCACAGTTGATTTGCAATAAAATTGAATTTTCTAAAAAATCTTTAGAAATAATCGAGCAATCAAAATGAAAATTGTCACAGCAATAACAGGTCCCGAAACCTATTGATAGAGGTATCAACCATTGTAATCGGACCATTTTAGATTTTTGCCGCCCAAAAACTTGTGGGCTATAGCACAGTTGATTTGCAATAAAATTGAATTTTCTAAGAAATGTTTGGAAATAATCGAGCAATCAAAATGAAAATTGTCACAGCAATTACAGGTCCCGAAACCTATTGATAGAGGTATCAACCATCGTAATCGGACCATTTCAGATTTTTACCGCCCAAAAACTTGTGGGCTATAGCACAGTTAAATAATCGATCAATCAAAATGAAAATTGTCACGGCAATAACAGGTCCCGAAACCTATTGATAGAGGTATCAACCATCGTAATCGGACCATTTTAGATTTTTGCCGCCCAAAAACTTGTGGGCTATAGCACAGTTGATTTGCAATAAAATTGAATTTTCTAAGAAATGTTTGGAAATAATCGAGCAATCAAAATGAAAATTGTCACAGCAATAACAGGTCCCGAAACCTATTGATAGAGGTATCAACCATCGTAATCGGACCATTTTAGATTTTTGACGCCCAAAAACTTGTGGGCTATAGCACAGTTGATTTGCAATAAAATTGAATTTTCTAAGAAATCTTTAGAAATAATCGAGCAATCAAAATGAAAATTGTCACAGCAATAACAGGTCCCGAAACCTATTGATAGAGGTATCAACCATCGTAATCGGACCATTTTAGATTTTTGACGCCCAAAAACTTGTGGGCTATAGCACAGTTGATTTGCAATAAAATTGAATTTTCTAAGAAATGTTTGGAAATAATCGAGCAATCAAAATGAAAATTGTCACAGCAATTACAGGTCCCGAAACCTATTGATAGAGGTATCAACCATCGTAATCGGACCATTTTAGATTTTTGACGCCCAAAAACTTGTGGGCTATAGCACAGTTGATTTGCAATAAAATTGAATTTTCTAAGAAATCTTTAGAAATAATCGAGCAATCAAAATGAAAATTGTCACAGCAATAACAGGTCCCGAAACCTATTGATAGAGGTATCAACCATCGTAATCGGACCATTTTAGATTTTTGCCGCCCAAAAACTTGTGGGCTATAGCACAGTTGATTTGCAATAAAATTGAATTTTCTAAGAAATGTTTGGAAATAATCGAGCAATCAAAATGAAAATTGTCACAGCAATAACAGGTCCCGAAACCTATTGATAGAGGTATCAACCATCGTAATCGGACCATTTTAGATTTTTGACGCCCAAAAACTTGTGGGCTATAGCACAGTTGATTTGCAATAAAATTGAATTTTCTAAGAAATGTTTGGAAATAATCGAGCAATCAAAATGAAAATTGTCACAGCAATTACAGGTCCCGAAACCTATTGATAGAGGTATCAACCATCGTAATCGGACCATTTCAGATTTTTACCGCCCAAAAACTTGTGGGCTATAGCACAGTTGATTTTCAATAAAATTGAATTTTCTAAGAAATGTTTAGAAATAATCGAGCAATCAAAATGAAAATTGTCACAGCAATAACAGGTCCCGAAACCTATTGATAGAGGTATCAACCATCGTAATCGGACCATTTTAGATTTTTGACGCCCAAAAACTTGTGGGCTATAGCACAGTTGATTTGCAATAAAATTGAATTTTCTAAGAAATGTTTGGAAATAATCGAGCAATCAAAATGAAAATTGTCACAGCAATTACAGGTCCCGAAACCTATTGATAGAGGTATCAACCATCGTAATCGGACCATTTCAGATTTTTACCGCCCAAAAACTTGTGGGCTATAGCACAGTTGATTTTCAATAAAATTGAATTTTCTAAGAAATGTTTAGAAATAATCGAGCAATCAAAATGAAAATTGTTACAGCAATTACAGGTCCCGAAACCTATTGATAGAGGTATCAACCATCGTAATCGGACCATTTCAGATTTTTGCCACACGTTCAAAACATAAAAATCATAAAATTAAAACATGACTTTCAAAAAAATTTGTGGTTTGATGTATTTTTCACCATATACTATATGTAGTTAGCTCCAAAAAAACTGTTATGTTGCTATTAAATAAGTAAAAATGTATTAAATTATACGAAACATTTGCCACCATTATACCACCCACTTTCATCATTTCCGTATATCACCCATAAAACACAATTACACGAACAAATTCAACTCTGTCTCATTAAAATAACATAATTTTAATATAAAAAAAAAACCGAAAAAATTTAATTAAAACTTTTAAATCATTCAAACCACAAATAATGACATTCACGTTTCAATTTCTAATTTACATGAAATCATTTTTTTTTTTTGTTTTGTTTCATGAAGATCAATCCTCACTTTTTGTTATTTCGTCTTGCGTTAAATTGAGTTTTCTTGATATTGATGACGATCTTGAATGTTATGTTGTTCGTCTCAACTATAAAAAAACACGTTACAACAAAACCAAAATTAAATAAATAAATAAATAATAATAAAAACAGAAATAAGTCATAACATGTTCGGTTGTCGTTGTTGGATGGTTGTTGATTTCTTTTTTTTTTTTATATGCGCGAGCGATCGATTAACAAGATAAAGGATTTGTTTCTTCTGTTGTATAGTTACCTACTTTACATTGTAGAGTATTCTAATGATCCTTTTCCGTTAACATTAATAAAACAAAAGGTCGGGGTTAAAATATTTTAGTTATACATAATTAATAGATTTAAGATCAAATGAAGGTGTTTCCATTTTGTCAAATATTATTGAGTATTATTGACACAAGCAGCTTCCTGATTTCTTCTGTAACAATTCAACATGTTATTTATGATTATCTTGTGTTGTATTTTTTATTTAATTGCGACAGCTAGCTAATCAATTGCTTTTTATCGTGAGAACGGTGTTCAGTGGGTTTTATTTTATTATTAATTGAAATATACGCGAGGATTTCATAAATTTGTAATAGTATATAAATGCCTAACTGCTAGGTTTAAAATTATTTTTAACAATAAAAATTAAATTAAATTTTGTATTGATTAAATCGTCATTTTCGTCATTCGCATGCAACAATTGATATTCAATTATTGAAATAATACATAATCCAAAATGAATTTCAATTCTTTACAAAAGTTAATTGAATTTGTTTTAGCATAGTAACTTTTGCGTTCTGCATAAATTTTGTCATACAAAAAACTAGCAAATATGTTTAACAGCCTACAGGTGCTACAGAAATACTAAGGACTTATAACTGAAATTTTTTCGTTTACATATTTCAATTTGACATGGTGTTAAATGAGAGTATTTGTAACAGATCATCCTTCTGCATATGTCAACCAGTTTATTTAATGTTTCCATCATGAAGAAACAGTAGGAAGAATAAGCCGGTTTGATTACCTATCTTAACTTCTGTCTTATTATTTTGTGCCGTAATAAAGCACATCCTAAGTAAATTACCGAATAACTCAGTTTTCAGATAACGAACTTTCTCACAACTAAATAAACAAGTGGGGGGATCTGAATCTAATAAAGGAAAATAAACCGTTTGGATGAAAGACCTGTTGGTATTTTTAGCCCCACTCCTTATTTAATTATCTAGTTTCGGAGAAACGGTTAGTTCTTGATACAAAAGAAAGCAGAATACCTTATTACAATATACTGAAATTAAATAATATTGCGGTAATGGCAAAAATACTTATTCTTATGGATTAATGAACGTTGTAGGTAGTCAGCTCAACGAGCGCTTCTACACAATCGTTATTGAATTGAACTCAAGACCGCCCCATTGGAAAAAACTTTCTTAACCTAGGCTAAAATCAGAAATATTATTTATGTATCCAGAGTCACAGAATTTATCACTCGGAAATGGATGTGAGGACCGCCGTAATAGTTATTCCAACTTGCGCTATGCAGCCAGCGGGCCATGGAAATTACTGGAGCTACTTCTAAAACACCGAAGATGAAAAATGACGAATGAGTCTGTAATTTAACATTTTATTTACCATAGGGAACCCGTGGCGTACTGCAGCTATCGGGGGGGGGGGGTCACAGGTGGTGGATAGTGGACGACCTATCGATAGGTAGGTTAGCGGTGAATTAAATAAGCCGCCCCCAACCGCTGTCCAGTTGGTGGGAGAGTCTCAGGGAACTGGGGAGTGTTTAACCTCAGTTCATTAAATTGTGAGTGCCTATGATGCCCAGCATGGAAAGGCGAACAGATGGCGCCAGAAAACCATCGACCAATAACCACGGCGGACTGGGCGTCACGTCCTCTCTGCACCTCCGGAGTCTCCGCGGGTGATGAGTGGGGGTACTCTATAAACGGGTGACCCGGTGAATAGAATGGATCCCATTGGATAGGGCTCTCCATGTGAATAGGTGAATGGGGGAGAGAATGTGGGCGGAGGGAAGGGGGTGCAGAGCCTCTAGATACCTGGCGACCTCCAGTTGTAATTAGCCTTACCTGCGTATACGGATCTCTGCGCAGGCAGACCTTTATTTCTCCGATACTCGTGGGAATCCAATGGAAAGATCGAACATAAAAACAAAGGGCACCGGCTCTCCTCAAAAGCCGGTATCAGCGGAGGGAGGTATCTCGAACCAGACGGGTGGGGCCTCTAAGGTTGCAAAGGTGGTTGACTCTAGGGCACAAGTCCCGGGAGTTAGCGGTACCAACGCAGCACAGGGGAGTGGGACGAGAGACATTCCTCGGGCGAAAAGACGATACAGGAATCGCCGCTCGGCCTACCGAATTCTCGAGAAGTGGGCTGCGACCACCGAGGGGCAGCTTACGGAGGAGCAAAGAACATCAGTAGCTTGGGCAAGGAGTACTGTGGGCTGCGGAAGCTCGGAAAGGGACCATATGTCGAAAAGACAGCGATCCCAGGACGAGGTGGAAGTAGTCAACAGCAAGCGGGCCAAGTTGGTGACTGAAAAGAAGCCGAGCTCCAACTCAGGGGCAAAGCTGTTCAGCGATGTCCTGAGGGAGGGAGCATGTGTTGATGCTAGCCGTTATTGACGAAAGTCAAGAAGATGGGAGCATCACGGCGGAAAAATGGAGGTTGGTGTATAATGCACTCAACCTCGTCTTTTTAAAGGTCGTGGGTGAAATTCCGGGACCACCCCCATCCTGTAGAGATGCGGGATGGTATCAAGGGCGTGTGAAGATGACTGCATGCGCGGACTCTAGATCTGTGGATCTTTACAAAAAGGCTATAGCCAAAGTAGGGTAGGTGTGGCCAGGCGCAAAGCTTGCGCCAGTTAGCCGGGAGGAAATTCCCAGCAGGCCGAGGGCACGAGTCTGGCTGCCATCAGAACCGGCTAGCCCTGACGGGGCTTTGAAAATCGTTCAGGCCAGTAACCCGAATCTTCAGACCGGAAATTGGAAGATCGTCAAGCAGGAGGAGGCGAAGGGGGGGCTCGAAATTATCAATCATGGTAATAAATAAGGAGTCCCTTGCCCTCCTTCACAAAACGAAGGGAGTAATTGACTTCGGTTTCGGATCAATTACTCTCAACGTTTATAAGAAGGATGGGGCGGAAGCACGTATGGGAGGCCAACCGGAGGATGGTGGCCACCCGCCCAGGCCTGAAGGGGGTACCAGCAGCATGGGAATTAATATTCCTGCGGTAGCAGGAATATACCATAGAGATAGGTAGAGGTTAAATGGTTATGATTAAGATAACACAAATTAACCTTCACCATTCTAAGGCTGCTTCGGCAGCTCTACTCCTCAGACTGACTAGTTCGGGTAAGGATGTGATACTAATCCAAGAACCTTGGATTAACAACAACAGGATCTGTGGCCTCAGAACCAAGGGGTATAAAATTATATCCTCTAGTAAGTCTGGGAAGATCAGATCTTGTATTCTTGGGAAAAATAATATTAATCTTTTCCTTCTCTCTCAATACAGCAATGGTGACACTACTGCAGTTAGCCTGGAAGTAGGCACTTGTAGATTCTGGCTAGTTTCAGCCTACATGGACCGGGAGAAGGAGGTTTTTCCGGATAACCTGGAGGAGCTGATCCGTAAAGCGGAACAATCAAAGGTAGGTGTGGTACTGGGAGTTGATGCTAATGCGCATCACACTATCTGGGGAAGCACGGACATTAATGAAAGAGGTGAGTCGCTTTTTGATTTTTTGATTAGTACTAACCTTTCAGTGTGTAATATTGGGCGGCAACCCACATTTATTACTAGTAACAGGCAGGAGGTTCTAGACGTGACCCTTGCCTCAAATAATATTCTTCATATGGTTAAAAATTGGAAGGTGGATAAGGAACACTCCTTTTCTGATCATCGATATTTAACCTATAGCCTCGATATTCACCCTGCTACCCGGGAAGCCTTCAGGAACCCTAGAAGGACCAACTGGAGCAAATATTGGGAATTATTGGAGGAAATGTTACCGACGAGGGCTATGGATGGAGCCCCCGACGACCGTTGGGGAGCTGGAGGACATGGTGGCTAGCGTTACTAGCGCATGCAACCGATCCTTTCGTGCTACTTGCCCACTGGCTAAGCCTAAGGGTAGGCAAAAACCGGTATGGTGGTCCAGGAAACTGGGAGCCTATCGTAAGGCTTGTAGGACAGCCTTTAATAGAGCCAAAAATACAAGGGAGGCTCAGGATTGGGACTCCTATAAGGAGAAACTCGGAATTTATAAGAAAGAATTAAGAAAGGCACAAAAGAGGTCTTGGAGAATCTTCTGTGATAAAATGGAAGAGGTATCCGAAACCTCCCGTCTTAGAAAGATTCTTTCCAAAAGTACATCTAGTCCCAATTTTTTGATAAAACCGAACGGATCTTGGACAGCTTCTAGTGGAGAATCTCTGGAGCTTCTCTTCGAGACACACTTCCCAGGGAGCTTTGAAGACCTGTTGGTGCGTAGCAATCATCAGGAATCACTGTCAGTGTTCCCAGAGGATATCGTAACCAGAAAACGGATTTTATGGACACTGAGGGGTTTTAAACCATTTAAATCGGCTGGTCCGGATCAAATTATACCAGCGGAACTTCAAAACAACTCAGTAATTATTCTTCCCTACCTGGAAGCTATATTCAAAGGGTGTTTGAAGCTGGACTATATTCCTAGGTACTGGACGGAGGTCAATGTGGTGTTTATACCGAAAGCGGGGAAAAGCTCACATGCCTATCCTGAGGACCTAAGACCAATAACTCTATCATCCTTTCTTTTGAAAACCTTGGAAAGGCTGCTGGATGTATACATCAGAGATAAAATAGGTACCAGGAAGTGGGCATCGTCTCAGCATGCGTACACAAAGGGTAGATCTGTGGACACTGCCCAGGGCAGGCCTTGGTGTGTATGATTGAGAAATCGATTAGTTCGAAGGAATTTTGTTGGGCGGATTTCCTGGATATATGTAGAAGGCGCCTTTAATAATATGAAATCGGAGGCAATCAAGGAGGGATTGTCATTTTTGGAGGTGAACGTTCCTCTGATAGGGTTAATCACTCCACCATCAAGAGGCGAGTAACTAGGGGAACCCCGCAGGGGGGTTCTGTCCCCTCTTCTCTGGAACATAGTGGTAAACGGGTTACTACTTGAATTGGAGAGAGAGGGTATTGAAGTTATCGCGTACGCAGATGACGTAGCTTTACCTGTTACCGGGAAATTCCTGGGCACGATTGTAGACGTATTGCAGAATGCGCTTACCATCATTACGAAATGGGCTGGCAAATGTGGACTTGGTATTAACCCGTCCAAGACAGAGCTGGTACTCTTCACTAAGAAATACAAAATCCCGGTAGTTGTCGCTCCTACCTTAAATGGCACGAGACTTGCTTTTACTGATAGAGCTAGATATCTGGGCATTATCTTGGACAGTAAGCTTAGTTGGAGGCCCAAAATGTTGGAGAGAGAATAAACAAAGCTACTTTGCTTTGTACTCCTGTAGGAACGCCATTGGTCATAGATGGGGTCTGAAGCCGGAGCTGGTACACTGGCTCTACACCGCTGTAGTGAGACCTGTACTCATGTACGGGGTGGGTGTTTGGTGGCCAGCTCTGGACAAGGTAACTTATAAAAGTAAGATTGAGAGGGTGTATAGAACAGCCTGTATGCTTGTTAGCGGGGCATTGAGGTCGACACCGAGAAGTGCCTGAGAGGTTACCTTGCACCTTTTTTCGGTCGATATTTTTGGCAAACAGATGGCGGCAAATACGGCTTAGTATAGGAGGTGTCTTAGTATAGGACACTCCACTATTGTTAGATCGTTGAAGGATGAGCTGGCGAATCTTGACTACATTAAACCTACTCTACGCTTCGAGAAGCGATTTCGGACCTCCTTCCCTTCAAGGGAATCCTGGAGGGATAGACCGTTATCGGAAACCAAAGCGTTGCAATTCTTCACAGATGGCTCCAAGCTAGACGGCAAAGTAGGAGCTGGAGTATTCTGTGACAAATTAAATGTAAACATTTCTATTCGTCTCCCTGATTACTGCAGCGTGTACCAGCTGAAGTCGTAACGATTGAGGAGGTCATGACGTGGTTGAAGCATAATGTGTGATCCTCAGACGATATCACAATCTATGTGGACAGTCAAGCGGCGATCCGGTCGTTAGAATCGGTGTCTTTGGCGTCACGGGTGGCGTTGAGTTGTCACTCATCTCTAAATGAGATGGGTGAGCATTTCAATATCCAGGTAGTCTGGGTCCCAGGTCACTCGGGCGTCATGGGGAACTGCAGGGCAGATGAACTTGCTAGGCATGGTCCAGCTTCAACCGGAAAAGGCAAGTCTGGGGAGGCCTATTACAGCGCTGGGACAAGCACTTGGGAAGCAGGCGCTATCCTCAGTGGGGGAAAGGTGGTCTAACACCCTCACCTGTAGAGTTGCAAGACAAGTTTGGCCAAAGCTGGACTTGGGGCGCACTTTTGCATTAATATCCTTAAGCAGACGTGAACTAACAACGGACGTAGGAATTCTCACGGGACACTGCCTTTTTGGAGAACATGCAAGAAGGCTGGGTCTGGAGGCTAATGACTTCTGCAGAAGCTGCTTGGACGAAGAGGAGGAAGAGACGTTGGTCCACTTCCTTTGCTCGTGTCCAGCATTGGCTCTCAGAAGGCACAAACACTTAGGTAAGTTCAAGATGGACTGCCTCTCGGATCTCGAAAACAGTAAAGTGCGGGACGTCTTACGCTACATAAGTAGCTCGAAATGGTTCCAATAGGGGTAAAAGGGGATACATCCTGTGGTATCAGAATGCACCGTCACCGGTCTAAGTGTGCGTAAGCAGCCACTCCAACCTAACCTACCATAGGGAAGGTATGTCCTAATTTAGTAAAACCCTTGGCATCTTTTAAGGACTGTCCCTGCTAAAAATAACAGAAAATTATTGTAAAATATAACTGGTGTGTAGTGGGGTTTGGTGACGTACAAATACATTTTTCTTAGGTGACGCTTTGTGAGAAAAGTGACGTCCGAGGATTTTTTTTATTAGATTGTTGTATAGTTTTGGATTTCACTTTTGGTTAAGTTCTCACAGTGTTCGCCAAGTGTACCATACAACACTATTTTCAATTTAAAAAATTCAAAAAAACTTTTAATTGGCTGAGCAAATGAAAATTTAATTTTTTTTTTTTTAATTTTTTAATTTTTGGAAACTTTTTTTATTAAGTAGTTTTTTGTAAACCTTATACTTTTTTAAAATATTTGCAAAATAAATTTTCTGGACGAAGGGAGTGCTCACTTCCGGTTAGCCGATTTGGAGTAAAATCCACTGGGACCTCCCAATTTATCAAAAAAGCTTAAATCTGAAGTTTCAGTTCGATTGGTTAAACCATCTGGGCTGTAGAGAGGACACAGACTGACACACCAACATGCTGATAGACTGACAGACTGACATACAGATACCATTTCGAAACCCACTTTTTCGGACTCAGGGGACCTCAAAACCAAAATTTTCAAGATTACTGTACTTTATTTTACTAGAGTAAAAAAAAGTAAAAAAAACCTAGCGACTAGATTTCTTGTTGTGGAAAACACTTTTGAATCAATTCTTGGTTTAGATAGTTTGTGGAAGCCTTTCTCGATTTTGTTTTAATAAGATGGTCTGGGTAAGTTTCCATCAAAACGATCTTTCATACTGAGAGAAGACGCAGACGTGAACATTTTCTCATCCCCACCATAGATGACTTTACCAGCCATATGACAAATCAGATAGTGTTTACGGTTCTTGACCTATCAAGTTGATTGTGGGAAATGGAATTGGATTAAGCCAGTTCAAACCTAACTACGTTCATGACGCCCATTCGGACGATTCAAATTTAATCGTGTGCCTTTTGGGCTAAACTGTGCCATGGAAATATTTTAACGAAACATGGTTCAAATATTTGGAGCTATACCACGAGTTCTGGTATATTTTGATGACATTGCGATTGGGGGTCAAACCGAATGGGATCACAAAAAATTGTTTTAAAATTTAACTCGGAAAAAATTCAATATCGAAAATCACAGGTCGAATTCATCGGTCAAGTTTTGGCATATCGTTCGGTCAAGCCAAAGAATAAGTACTGTGAAGCAATTCGTAGAATGAAAAAGCCGGAAACAAACCAGATGTCATGCCACTTTTGAGATTTTTTAAATATCTTGCAAAGTTTATCCCGAATTTGTCAAAGAGATCTACAGAATTACGCAATCTTACGCAAAACGATGTTGTATTTGAATGTAATGAAATACAGGAACGCGGATTTCGTGACTTGTTGGAAGTAGTGACCGCTGACCCTATGTTAGCAATTTACGATAAGAACAAGCCGGTAATCGTTCAAACGGATGCATCAAAGGATGGATTGGGATGTGTACTTGCAAGAGTGAAAAGAAATGGGCTCAAATCAAGAAGATGCTTCTTGCGATAGTATTTGCACGTGAACGATTGTTATGTTTCTACTTAAATATCATAAGTTTAGTGTAACTTATAAACCTGGTAAGGACATGCTTGTGGCTGACTACTTATCTCGTGTGCAATTACCGCATGTGATGGAAATGGAGGAGTTATCATGCGTTATATATACGGTAACAAAGGATTTATGCCTATCGAAGGAAAATTACAAAACAAATCTTTGTACGAATGAACGAGAGGAGCAGTATAAGCGTATTTGCATGTTTATTACCAACGGTTGGCCGACTTATCATAAGCTTGACAACTTCAGTCAGCAATTCTATAAGTTCAAATCGGAATTTCATTTTGAGAATGGGTCGCTTTTTCGGAATCATCGGCTGGTGATACCCACCGGGCTACAGCAAAATATCGCTAAGTGGTTGTATGCGCCACATCTTGGAATAGAAAAAACTCTTGCTCGTGCTAGACTACATTACTGGTGGCCGGGTATGAATAAACAAATCAGGGACGTTGTACTGGCATGTGAGACATGCGAAACTTTCAAAAGAAATAATCAAAAAGAACCATTAGTACAGGAAAAACATCTGAGTGCCCCCTTCACACAGCCGCGATGGACATTTTTGAGTACGCTGGAATGAACTTCATATCAGTCATTGACGAATACTCTGGTTTTGTCATAATGGAACATGTTGAGCACAAATACACAAGTCACGTTATTCGAAAGCTGCGATAGAGCTTTAAGATCAGTGGCTATCCAACAAAAATAAAGTGTGATAATAACCAATAACCCCTTCAAGTCGGATGAATTTGACAAATTCGTTGATGAATGTAACATAATCGTACAATATTCGAATCCAAGGTAGCAATCGCAAAGAATATTTTAAAGCAATGTTGACAATAATGAAACAGCTCAGTATCAATATCGAATTCTGGAATACAATACTAGGACTGTGACAAGTATGGCTCCTTGTCAGTTATTTAACGGTCGACTGTTAAAAACTAAAATGTCTGTATCGAAGGTGCTATTGTGTCGGAACAATTTGAATGAAAGTTTGGAGCGAAATCATGAAATCCGTATGGTAAATTTTAACGGTAGTAAACAATTCTAAATATGGCGAAAATTGTGAGCAAACAAATCGTGTTTTGTTAGTTTCGTGTAATAATTTTCAGTATTGAGTGAATATAATTAAAATTAAACAATTTAATCAAAGAATTAAATTGATTACAATTTAATAATGAGGTGTTCAGTATAAGGGTGTAATCTCGATAATAATGCTAAGGATTTTTCTAAAACAATATCCTTTCATTCATTTCCTAATGACAAAACTAATTGTAAACGTTGGGTATATTTGTGCCGCAGAAAAGATGTTTTTAATATCAAAAATGCGCGAATATGTTCAAAGCATTTTAAGCCGGATGATTTTATCGTACCAAACCCGGTGTACGCGCAGCATAATTTAAAAGTAAAGACATAAGTGAAAAAAAAAATAGTTCTTCATCCCTTTACTTGCAAATGCAAAAGGAAGGTTTCTGACAAAGGGAAGCAATTTGACAATACCACGTAACGTGTACCACGTTATTTAACATATATGCATATTTGTTTTAGCGCAACTGTAACAAGTATCAATGAAGAGGATTCCTCCGCAAGTCGTCCGTCAACAATGTACCATGAACCTGGCCAAAATGATGTTACATCAGAAGGCTTTATTGGTGTTATTGGTTCTGGAATTAATAAAAACATATGTACAGAAACAGAGCCGATTATTTCTAACATGAAAGATTGCGAAACACAGACTCATTCTGAGACCACAAACCAATCTCAATGTACACAAACTGATTCAAATATGGTTTCATACTCGCAGTGAGTAAAATATATATAATTCTAAAATTAATTAAGTTCAACATATAATACATATATTGTTTTAGATTACAAGAGGAAGTTATGCATTTAAGACGAAAATGCTGGAAAGAAAAGCGAACCTGAAAAGCGTACCAAATGGTCAACAGACAACATTGCTAATGCGATTACCATTCACGCTTCTGGCCCAAGAGCATATCGATTGATGCTTCAAACAAAATATCCGTTTCCCGCCGTAATAACTTTGAAAAAATGTTGTGCTAAAATTAAAGTGTATCCCGGAATTCTTCAATGCGCATTGAATATTATGTGAAAAGTTTATATGACAAGTGCTGATAGAGTGTGTATCCTTTCCTTTGACGAAATGAAGGTAAAATAAAAAATTGTTTATGCGATAAAACAAAAGATGAAACCTTAAAGGCTGCGAAATATGTCTAAGTCGAAATGGTGCGTGGGCTATTTGGAAATTGGAAACATCCCATATACTATGAACTCGACCAAAGAATGAGAAAATATATTATGTTTGAAATTGTAAATTCAATCCAAGGTTGCGGAT
This sequence comes from Tipula vernalis, assembly GCA_958295665.1. NCBI lineage: Eukaryota > Metazoa > Arthropoda > Insecta > Diptera > Tipulidae > Tipula > Tipula vernalis. The sequence continues at coordinate 70,323,952 of OY282558.1, forward strand.
TTCACGTAGTAGCAATTGTGTGTGATTTAGGAGGGACAAACTAACGATTACTTAGAGATTTAAATATAACGGTAACAACGCCTTATTTTCCAAATTCTTGCAACGAATTACAAAAAATCTATGTGTTCGCTGATGTGTCACATCTAATTAAAGAAACAATTTCGTTGATCATGATGGTTTCGAAATTGATGGCGAAGTCATCAGTAAAAAAATTATCGAAGATAATAGAACCTAGATGTTTTGGAAAACTTTTTTGGAGTTATTCGAGCAAAAGGTGGTTTGCACGATCATCCGGATCGCCTGGAATTTATGTATCGGCTCAGGTCATATATTCTGGGCAGAAATGAAGATAGCTGGTCAAATGAGGGAAATACGATGGTAGACAATACACCAGTATATAGAACATCAAGTTCTGAAGTAAATATTCCTGAAGAACCTGCAGAAGATGAATTACAGTCTCTACAGTCTCTACAGTACGATGCATTAGAACATTTGACTGGTTATATTTGCCATAAAATTAAGAACCCAGAGTTCGTGGTAGATAATTTTTTAGTGAATACATCTCAAGATTCGTCTTTCACATGGACCAATCAATTAACTGAACGTGGTCTCCAAAAACCAAATGGAAATCGGACACAGAAAATTTGAACAGTTTAATGGCGACGATATAATTTATAGCCAGAAATATACAGTTAGTCACTCTCAAAGTTGGTCGATGCAAAAATCGAATTTAATTGTTTAAAATATTAGATTTAAAAAAAATATTTTTAAATTCTGCGACGTTTTTCATTTTGTTTAATTTATCCGTAACACATATGCAAGAAAAGTACCGTAATAAATACACACAAATACGAACTTCGCAGTTTTTAAACATTTTTTTCATTTATTTACGTCACTTTCATTGTTGGCCGATACGTTATACACACACATTCACGTAAAATTACTCAAACAAAGAACAATATTTTTCTTTGTTTTAAACATTAGTCTGTTTTAAATTATTCGTCAGTAAGGACCTTTTAGAGAATAATTTTGTAATTGTGCCAAATTTTTCTAAAATGTCTAACAAAGGAAAACGTACTTCTTTTGATAAGCGACAATTAGTTGTTTTCCATTATACTAAAGGAAAATCACATAAAGAAATTGCAGAGATATTAAATATGTGTAAAAGTACTGTAGGGAATATAATTCGTCGGTTCAAAAATGAAGATCGCATTGATTTTATACCGCCAAAACCTCGAAAAAAAAGCTTACCGCCCGCGAAAAGCGTTGGATAGTAAACCAAATTAAGATACAGTCCAAATTAAGTGCACCAAAACTAACATCTATGGTTCTCGAGAAATTTGAGAAGACTGTTAATCCAGAAACCGTTAGAAGAACGCTCTGCGAAAATGGTTATCATGGTCGAGCAGCCAGGAAAAACCATATATAAGCGATGTAAACAAGAAGAAAAGAGTTCTGTTCGGTAAAGAGCATATTAATAAGGGTGACGAATTTTGGAAAGAGGTTATTTTCGCAGACGAGACTAAAATTAATTTATTTGGTAGCGATGGCCGGGTCAATGTGTGGAGAAAAGCGAATGAGGAGCTGAATATAAAAAATTTAAATTCTACCATAAAACACGGCGGCGGTTCTGTAATGATTTGGGGGTGTATGGGAGCAGCAGGTGTAGGTAATTTACAATTTATCGAAGGAATAATGAAAAAGGAGCAATATCTCAACCTTCTAAAAAATAATCTCAAACAAAGTGCTGAAAAATTAGGTATTCCCAAAACATTTAAATTTTACCAAGACAACGACCCAAAACATACAGCGCATATTGTTCGCGAATATTTGATTTACAACTGCCCCAAAGTTATCCAGGCACCTCCACAATCTCCCGATATTAACCCAATCGAAAATTTATGGAATCATTTGAAATCAAGGGTTCGAGAAAGGAATATAACCAGCAAATCAAAATTAAAAAATAATAGAGGAAGAATGGAATAAAATTGGGCCTAGCTACACACAAAAATTGATTAGTTCAATGAAAAATCGTTTAGCATGTGTTATTGAATGTAAAGGAAATCCAACTAAATATTATTTTTCTTTTAATTATCTAAATTGAACTAAACTATTATTAATTATTATTAATTGCGTCATTATCGACCAACTATGAAAGTGATTGAATTATTAGCAGAATTTTTGTTAACTATTTTTTTTTTTTAAATTTCATAATTAAAATATGTAAATAACTGTATTTTCGGTTTTATGAAATAATAAATAAACCTAAAATATTATCTTTTGTCTTTTTTTTGCATTTTTCTTGTAGAAAATGAAACATATTTAAGGAATTTCTTATCGACCAACTTTGAAAGTGACTAACTGTACATAAAATTTATTAGATTTATCGATTAATGTTCGAGCTAATCTTAAAGTCAAAGAATTATTCTTTCGCTCTAGAATATATTTTAGGATTAAACAATTAAATACTTGTATAATAAATAATAGAAATCAAAAACGTAAAGCAAATAAAACGATTTTATGAATAAAATACGTCTTTTAATTTATTATTTTTGTCTGAAATATTCTACTGACTATAATTCAAAATAATTAACAATGTATCATTGTTTAAATAGTTCGTACATATTTCACTCACAATCTTCGCCATATTTAAATATGTTGTTGTTGTATTTTTCTGACACCTGCGCAATATATTACCTTTATATGTATATGCGTACTGTGATGTTAATGATACATCATATATAGTCAAGGATAGCTTTAACATCGATTGGCGGAAGATTCTTCACTACCGGTGGATATTCATACAAGCAAGCAGTAGTGATGAATCTGAAGAGCATGTAATAAGAACGGATACTTGCGTGAAATATTCTGAACGCACCGCACCCATCACCTTCTCTCTCTCTCTCTCTCTCTCTCTCTCTGTCTCTACTGACAGAGTGACAGCTAATACAGAATTCATAAAGTGGTGGTAAGAGAACACAGAAGAGAAAAACAATTCCTTGAACTAATAAACTGTTAATTATAAAAATTATTCTGCTTTATTTTAATAATTATTAAATAATTATTTCAGTAGGAATCAATAAAAACAAAAATTCAAATTTTGAATGAAACGAAATTGAAAAATTTACCTTAACCTATTTTTCCAAGGTCCTGTTTCACATAATTTTTTTTATATTGTCCCTGTCTTAACTGGCTAGATTAGAACAGGGATAAATTTCGGGATAGTGCTGAAGCCTCGCAAAATCAAAATATCGAATAAAATTTTTGATACAGTTTCAAAATATCGAATTATAGAATATCGCTATAAAATTTCTCGATTTTTATTTATCTCGAAACCCAAAAAATTCAAATTAACCTTTTTTTAGGATTTTCGTTTTTCGGATTTTTTTTTTTTTTCATTTTTTGTGTTTTTTCGGGAGACAGGTATACGTAAACAGTTATGATTTTGCATAAAGTCACATAAATATAATTATAAAAATTAACAATAACATTATTTGTTTTAGTATTTTAATATTTAATATTATTTGTTTATTTTTAATTAGGTCGTATTATTTAATAAACAATCAAACTACAAACAATTAAAAATTGCACCCTCGAATCCCGAATAATTAATATAATTTTATAAAATTATATTATTTATTCGGGATTCGAGATAATTCGGGATTTTGATTTCGAAATTTTAAAAATTCTATATTTCGAAATTCGAGATTTTGAAATTTGAGATTTCGATTTCGAGATTGTTTTGTCGAGATATGATACCCAATCCTAAATTTCTTAGATTGAATATTCAAATGTATCATAAATACTTCACATGGTACTTCCATATCCGTTCATTATTTTCTGTGGTTTAAAATCAATCAAATAAAATATTGGTCAATAAAATTTATTCACAAAGCGATACAAATTAAACCAATTACTCAACAATAACATTACACCAAGAAAGAAGCAGTATCTACATAATATATTCTACATGTCCTCACAGTACGAGTATGAAGGGGCAAATTCAAAACGAAATGAGACATGATCTGATCTGGATCAGATAAAACGTCAAGAAATGCGGCTATTGTTAAAACAAAATACAAAAAAACCTCGGTTTTAAGATTATCCACCGAAACTTGGTTTTATTACGAAATAAACTACCAGACGCCCGGTTTCACAAAACCAAGAAACAACCTCTAGTTAAAAATATTTTCTCTCTTTCTTCTTTTATGAAGGTGCGTTTGTTAAAATAAGTAATTAACAAAATCTTTTCATGATTGAATTCAACTGCTCATATAAACGAGATTATTATATATAGAGAGAGGAATGTAGTAGAAGTAAATAAAATAAACAAAAGTAGAACGAACAGAACAGCGAATTACGTAGGACGTGTACATACAATAAAATAAAAAGGGTTTACTAGTGTGTTGAAGTAATTAAAGTCGCATTTTTATTTCGGTCCTTTCCAAATTTAACTGAACAGCGTTTTGTTTTATAACACAAATTCAATGTAAGCTAATGAGAGATTATTTCATTGGAGATTGGCAAATTTTTTTGTGAAACCGGGGGCATTACTAAATTATCGACATGTATTTTTTTGTTGGAATGATGTATGAAATGAAAATATCAAATAGTCCAAATTTATATTATAGAACTATCAATGCATCTGACAAGTCGCATGGTAGGCTTTTTATACAAATTCCTTGATGAATTTGTCTGCAAAGTATGAAGTCTGTAGGAATTATTTTCTTTTCACCATCACTTTCAAACAGTTAAAGTTTGTGCTCGACGACTTTTTCAGTCGGGTAAAGCAGCAACTCGAGACGATTTTACTCTAATGTCTTTAAACAATATACTTCAATATTCTATCTATGTATATTAACATATTTAAAAATAGACATTTTTCGAACAATTTTTTTGGTCCCAAAGAACTCGACGTTATAAATTTGCCAATAAAAAATCAAATTGTATTACATATAGTACAATATTCCTAACTAGTAAGAGGCTGGTGTGACTACTCATAGCAGTTTCAGCAACTATAACCTTGAAAAATGGTGGAACTTTTGCTCTAATCTGAACTTTGAAGATTCTTTTGAGATTCAAATTCAAATTAAATTCGAGCAATTTCAGATAATCAAAAGCTTACCAGCAATGGGTTTTTTCGACCAACTTGATATTTTTGTACAGTAATTAATACAATTTCTTGAATCATGTTTAAAATCAACCCAACAAACAACAACCAATACAGTTTATTTCTTTGTCATGATTTTGATGTTAAGTACTTTATGTTCCAATAATGTGATTCCTAACAACAACAACAACAACAACCTACAAACAAACAAAAAATAACAATCTGGTAAAACAATTCCTAATCTAATATCTTCAAATTAATTTAAACTTAAAAAGAAGAAGAAGAAGAGGAAGAAGAAAATTTTACTTTATTTTCCCTATGTTTTGCATCATTACTTTTAAGAGTTTTCCGTTTGTATTTTTTTTTATTTTTTTTTTTGTGTTTTGTTTTTCTCTCCCCCAGCCCAACCCAACCAAACGAAACAAAACCAAACCAAACTGATAAGAAAACTGCATGCATTTATATATTCACAGTACCAATTTAATTGATCAATTTAATATCCAAGTAAAAAAAAAAAAAACTTTTTAATCATTTCTTCTCGAGCTCCGTATACGTTTTGTGATCTTATATGCAATTTCTTATATACATACGTACAGTGCATATATAAACGACGAATGCAAATTGTTTTGCAACTTTGCGAGAAAAAAAAAATCGCGATTTTTACTGATAACAATTTTGTTTAGTTGTTTTTTTATTTTGTTACTTTCTGCGTGGGCGTTTTTAAGATTTTTTTCGGTTTATTTCGTTCGATGCTGTGCAGCACACATTATGTTGTGTGTGCATTTTATGTGTGATAGGGAAACTGATTATTTTTAATAAGAGAAGTAAATTTTTGTACGATTTTTTTTTGTAAATGTTGGTTTGTTGTGCAAAACGGTAAAATTATCGGTGAATAATAATTTTCTGCGTTTTGGAGATTAAACAGTGTATGGACCTAAAATTTTAAAACATGGCGTAATACTAAAAACCAATGTACATACAAAGAGAATCGAATAAGCGATAAAGAAATGAATGATGTACATACAACAAAATAATTATTATTGTTATTAGATCATAATATATTAATGAGTCATTTATTTTAATTTAATAATTTTTAAGACTTAACAAATGAATAAAACAAATTTTTAATCCGATTTATTACGAATTTCACAAAAAAAAAAAAAAAAAATGTCAACAACCTATCAAGGATTACCACCCAACAAAAACAATATTATTTTATATAAATAAATATAAGTAATAATAATAATAATAATAATAATATCAAATCATATCTCTTTAAAATTCAATAAAAATCCAGCAACAACAGAACAGATTTTCTTATCTCAGAGACAAACATATAAAATGTAAGAATTCCACTTAAAATTGTATTTAAGAAAATATTAAGAAATTTATCAAAACTTTAAATCGTCCGCATGTGTTGTTGTGTATACGTACAGCGCGCTCATGTACAGTTTTTTTTTAAATTTTTTTATTCTTTAAATTCATTTTTTTTTTATTGTAATACTTGAATATTTTCTTTTATTTATAATCACTCAATCTTCATCCTTGTTACGTTATTTACATTCAAATTCAACACAATAATCAAGATTGTCCTAAAGAACAAAAAATTTTGTACTGATTCCTCTTGGTTATTTCGTCTCTTTTATATTGCAACAGCCAAAGTTCAACATTTTTTTGCATTTTTTTTTTTGGAAAACTAAAATTCATGATTTCAGTGCAAAAAACCAGTAAACACTCCCTTGGCAAATAAATTAGTCTAGTGTGTAAGGAAATATTAGCAGAATTATTAGTCTTTCCTGATGAATGTTTGTTTACAAAATTTTCGTAATATCTGAAATTAAATTAATAAATATACTTCATTTGATAATTTATCAAATCTGTGGGAATTCGTCGAATTCCTACAGATTTGATGGTTGTAAAATCCAAACTTTTAAAAACAAACTCAATTACAGTTCCAACTCCTTGGAAATCAAATACGACAATATATCCAATAGAACAACCAAAAATAGTTTTTATTTTATTTCAACAGTTGGTAACACTTTTATTTAAAAAACACCCTCGGCATTTACTCTCTGTCAAAATGTTTAGTTTCATTCCAAGAAAAACTTTAATTATTGTGTTAGCAATCGATCCCCGATTTTCTAGCCGGAGAACCGTTTATTATCTGTCAGAAATCGCCACCTAATACAATTACTTTGCCATGAAATGTCAAAACCTGATACCATCGGTGCTTTATGCCATATGACACAGTCAATCGACGAGGTTGCTGAGAGGAAGCAAGAAAGCTGTAGGTCATGTCACACAGTCTATAGGAGGAGGTTCGCTACAATGTGGTCCTAGCTATACATAATAAGAGTGAATTTTTTAATTAAAGCACTGAATAAAAATGTTTTACCCGAACATCAGACTCATCGAGGTAAAAAAAATACTTGTGGGAATTAGAAAACGATTACTGATGAGTATATTTGTTTGATGCTACTAAAAGTTGGTGATAAGTCAAAGCATTCCTAGATATACAAGCCGTCAGGATAAAATTCGAACTTAATATAAGGGGGATAGAGAGACAAAAAAAATGGATTTTTCATACAAATCATGTGAAAAATCTTACATAAATAAATTTTGATTTCTACGTTATCAAGAAGAATAATTGATAAATATAAGATTTGAAAATCAATTAATAAAATCTTATTTATAGATATTTAATTAATGTTCTACTAAAACTCCTTTATTTGTAAGCCCATCTTTACACCTCATGACGTCACACCTTTCGTTCATGTTTTTTTTTTTATAATAAGCCATTAGTGTCTATCTACTTATAAACTCGACTAATTAAATATGTTAAAAAAAACAAATTAACGTGTAGTTTTCGTGTGTGAAATCAGATGGCGGTAATAAAAAAATTGAAATAAATTGACATTTCAGCAAAACAATTCAAAAAAATGTTTTAGCAAGTTAGGAGTACATTCTTTCTCAAAACTTTATTGTGTGAGCGTCTCTTTTTAGTGAAGTGTTTTATAAATTATCAATTTTTCATTTAATTTTAATTAATTTGCTTTTCATTTAATAATTTTTTTTTCTGATTTGTTTGTTTATTCTCGGGTAAATCTCTTCATAGTTGTTTTTCCATCCACAAAATAATAAATCCACCTAATACAAACGAGGAGGGGCAAAGTACGCAGTACTTTGCACCGCTACCATTTTCTGGTGATTTCTCTGACTCTGACTCTGAAAATGTAATAAATAAAAATAAAAAATCCAAAATCGTCATTAATAATAACATAATAGAAAACAGTGAATATAATAATATGCCTAATAAAGCCTGATTTCCATTATGAAACTTTTACTGACAGTACTTTTTACTGAATAAAAACGTAAACATCGAAAATTTCATTGAATTGACACAGATCATTATTTGTTTTTAATTTTTTTTTAAAAAATTGCATTGAAAAATCGAAATATTTTTCCAGTACTGACAAAATATACTTCGCTTTATAGTAATAGTAATAGTAATAATTTATTAAAATGTTAAATAAGCCGAAGCTTTTGAATAACAATCATATTTACAAATATTATCGATGTTCAGTTATCAATTTAAACAGACCCTTTTTAAATAAGCCTAGAGAGCTGATGAATTTTAGCTCCAAAGGCAAGCTGTTCCAGGTGATAATTACATTTATCAATGCTGAATTATTCCTAACATTAGTTCTGTTAACAGGCAAGTTAACATTCTTTGTGCGCAGTGACTGGGAAAAATTTAATTTTTCATGCAAATACAATGGCATGCCCGATTTAACTATACGAAACATAAAAACGGCAGTCCTATAGCAGTAAAATTGAAACAAGTCGCATCCAAGAATTATATCTTTATACTCAGAGATATGATCAAACTTTCTAAGATCATAAATATATCGAGTACAATTATTAAATGTAACCTCAAGTATACGTCTTGAGGAACTATCACATTTGTTATAAATTACATCACAATAGCTGAAAATGGGTACAACCAAGCTTTTAATTAAATAAATTCTTAAGTTAACAGGGCAAAACTTTTTTATCAACCTAAGCGTGTACAAGCTATAATTAATACGCTGGTACAAGGAGCGCACATGGTCGTTCCAAGTAAGATTTGAGTTCAGTATAAGCCCTAAATTGTTTAATGTTGGAACAAATGAGATGATATCACTGTCCAAATAAAGCACAGGTCTAATATTAAGAGAAGTATTTCTAGAAAGAAACAATGCTTTACTTTTACCTGGATTAATTGAAAGTGAATTATTCTTGGCCCATAAAGAAATATTTCTAAGGTCAGAATTAAGTCGCAAAACAATTTCATTCAATTCTGATAAGTTACCACCAATATACAGTTGCAAATCGTCGGCATACAGATGAAACCGACAATTTAGGATTCGCCATGGTAGATCATTTATATAAATAGAAAACAACAAAGTACCCAATATGGATCCCTGAGGCACTCCAGCAAGTATCCCCGCAATACAAGAATGATCATCACCACACCTCACAAACTGCTTACGATTACATAAATACGAATGCATCAACATAATAGCAGAATTGGAAAACTTATAATACAAATATAGCTTATGTAACAACTGGATATGATTAACACAATCAAATGCCTTAGAAAAATCCAAGAGCACCAAAATAGCCATCGAATTTCTACTGTCTAAGGTAGACGACAGATCATCAACAATATGTACAAGGGCTGTAGTAGTGCTACAGCCGGATTTGTACCCGGATTGATATTTTCAAAGAAAATCAAATTTATTAAGGTGCTCCTGGATGTGCAATTACATAACTTTTCCAAGACCTTAGATAGAGCAGACAAAATACTAATTGGACGTATATCACCAATACCAGAAATAACATCCTTTTTAGGTAGTGGTGTGATAGAAGCTATCTTCCATAAATCAGGAAACACAGACTTTGTCAAACATTGATTTATAATGAATGTTATAAGAGGCAGGAACAGATCAATAAATAATTTTAGTACCTTGAAGTCTACCATATCATAAGCTTTCGAATCTGATTTAATTGCACGAATCGCATTCAACACTATAAGTTCATCAACGCAATCAAATACAAAGGCATCATTTTCAGAACTATAGAAATCAATATCAGGTAAAGGCAAAACCCCAGTAGAATCACAAATATTACAAATCCCAGATAAGATTTGTTCCGCAGGAAATTCAATGGCTGCATCACCTGTAGAGCTTGAAACACCTAGTTTTTTAAAATTATTCCACGTTGTCTTAGAGTTATGAGCATTCTCAAAATAAAATTTTTGTTTAGCTTGATTGATGCCTTTAACAGTTTTATTCCTAAAAAATTTAAAAGCTGTCAAATCAGCATCCAACCCATACAATTTATATTTTTTATGAGCCAAATCCCTACATTTCATTAAATTTAATATATATGAATTTAACCACGGTGCAGTAGGGCATTTATTAATGATACTTTTCCGGGGTACACAAGCTAAATCTAAATGTAAGAAATTTGAATTAAATATATCAAGGATGTCATTCACATCGGAATAGTTGTACATATTAAACCAATCTAACGAAAAGAAATTATTTACAAAATGCTCGTGATTGATAGCTTTATAATCAGGAACAACAGTATAAGAAATTTGATCCCTAGTACGAGAAAACTTATAAGATGCAAAAATCAAATCATGATCAGAAATAGCAGGAACAGCAGCCTGGCCAAATGAAATAATATTATGTCTATCAGGTACGTACAAAATTATCAGATCCAAAAGACTGTTGATCCTAGTGGGTCTATAAGGTAAATAACATAAATTATGCAAATTCAAACAAGCTTCTAGTTGATTATTAACCATAATATTGAAGTTAAAATCACCACAGCAGAAAATCTTTTCATAGCTTATTAGGTATTCAGCAAAAATTGTTTGTAAACTGTTAATATCATTACTACAAGCAGGAGGTGGGTTGTAAATAACCAAAATTAAAATTTTACCAAAACTCCCAGTAAGTTCAGATGCTAGATATTCTACTTTACCCAAAGAACCAGAGAATATTTTTTTAACCTTAAAAGTGGCCCAAAAATAAAGACCAACTCCACCCAAATTATTATTTATTCGATCAGATCGTAGCAGTTTATAATTATTAATTTGAAGCGACTTGTTAGAAATCTTACTACTAAGCAAAGTCTCAGTCAAGGCAAGAATATCAAATTGATATGTTTGTAAAATAATAGTTATGTCATCAAAATGTTTTACCAAGCTGCGCACATTCAAATGACCAAACTTTAAACAAGAATTGTTATGTACCTGCAAATTATCACCTGGAACAGCTTGATTAGCTTCATCGATTGAGCCTGTATACATATTATAATTATGTAAAAAAATGTTGTCATCTAAACAAGTGGTGTGTCGATTACAGCTGGTATCCGAAATTTCAGACGTGGAGTTAGAGATGCCCGAAAATTTTTTTTGTCAAATTTTCTAACCAAAATACCAATTGGCCAAGTAGCAGGATCCAGAGCCTTACCACGCAATTCTTCCTTAAACCCCAATTTGAAGCACACATATTCCAAATCATTCAAATTGTGATCCTTTGGGACTAATTTAGAAATTTTACAGTTATCTGTATCTAAACAAGTTTTTGCCATAGCCAGGATGTCGTCCTCAGGAGTATTAGAAGCAAATCTTGAAATATGTATCCAAAACATTGGAGTAACCGTTTGTATACCAAAATTATTCGGAACACTTTTAGTACCACAAATAGATTTAGTGACTACGCTGCTGTGGAGTTTTAACTCCAACTTCACTAGCATTCATACATTTGCTTGGTTGATCCGAAGCACCACTGTGAGAAGCAAGTGCATTCGATGCTGCAACAGGCACAACTACAGGATTTTTTACCACTTCAGCAAATGTCGTACAAGAAGGACCGAAATTAGTAGGACTGGAAAATACTGGATTTTGATCGTCGTCATTAGTTAAAGGCGATGTAGCCACAGCTAAATCTTCATTCACACCTACAGAGGAATTTAAAGGCATAGATGTAATAACATTAGTTGATCTCAACTGAGGTAAACAATCCAAAATCATGCCGATCTTTTGTTTAAGCGAGGAAACTTCATCAAGCAACTTTTCAATGAAGGAATACTGAGCATTATCATCACTCAAATTATGTTTAATTAATTTAAGAAATGCTTTATTTCTTAAAAGGTCACGGCAATCGCAGCAGAACCACATGATATTTGGGCATTTCAAAGTTAGATTATATGCAACACGATCAACCTCAGCGCATCCATAGTGGAAAGTGTTACTACAAAATCCAGAGCAGCTAATCATTTGATTATTAGTAAACGCCAAGCTGCATTTACCGCATTCCATATTATGATATTAACACAATAACAGAACAAGAGAAATAAATAAAAATGGCAATGTCAAATTAATATTTACACTGTTTAAAAACTTATTCACCAAACACTAATATTTACACAACACATAGTACATAGTTAATAATATTAAATATTAAATTATAATATTTATTTCACAAAATCGAATTCAAATTATTTTTTAAAATTTTCAAATCAGAGAAAAATAAACAAACGGTCTGATCACTTGGAAAACTCGATCTTTATATATTTTTCAGTAAATTTTGTCAGTATACTATAAAAAATGTCAGTATACTATAATAATAACTGACAGTACTGTGAAACTGAAAAAGTGTTTTTTTCTCTCTCACACAGCACGCGAATATATATTTTTATTTCATTTTTTTTATACTGTTAGTAAATATTTCATAATGGATGGCAGACTTAAGGACATTAAAAGGAAACAAAATAAGAAGCAAGCCGCAAATGCGCCATATAATGAAATAACTCCTGCTTTGCCTTCTTCAGATATGTCTATGGATCAATCTAATAATTCAAACATGACGCCTAGCAAGTCAAAATTAATTTAAATAACAAATTAGATGTCGGCCCAGCCGTATTTGTTAGTAAAGAGAATTTAAATCTAATTTTATTAGGTAAATCAATTAAATTCAACAAGTTCAATAATATCAAAAATATCTCAATTGTTAGCAAAAATGTGGCCAAGATTATTTTTAACAAATTTGAAGACGCAAATAACTGTGTCAAATCAGAAGCCTTTAAAGAGTTTGACAATTATACAACCTATATACCTAAATATTTCACATCCTCAATCGGCATAGTTAGGAATATTCCTATTGTACTCTCTATTGAGGAAATTAAAGAAAATATTAAATCGAAATACAATATCTCAAATATAGAAAGAATGACAAAATGGAATAATACCACCAAAACAGCCGAAAATCTCGAATCAGTTAAACTCACTTTCAATTCAGGAATTATTCCATACAATGTCACTTTATATGACAATATTTTATTAAAAGTTGAGTATTTTATACCAAATCCGTTATTCTGCAAAAAATGCCTGAATTACGGACACACAATTACTAGATGTAGATTAAGAATTAATAAATGTCCAACATGTGCTAAAACTGTCGAGGCCGACCACGATTGTGACAAGAAAGAGTCTTGTAAGTATTGTGGAACAGGCGACGCTACTAACTTTTTCCAGTCCAATGAAAGATACAGACAGAAACAAATTAGGAAGCATATGATAATAAACAAATCAAGTTTTAGAGAAGCTAAAAGCCACTCTTATGGTAGACAACAAAATATTCCCAAACAGATAGATTTCAACAATGATATATGTACTGATAATCAAGCCTGGCCCAATAACAACTTAATGAACTTTGACGCTAGAAAAATTAATGTCTTAAATGAATTAGTAAAAGAGTTAAGAAGTCAAATAAGCGAAAGAGATTCAATCTTTAATGACGTCAAATTACTTTTAGATAATTCCGATGACTTTAATAAACATCCGGCTAATATGAATAATACTCTCTCAACTATTAAAAAATAAATTTTTCGTCCCAGTTTCGTTTTCATTTCATTTATCTTTTCATTATGCAGCCTTTAAAAATTTTACAAATTAATATTCGTAGTTTAAATAGTAACAAAGATTTACTATACCATTATATTCAATCCAATCATATTGATATCGTTATTCTATCCGAAACCTGGACAAGCCCAAATAGCAATTTAATTTTTAATAATTACAATCTTATTACTGATGACAGACCAGATGGTTTTGGCGGTGTAGGTTTTTTAATACATGAAAAACTTTCATGGAGGATTATTAATTTAAATTTTCATTACATCCGCTTTCAAGCTTTCAAAATTAACATCAAATTTAAAAATATTGATTTTAATATCTTATCTTTTTATAATAACTCGGTTATTAGACCTCAGGAAATCATTGATGAATTTGAACATCTTATCACTCAAAATCTAGATAACTGTTTAATAGCGGGAGACATAAATATTCATAATGGTCTTTGGGATGATTCATTAACCCCTACTTACGACAGAGTGGGCGATAAAATTGCAGATATAATCACTGCTAATAACGTTTTTTTATTGAATGATGGCTCTCACACAAGACAAGACCTTTTCAGAAATAATTCTTCAGCACTGGACATCACTTTGTGCTCAACCAGTTTAATTGGAAAACTCTCATGGAAAATTAATCCCATCAATTTAGGAAGTGACCATCTCTCAATACTTATTGACTTTAAACTAAATTATTATCAAAAAAAAAACAAATCACAAACTGGTCGTATTGAAAGATTTTTATCTAAATTCTATTGATGATAAATGTAATGTTGAAGAACATCTAGAAAAATTAATTTCTGAAAACACTTCTATTATCACAAGTAAAAATACTTTCAAACCTAAACCTTGGTGGAATGATTTTATACAGAGACTATGGAACATTAAAAAACACAAACAACTAATTTATAATTTAAACAAAAACATTTTTACCGCTATTGAATTAAAAAATATCTGTACAAAAACTTAAATTAACAATCAGAAGAGAAAAGAAAACGTCCTAGAACATTTTTTTGATGAGCATAAATCATAAAACTAACAATTCTGATCTCTGGAACAATATCAATAAAATTAAAAATAAAAAACAATCCAACTACAGAATTTTAGAAGATCCTGCACTAGCAAATACATTTTTAAATTATAATTTTTCTGTCTCCTTTGAATCCCCTCCTAATCCCTCTAATAACCTCAATTCTAATACTAATCCTGCGGAATTTAAAAACACTGAAATTCTTGACATTATTAAAAATTCCAATAATACTGCTCCAGGATATGATAAAATCTCAAAATCTCGTATAAAATCATTAAACAATTAGTTTCCACTAATCTTAATCTAATCAATATTATTACAAATTATTTTAATAACATCTGGCAAAATCAGATTTACCCTACAAAATGGAAAACATCATACACAATTGCCATTTTGAAAAAGGGGAGAGGTGATAGAAACATTATTAACTACCGTCCTATTTGCCTGTTACCTATTTTCTCAAAAATCTTCAATAAACTCATTTTAAAACGAATTAATGATCATCTAATCTCTAATAATATTCTTAACTATTACAATGTTGGTTTTAGAAAAAACAAAAGTATCACTGACTATTTTGTTGAAATGTTTAATTTCATCAACTCCCTCAAACAATAAAACAAAAAAATGGTTTTAGTTAACATTGACATCTCCAAAGCTTTTGATAATGTAGATAAAAATATTTTATTAAACATCTTTACTCAATTTGCCTAATAACATTGCAGCTGTTTGAGTCCTACCCTTTTTAATATCTATACCACTTCTTTACACGACATCAATAACCCCTATGGGCGTTTTACTATGAAAAGTTCGGTTTTTTCCTCGTTTCTAATTCCTTTATAAAAGCTTCGTTTTTTAGACTATGGCTTTGTATAATCAAGGTTGCTTTGATTAGAAGCGAGGAAAAAACCAAATTTTTCATAGTAAAATACACAAAACATATGGGCAATCACTTTTTTCCTAATATAAATTTTTAAATGAAAACGTTACAAATTCTTAATTATAATTTCTGAGATACGTTCATAAATGTTTGAATTTCAACCCGTATGAAAGTCGTTTAAGTAAATCGTTATCATTTTCTTGTAATAATTGATTTATTTAAACCAAAATTTAATAAAAATTTCATAACAATAGCATTCTGGTCATATTGAAATAAAAGCTTACTACGATTCGTTTGTTCATTAAGTCAATATACATTACATAGATGGCAGTGATGGCCGTAAAAATTTGATAAAATCGTACCAAAAATTACCACCTGGGGAAATTTCAAGTTCAAAAATTGTAGGTAAAGCAAAATAAAGTCACAAAATATTAAGAACGTTTGATAATTTTGTGATTAAATAATTTTTTTCGTATTTTGCTGTAAACATCTTAGACATCTTACGTACACTAGTAAAACTAAAGATAAATTTAGCAAGTAATATTTTAATTCGTCAGAGCCAACTTTGATGTATCTTGCAAAATGAAAGTTCGAAAAATATATTTTAGAAATAATTTAATTTTAAAATTTCTTTATGATATATTGTTGCTTTTTTCATTTGAAAAACTTGCAGCTAAAATGCAGCATTTTTACTATGAATTCCTATGGAAATCAGTGAATAGTTGTACCACTAAAAAAGCTTCTAAAAAACACGACATCATGATTATAGCTATATACTCCAGAAGGCTCTTGTATAATTTAGTAAATAAAAAGTTTAACGAGCATGCGAACTTATTTTGTAACACTATCGAATTTGAATAATGATATTCCTATCTCTAATTAATTTAGTCTGAAAAGTGATTCGATCAAAAAGCACAAATTTAGTTTGAAAAGTGATTCGATCAAAAAGCTGTCATATTTTAACATTTGACAAGTAAAAACTACGTTATTACTAAAAATAGTACGACACACGCTTCAACAACGCATTGAAATTATTAAAATTCACTAAAAAAATGGTGAAAATTTTGCAGTCACAGTTCGCAAAACTAAAGCACTTTTTGGTCGTCGTGAACTACCTTCTCGGCCTGCAATAGTGAAATTGGTGCAAAAATTTGAACTGTTGGGACAAGTTAGTGATGTGAAGAATCAAAACCGTGTGCGTTGCTCAAGAACAACTGAGAATATTGCTGCTGTAGCCCGTAGTGTTGAAGAAAACCCAGGTTTGTCGATTCCTCGTCGATCTTTGGAATTAGACATTCCACAAACGACATTACACCGCATTTTGCATAAAGACTTAGATCTTAAGGCTTTTAAAGTTCAGTTAACAAAAGAACTCAAGCCGGTCGATCACCATAAACGTCGTATCTTCGCTGATTGGGTCCTTCAAATGCATCAAAATGATCCGGATTTTCATCGAAAAATCATCTTCAGTGATGAGGTCCATTTTAACCTCGGAGGTTACGTTAATAAGCAGAATTGTCCCATTTGGGGCTCAGAAAATTCAAGAATGATTGTTGAAAAGCCTCTCCATCATCAACGTGTCACTGTTTGGTGCGGTTTTTGGGCTGGAGGTGTGATTGGACCTTACTTTTTCGAAAATGAGGCTAATCCAATTGTTAAGGTGAATGGATTGCGCTACCAAGCTATGATTAATGATTTTTTATGGCCGGAATTGGAAGATATTGATGATCACAAGGTTTATGCCAATGCTCCACAATCGATTCAAGACCTTAAAGATGGAATTCGTGAAGTTATCGAGGACATACAGCCGCAAATGTGCGAATTGGTCGTGGAAAATTTCATGAAAAGGATATGGTGCTGCAAGCGTAGCCGTGGCAGTCATTTGGCTGATATCGTTTTCAAATGTTAATGGCGTACCTTCCTTTTTACAATGAAATAAACATTTATTGATTTCTCTTAAAAAATACTCGTTTTTTTTTAAATATCAAAATGAAACCTTTTATTGGAAAACCCTTTATAATAATTTATTAAAATCACAAAAAAGTTTTTTGTAAATTAATTAATTTTTAATTGACGATAGTACCTTTTACTTGAATTAATTTTCGTGCTTTTAATTGAGTTGATGAATTCTTTTTGTTAAACTCATTCCCACCGTTAGAGATAGGAACATCATTATTCAAATTTATTCGATTAAAATCACTACCTGTTACGATAGTGCTGCAATTTTGGAATGTTGAAGACAAATCGTCTGCAAATCAATAATGTCAAATTTTACTCCTAACTTGCTAAAACATTATTTTGAATTGTTTTGCTGAAATGTCAATTTATTTCAATTATTTATTACTGCCATCTAATTTCAAACACGAAAACTACACGTCCACTTTGTTTTTATTAAACAAATTTAATTAGTCGAGTTTATAAGTAGGTGTCACGAATGGTTTATTATAAAAAAAAAACATGAACGAAAGGTGTGACGTTTATAGTGTATTTTTCCAAATTTTTCACATAGACATACAAAGAAAAAGTAAATTTGTACAATTTTATTTTAATTATATTAATCAAATTACTAAATTTAAGTTTATAAAACTAAAAATATTTTCTGTTACGAGTATTTTTCATTCATAAAATTTTAATCAAAAATGTTCAATTTTACATGGGTTCTTATGGGAAATCGTAAAACTAATTCCCCCCTAAATTAAGCTTCTTTTAAAATTGGTCTGAACCTGACGGCTTATATATTTGGGAATGCTTTGGATAAATAGACTCGAGTGGCAACAACTTTCTATTTTGAGTTATAATAAACGTACTTTTATAGTGGTATTGTATTCCATCGCCTCTACGATTTTCCAAACTGAATTTATTACATTCACCATACCATGCAAGTTTCTCATACCGCGCAAAGGATGTCGCTAATAATAACTGTGGAGGCAAATTTCAATGTTCTGTATTTTGACGAACCGTCATAACATTGACATAATAAAAAAAGAACGTATTGCTTTCAACCAAAATTAGGTAGGTACTTTGTTTTGGTTAAAGCCTGGTCAAAGCAACAGCAAAAATTAACCAAATTTTCGTCTAATTTTTTTTTTCGTGTATTTTCTTGTTAATTCGACTCTTTTGGCGGGTATTAAAACCAGGGATCGGAAAACCTTAAGATTTCGTTACGTTATTGGAAAAAATTCCCAAATTTTTTTTGATTACGTTATAACGTTATTTAACCTTAAATCATGTGAAACGTTACGTTATATAACGTTATTTAACATTAAATAATATTTTTAACGTTATAGAACAAATAACGTTATCTAAAGTTATATTTTTAACCTTTTCTTTGGTAAGGTTTTAACCCTGGCACTAACAACCAGTCAAAATGAGGATTCAAGGATAAGGAAATAAAGTGAATTCAATAAATGTATAATCCGTAAATTTGACCGATCGGCAGTTCCAGTGTTAAATAATGCTACCAGGAATTAAAAATGTGTTGAAATTTAGCAAAATAAGAGTGACATTTAATAGTTTCAAATTTATTAATTTATTCGTACATTTTTTATTGGGTTTTATTTTACAATGCATAAGCAGTTAAAATATATGTAGTTGATAATTGTATAATTTGGTGTCACCGAAATAATTATTATTATTTTTAATTAGCTATTACCAATCTATGTATATATACTCGTATTTATCTCATTCATGTGTTGGTCAGGTGGATATACGCGACCCATGAGAAAGTAACAAAAACATTTTTTATAAGGGTATTTTATTTGGTTATTTCTAAATTTTATAAAGTTATCTGTTACGGTTACGTTATAACAAAACGTAATGGGTTTGGTTACGTTTTCTTGAAAAACTTCGCAATTTTAGCGTTTTTTAACGTTATTCGGGTAACGTTATATAACGTTATCCGTCCCTGATTAAAACTAAAAATTTGGTTAAGATTTGTTTAACCACTCATATTTTTGGGTTAGCTAAACTATTTTTTGGTCCATCATGGTTTTGAAAATGTCCAGCAATTTAGTCCTTTTACTGATTACTGGTAGAATGGAAACTCAATGTAAAGGTTTATCTACCATCATTATTTATTCCAACAATGCAAATGAAAATTGAGATCAGTGAATTTATAAAATATTTGGTTTATAATTCTCACGGTGCGGTACAGTTTATAATTTTTTGCTTTCCTCACCATTGGAAAACAAAATCAAAGGATACCAATATTTGCGATTTGACCGATCTGAACAGTAACGATTTCCAGAAAGATTTCTTTCCAGCACTACATTCCATCTAAACTTGACAAATACGGAATGTCATTTGGTAGTCTTGCGACAGTTCAACATCCAATCCATTGAATTCCCGAGGAATTCCTTGGAATAAGAAAAGTTGTGTAATCCATACTACCATAGTCCAACGTCACATTAGAATAGTTTTGATAATTTCGAGTTGGCACAGATGGTGCTGAATACAGGATTTTACATGTTTTAGTAGATTTCGGCAAATTAAAAAGGCTACAGGGTTTTCTCGTACAGCCCAAGCGTGAAAGCCTAATGAATGAAATATTTTCGATTTTCAATAATTGAACCTTGCTGAAGAACCAAATCGAGCCTTAATTTTATATCGTCGATGCACCATGACCCCAATATAAGGTTTGAAAACCACAATAAATTAAACATTATTTTATGCTATAATAAGGAAAGTGTGGTTGGTCATTCCTGACTCGTATCTTCAAAAAAAGAAACATAACCAATGACCTTTCGTGTTACTTTACCAAATATAGATGAGAAGGTAGCAGCGGAACGGCGATGCTTTCGTAGGTTTGCCTCACTCGATGTTAGCTCTGAAATTTATTAAATAAATTGCTTTTATTTGTTGAATTGAATTCCCCATTAACCAGAATTTATTAAAAATAAATTGTTTGGCCATTACAAAATTTTTTTACAGATTTTCCATAATATATATTAAATAAAACGGTCATTTTTGAAAGTGTGGCAAACCTTCGAAAGGCTTTTCTTTGAACATGAAATGGTTGTACTAAACAGAAATATAAGCTTAGGTAAGTGCTACATATCTACACCACTACTATTATAAAGGAATTAATGCAATAACTTAGAGAAGGCATCTACTGGGTCTTTATATATTTTGGCCAACCAATTTCAGTATTAAATTTTGTAGAATTTTTTATGCTTTTTATTATGCGATGATGTATTTGGCGATGATTAAAGAGCATAAGTGGTGTATTTTTCCTTTAGCACTTGGGCTAGTTCGTCAGTTAAGTAACTGTCAAATTGATTTTTTTTTTTTGGTTATTGTAATTTATAAATAATTTTATTTTATTTTTGTTTTAAATTTTTTAAAAATGTATGGCAAACGTGTTCATTTTCCTTTAAAAATTACTTGCCCGAAAGACTCATCGCATGCGTTTATGTAAGCAAAAGGACCCATGCTCATTAGGGTTAAAGATTAACTGCGGGATTGATTATTAACGTGTAAATTATCAGCTTTATTCAACATTTCTAAGGTATAAGATTGGTATCAGTGAAAGAAAATCGAAACCAATTTGTTCGCATTATTATTTGTACTTAGAACAGAAAGATTATCCATAGAATAAAATTATGGCTTCTTTTCCACCTTAACAGTTTTCCCTAAAATTTCCGTACCTCTAACCCTTTACACTCGAGGATTCCAGAGTGGAGCCATTTAAAATTCGCCTTCATAAATCGTAATATAACAAAGTCATTTGAACAAAGTCGCGGACTGAAACGAAAACGAAACGAACGAAAACAAATCAACTCATGTCACATTCACGCTGAACAAACGCACCTGTCCACTAGTGAAATTAAACGATAAAAACATCCCTCAACAAACGAAGGTAAAATACTTAGGTTTCCACCTGGATGGACAAAGCACAACCAAAGTCATTAGCCAATAAAGTTTTACTGTACAAAGCGATAATCAAACCCACATGGAGATATGGTATTCAGTTATGGGGATCCCCCCAAATTTAAGACTTAAAATATAAAATAACTTTAGTCTCATCGTATTCAAGGTATTGGTGAAACTTGGGGTTGATCAAGCACAAAGAACTAACTTGCATCCCATCAAAACTATTTAATTCGATTTTTGGCCAGCAACGAGAACCAAACTCGTAAAATTAACGTATAATAAACGTTTTGTATAATTTATATAGAATCATACATAAACATTTCTCCTTATTAGTTGGCTGTCTAAACGCTAAATTGGTTGATTTAAAAAAAAAAATATTCGTTTAACCCTCAATACTCAAGCCAAAGGAACGGAAGACGATCGAACATTTTTGGTCGAGTTATGACGGGTCGAGATACATAATAAGGCTGCTGACTTTTGATTCCTACTTTCAACCCGAGTTGCTTGAATTTTTAATGAAATTTGCTTTTTATAGTAACCTTAAGTTTGAACTCGGGTTGGAAAAAAGCTTTTATATTATATTAATCACTTAAATATCTGTGGATTTACAGAATTTTTAAATGAACATTACGAAAAGCTGGAATTTAAACTAAACGAGCTTAAAAATGCTGAAAAATTATTAAATTAGAAATAGAAGGATATTTTAAGTTGATAATGCCCAAGAATATGCAAAAATATTAGAAGGTACTTTATTTACTGTAGGGTCAAGCCCCGTTCGTACAAGAACGGCAATTGATTTCCAAACAAAAATTTTTTTTTTGTTTAAAGTCTATTTAATTCGAACGGTGTATCCGCTGTCACCAATCTGAATATTATGAGGCAGCCGCAATTTGGATCATGTAATTATTACCAAAGAATAGATTCTGTTACATTAACAACTAATACTGTGATTGAAAGGCTCTCTTGCATTAGGCAGAACTTATTAAAAGTTAAATGGCCAAAAGTTAAGGGGATCGATTACTTAATAAAATGTCCCGAGTAGTAACAGTTACTATGATTGGATTCAGGTTTTGTTAAAAAATGAAAGAATTTCCTATATGACTAACTTAGTAAAATAAAGTTTGCTATTCATGAAAATTTTGGACCTTGCCATTTTAAAACTTAGATGGCTTAGCAATCGAACTGAAATTTTATATTGAAGCTTTCTTTATAAATTGGAAGATACCAGTGAATATTATTGAAAATCGACCAACTAGCAGCTTCCGTCAGTTTCCGAACATTTATTTTGAAAATACCTCAAAAATATGAGATTTACAGAAAAACTATAAAAGTCAAATGTTTAAAAAAATTTGTTGAAAAGAAAGGTGTGTGTGTTGGTCACATCTCAGTTGTTTATTGCTTGGATTCAAAATTCTCTAAATATGAATCCGATATTTGTATGAGCCTAAAGGACTCAGATGAGGAATGAAAATCCCTGTTATTAAAAATGGGAAGGGCTTAACGTACGTACTCTTTACCGAATGCAGGATAGTTTGTAACAAGAAATGATCATTTAATCAAAAATGTGGCAGGTCGCTCGAAAGCTTCCTGAAGTAATGTGTGGTTTTGTTTAATTTAACAAAATTTAATTTTTTGGGATTATGCTTTCAAGTTCTTTAATTAGACACGAATGATGTATTTCAGGCATGAAAAAGTTGATCCTTTAGTACTTTTTTCGGTCTTTTAGAAAATAAAAAGTACTTCGATACTTTTAATGAACATTTCAGTCCTTTCGAAAAAATATTTATAATGAATTTTTTCTGTAAACGTTAGGCAGTCCTTTTCGAAGATCAAATCATTTTTCGTTGAACAATTATTCGAATTTCGACTAAATTAAATTCTAACCGCCAGGACGATTATGCTAATAACGCTGTTTCCTTGTAATTTTGGTGGGCAAGGATAGTGGTCTTGTTATTGTAATTGTAACTTGTGGCCGTTCAGTGGGAGGGGAATATAGTTGTATATACAGTTAAAACGCAAATTTGATGAATCTATTTTTTATAAAAGTTGCTTTTTCCAAATAAAAGTTGCGTTTTACAAATTATGGTTGTTAATTTTATATTAACACATTTCGATAGTTATAGGGATTCACAATACTTACAATTTAATTTCATTTAAATCTAAGTTTGTTTCAGCATAATCCACCCCTATATTGAAAGCCTTTATTAGTTCGTCGATGTCATGAGAACTTTCTTCAATTGAATCCGAAATTTGACCATTTACTTCTGAAATATTATGATCATTCACATCAACCATTGTTCCAATAGTTTCATTGGATCCATCAGCCCAGTCCAAAATTTCATCAATCATCATCAGTCAAATTTTCTTGCGGTAAAAGTCGACGATAAAGTTGTATCTTCCTCTTGATAAAGTTCTAGGCTCTCATCATAAATTTCATTGTTGGAAGCAAATAATGTTTTAAATCCTTGTACAATAACAGAAGGTTTTACTTCATCACAAGCAGTTGTTATCATAAATACAACGTCTTTTAAAGTAGCTTGTTTAAGTTTATCACTTGTAGAATCAGCAGACATTGCTAATAAATTACACATTAATTTTTTTCCATATGCCAGTTTCACAGACTTAACGATATTTTGGTCCAATGGCTGAAGAATAGAAGTAGTATTACTTGGCAAAAACATAACAGAAATAGCACCATCAGCTGTTATAAGTTCTTGTTCCGACAAATGACATGTTGCGTTATCTAGTAGTAGCACTGCCTTTATAGGCAGTTTTTTCGACTCTAAATACAAAACTATTAAAAAACCCGATAATGTATTTTTGGTAACACAACATTTTTAAAGGCCCTACGATTTTTTGCTTTAAAAATGATCATTTTTGGTAGTCTATGCTCGCCATTAGCATTAACACAAGGCATAACGGTAATTATTTCCTTAGAGTTTTTTCGTCTTGGAGCATTTCTTTCATGTTGTGCCACTAATGTTTTGCTGTTTCAATTCTTGAAAACTAAACCGGTTTCATCAGCGTTATAAATCTGCTCTGGAAGCAAATTTTCTATTCTTATTTTTTCAACAAATTCGCTTATGAATAAAGGTATTTGTGACTCAGCAGCAGATAGTTGTTCTCCACAAATTTTTAAAGTTCTAATGGAATATCGTTTTCTAAAGTTTTGAACCCAACCTACACTAGCTTCAAACCTTTTTTCTAGGCATAAATTTGAGTGAATATTCATAGCCTTGATTTGTAGTGCTTCGTTGTTTAAAACATTGTGTTTAATTCTTTCATTGAGAAACCATGTAGACAACTCTCGTTCAACATCTGGAAAAACAGCTTTTGAAATTCTCTTAACTTTCTTTGGATTCATTTTCGTGTTTTCTGCTAAATATTCAATTTTTTGCTTATTTTGTATTATTCTACAGATAGAGCTTTTATTGATACTATAGATCTTGCACAAATCATTGATTTTCTCTCCCTTTGCTATTTTCTCAAGAATAGAGCATTTTTCACGAAGAGTTAAGTTTGGTTTTCGTTTGCTCATTATAAAAGGGTGACGTAAAAATGTTGATACGCGGTAAAATTTTGCAATTCAGCGCAGAAAACACTACAATATTATAATGGTTGTCTTTTGCAAATAAATTTTAATAAATGAATCTAAAAAGAATTGCGTTCACAAAGGTTGCTTTATACGAAAACTTGCATTTTTCAAAGTTGCGTTTTTCGAATATTTACTGTATTATATTACTTATAAATAACTAAACTGGATAAGTAAATAATTTTTAGTTTATTTAGTAAATTTCATCCTTTATTTAAATTTTAATCACAATACCAAGTGCGAATTCTAAATGTGAGTGAACACTTTTATATACAATTTTTGTACTTATCACTAAGTGATTTTAACTAGCTTAGCTAGTTAAAATTACTTAGTGATTTTATATAAGGGGGGGGGGGGGGCCTTTAATTCTTAACAAATTCATATCTGTCTCCAATACTTCATAAAATCAGCATTTAGCCTTTTAATTGAACCATCCGAAAGAGAAAAATGTTTAAATACCTTTTTGCTACTTTTAGTGATATAAAAGTGAAAAGTCGTCAGTTAGTGAAATATCGTTTTTTTTTAAATTATTGTTGTCTATGCAATTTTAGGGTAAACCTAGGGTAAAACGGCCAAATTTTCCATCAAAATTCAGCTAACTCCAATCGTTTCTGAGATATTTTTTAAAAAATTTGTCTATTTCCACAAATTTTTATTATCGCATTTTTTTATTTTGTCTATATCCTTGAGATTCGTTTTTTGTCTACCTCCAGAGCAAAGCTGTAAACAAATTTTGATTTAATTTTGTTAGATGTGGTTTTATCTAAATCCGTGCGATTTGGTCTATATCCGCTAATTTTTTCTTCAGTTCTATTTTTTTGCCTATATCCTTGAGTTTTGCTGAATCCTTGAGGGATGCTCACTCAACATCAGCAAGATTTAATACATCAACATCAAACTTATTTAATACATCAACATCAAAAAATGGAAATACAGAGATACGTTCAATAAACAATTTAATTTGATGTTCCATCGTCCTGCGATAAATGGAGGCACATATTCTGAATAAAAATTACCTAAGACAAACTATTTAGAATTATCAGCTCTGATTTGCAAAATATCTTCCAACTTCTTTCAGCTAACAATTCGAACTTCTTTTATAAGCGAAAATTTTGCGTTTATAATTTATAGGGAAAGGTTCATGGTGATAAGGAAGTTTTAAATGCAATTTTGTACATACTAATTCGAAATATGTAACAACTTTTACATTTTTAGGTAAGAATCTGTTAGTGGCCGCGAAGGTACTCACATTGCAAATGCACTAATAAAAATGTTGGAAAACTAAATTAATTCTCATCCGAAAGTACAAACTATCATTTATTGTCCAGATAGGTGTGTGCTGCAAAAAATGGATTTGCATTATATCCTTTCTTCTACAGAAATTTTTAAATACAAGCTCACTGCCCATAACTGGATTAAACAGAAATTTTCGGAAGCGGCCACAGCAATATACAATATATTGACTCTGCGTATAGCGTTTTGGAAAGAAATTTTAAAAACAAATTTATATCGGGTTTTTCCATAGGGAGAGAAACACAGAATAATTTAGATACACATATTACATTGAACAATGGAATTCGATATCGTTTATATGACCATTACCGATTGTTGGAGCCAATTTTCCACCTCCTGCATCAAATCCACACCACAGGGCCACTTTTTGGGATTGTTAACGGAGTCTTTTGAAGTAGATGTAGATTTGTTGCTGTCCAATAACGCATATGTTGCTTATTGACAAAGCCATTAAGCCAAAAATGATTTTTCGATGAAATTCAGTTTCTCCAAACTTTAGCTTCTTGAGGTTATTTAATCTTGTAAGGGTGTGAGCCAAGATCTTTACTCAAAAGTCGCCACTATGTGTTTTGAGAGATTCCCACTTCCTATAAACGGTGTGGAATCAATTGATTTGGCTCATTTTGAACTGAAGCACTTAAGGCTGCGATATTATCGGTAATTTAACCTCTCACTGGCATAAAAACATCCAATATTAAATATTTTGACTCGAATTTATCCACTATAATATGCAGATCCCGACTGGTGGAACAATTATTATACGACCGAAAATTGGAGTAAGCGCTCTTAAAGTTGCGACCACCGACTCAGAATTGGGGTAGGAATTTTAAATAATTTCCAAACGTTGCTCGTTCGTGAACTTCAACATGATAAAAATGTATACCTTGACTGATGTTTTGACGTTAACGAGTGCGTTCGAAACGTTCAACAGTACGTTCATTTTGGTATATATAATCAAGTTATGCCTTTTTGGCAGCAAATGATTGTATGACATCTGGCAAGTCGTTGCAATTTCGTGTCTACACTAGCAACTGTTCGAATTTTAATGGTATAACTCGATGTTAATGGCAGGTGGAGTGTAGGTGTAAGGAAATATATTTTAAATTTTTTTTTTATATTATTGTTTTAATAAACATTGCTTGCTTGATGTATGCTAAAAATAAGTATTCACAAAAATCGAGGATATAGACAAAATCGTAACGAAATAGACAAGCCTTTTAAGAAAAGTTGGTCCAAAATTATTAAATTTGAAACTCAAATAGTTAAAATAATTTTTGAGTTTCAAGCATTGTACTTCGTAATTAAGTTTTCTTCTAATAAATCTCAGGAACATCTTTAACTTTCCACCTAACTTAATTTAATTTTCAAATGTCGTTTTCTCCAATATATGCAAAATGCATTATAAGGACAAGGATAATTCTGAGCCGACGATATGTAAACACGTCAAAAAATTAAAAAGTACGTTAAAGCCCAATTTAGTCTTTTGTTGCTCAACATTTTAGTACTTTGGAATTTATGCCAATTTCATCTCTGATTTACTAATTTTTGCTAAATGTAAATAAATGTATTAGCTACTCAAATGCATTCATTCAGGGGTATTTCATCATTAAAATTAGTCTTGAAAATTTTACTGTGATAGTTTAAAAAACAACTGCACTTAAATTAAATTTGAAATTAAATGATTTTCTGTTAGCCTATAGGTTCATCAATATTTGTGCAAAATTTTAGAATATTGTCATGATTCAAGCATGTGTTTCAGTTTAGTATTAATTTAGAAAAAATTTCACATTGGTATATGAAGTTTTTACTAAATCAGAACTAAAAAATAATTAGTAACATTTAGTAAAAACTTCACAGACATTAGAATACAGAACAACAAATTTTGGAATTTTCAAAATTTCTTAGAAACTTTAGAAAATTCGAAGTTCTTAGTTTATCGAGCAGTTCACATTAAAATTTGCCATGTAACGTATTTTGATAAATTACTTGGAGAATTTAATTCGAATTTTAAAAATTGTGAGGAAATATTGATTCTTTTGAGAATAAGACATTTTTTTTTTTTTAAGCTTGACGAGAAACTTCGATTAGTCAGTACAAAAGTTAATTTAGATTTGAGAGCAACATGCTGGTTTTAAAGAACTAACCTTTGACGAAAATCGAGTATACAAATATGCGTATGGATGTAAGCAGATTCTGAAATTCCTGCAAATATTTCCAGACCAATTTCAGTTAATTTTATTTCATAGTTTAGTATAATGTAAAACGCTGTCGGCGCCAAGCAATTTGATTCCCAACTTCAAGATCACAAAATGATGATTATCGATCAATATAAAATATAATAAAATAAATCGATCAACTACCGTGTGTGCACACACAAACACATTAGGTGAGTTCATCAAATTTCATTGATCCCAATCATATGGTAATTTATTTACATAATATTACGTTTGAGCTACCAACAAAATTAAAAAATTATAGTGTTTCATGTGGTTTAGAAAATTAGGTGCTAAAATATACTCATGGCGTTTTTTTTTTTTTTGTTACGTTTCAAATTCAAACAAAACCATAATAATTATATCTTACCGTAGATATAAAATATGTATATCATTAAATTAAAAACAAAAGCATAATGAATAAATAATTAATGATATGTGTGTTTGTATATATATAGCGTATATATATAAAAACCGCGGGCAACATGCTGGTTGTTTTAAGTGTGCGAAATATTTTCAGTTTCCCATAACCACAAATTTCCCAGTGTCTCTCGTACAGTTAGTCATTTAAAGTAGCCAGAAATGTGTGTATTTGCTAATATATTCACATATGCACAATATTGCAAAAAAACCGTAATTATCTAAACTTAAAATCATCATCATCGGTTTTCTTAATTTTTGTTGTTGCTGCGCGCATACACTCTCGTATATATAATTAATTCCTTTTATCTAGATAAATTTTTTTTATTTTTTATTTGTGTTCAACAACCAACCTAACGAAAAATTAGAAATCAACAATTTAGAGAGTTTATCTGAATCGGTTCGGTTTTGTTTTTTAATTAACGCAAATTTACTACTTACTACCTTCTTTCGATGTTAATTAATGCGCGCAGATGGTTAAATTGATGTGGTCTGAACTTACCTAAAAATAGATAAACAAAAAAAAAAAATTGTAATTAAAAATTATATAAATGTATTTACCTCCCCCAATGCACAACGACACACCAACAAAGGCAAGAACCGCGTCATATCAGTAATTAACCGTCATTAACCATTCAACCGCGAATTTTTATGTATGTACATACATCATTTACAAATACAATAAATCCACACCTGGGGTTACAATATTCGATTATCACTTTTAAATAATATGAAGAAAATGAATAATTTTATGTTGATATATACAACACAACGGAGTACATACAATTTGAATGAGTGCGGCGCGATATCAACCCACCATTTACGTACGTACAATACACAAAATAAAAATTAATAATAAATAAAACCACCATCTCTCATTCGGATATCGACCACTATATGTTTTGTATATGTACACATAAACCATTTGTTGTATTTAAGTTTTAGTTCATATTAAATCGCCCACTTGTTCCTTATCTTATTGAATTAATTGTTGTAAACCATAAGTTTTATTATGTTCTCGCGCGCATTTTTTTTTTTTTTTTTTTTTGTACCCAACCAATATTTCAGCGTTTATCCTACAATATATTAACTTAACCGCGTTTATTGTTTATAATGCGCTTGATTTTTTTGCACACAACATCTTTTGTATATTCATTGATTTCCGTTTTACTAATTGGTGGGAAACATAAAAAAAAAAAACCGAAAAGGCAAATTAATCAATCAAAATTAACTGTCCCGTAAAATAATTTGTCATTTCGAAAAAAAGAAGAATACAAATTTTTAAATTAGGCAAAAATATCTGATTATCAGCAACATAAAAACTTAGGCAAAAAAATCATTTCCGCTTTTTATATTTTCCTTATCACTTGATAATCATTATCAAATTCATTTTGATTTAAATTCAAACCATTGTATACGAGTGTGTGTTTGTCTGTCTAAATGTCTAACAAAAATTAGATTTTTTGTTGTGTGTATTAAAATAGGTGAATAATGATTTTTATCAAACATAAATTTGGAATTAGAACTAAATGGAACGTTACATAAATTTGGTAGTGTTTATAGTGTGGAAGTAGGAGCTGGGTGAGCAAATACTAAATATAAATTTTTGATTGAAATCTCTCAGAAAATAGGGACTAAGTTAAATAAATTAATTCATTTATAAAAGCTTTAAATACTTAATGAATTCTGGAATATGGGGGAGCTTCCTTGGCTTTTAGAACTAATTTCGATTTATAGTATAAAGCTTTTAAATCCTATAAGTACTAAGTGGCAGATTAAGGAAAATTCGAGCCCTAGGTAACGTTTCGTTCCCAGGCCATTCAAAATGATGGGGAAATCTGGCCTCCCCAAGCAAACTTTTTTTTCTTATAAAACACGTGAAACTAGGCTTTTTCTCTGTTTTCCGTGCCCAAAGCGTCTGTTTTCTTCCAAGCATGAAACCTCTGCTTTTCCATATAAACATTTCTGTACGCACTCGTGATTTTCGTGTACGTAGTGGCCACAAAATTAGAAACATTGAGCGCGTCCAACGAAATGAGGCCTTACTAAAAAATAAGTTGGATGGCCCAATGATAAACAATAATACTAGATACTTTCAACAATAATTTTAACCGCAACAGGCATATAATGTTTGCGCTTCTAATGCACAAAAAAATATTTTGGTAACGAAAATAAAACACGTCTTGTTTGTACAAAAGTTCTATTGCGATTAAACGTTTTTTATTACATTTTCTTACTTGACAGCGATTAATGCGTTCGGTTTCTTAATAGTAGAAATGTCCATCCCTAGATGGCATTAGTTCACATAAAAGAGAAATAATATTTTAGTAATACTACAGAACTACAGATGGCACTAATTAATAGTTATATAATTCAAATAATATCCGTTATTCAAATAAGGTCCGTTGGTTTATTTCCATTACGGTGGCCGTACCATATAATTTTACCGTATTTTCTTTTCAATTTTGTTTTGGTAAATTTTGGTTAGCCCCAACTATTTTACATTTCTCAATAATGTGTTGAGAAATAATGTGAACGAGAATTCGATGAACTAATTTTAAATGTTGGTTGGTTGCCTATTGCATGCCAATAAAGCGCAATAAATAAAACTTCATTTTTTAAATTTAAATATTGATTTTGATAGTTCAGAGGTATTTTATTTAGTTGGAAAAATTGGCGAAAACATAAGCTGTATTTCATGAATGAGGAAGCTGATAGTACGGAAATATTGCAAATGAAATGCAACAAAGGGAGAAATTGCAGCGGATTTGGGGTGCTCAAAGAAGATGTTTTATCGTGCCATTAAAATTTAGAATAATACCGGGGATTTCGAAATTCGAAAACAGACCCAGTGGATACACAGAAGTTTTTGCTGGATGGGGTCATCAATTGGATTGTCCAGACAATGGTGGACGCATTCGTAAGTCTCTCGAACTATTTATTTTTACTGGTCACACGACTAGCTCCTTTCAGCAAAACTGTGAACTGTTTTTACAATAAATAACACAATTTTATTTTATTTATGTATTTTAATTAATTTTTATTTCACTTGTACACGGTACGGTGAAAGCAAAAAAATTTCAAAGAACATCCAAAGAATCAGAACATACTAACGAAAAATGCAAAAAAGCTTATTTTTAAATACACTGAAAACAAGAAAAAAGTCTCACAACTATCATTATCGCCATCTATGCATGGGTAAAATAATGCTGAAGCCGATAATGCAGTTTTCAAGACTGTTTTACAAAGTAACTGAGATGTCAAAAATATTCAATTCAGCAAAAGTAAACAAAAACAAGCTAATTGACAAAATTAAATGTAAATTAGTGAATTAATTAATTGTTGTCAGTCACTTTGTTTTAAATAGATATCAAGTGAAGTAGAATTAAGTGATAAATGCTGTACAATTCCAAGATAAGTGATTTTTATAATTATACAATGCAAATTATTTCAGATAAAAATAAAAATTATTTTTATTTTCTTCTATTGTAGATTGACATCAGTGTCACCGTTTGCTGGTCAGCTGTGGCTGAACATTCAGAACAGAAAGAGCTAGAAAAACAACGGAAAGGGAAGATGATTATAAATTAAGCCGAATCAACTCAAATTACTCAGAGACATATCGGCTGTTTGAATCTGAAGAGCCAATTGTTTCCAGACAAAACTTATATCGAAAGATAAATTTCACGAAACAACACTTTCCGAAATCATTGGCGTTTTGAAAAAGGTCCCCTAGAATGACGAATTGAAGTGTAATTTACTTGGGTCGGACGATAAGGTTTACGGAGGTGGGAACGTTAAGGTTTGGGGAGCATTTTTCGGGTGCGGCTTTCGACCAGTATTTAGAATTAATAAGCGACGTAGAATATGTTAATAGCTATGCAAATTAATCAGTAAATAAAAAAATAAAATTCTTTAAGGTAGTACTGACTGGAAGGTCCTATCATCTACTTTACAATTAACTTTATACCAGCGCAACAAATAAAGAGATTTTCTGCTAAGAATGGAAGCAAAAATACTTCACAACGTTACAAATGCACTGTAGTTTATTAGAAATACCATCATCGCTAAAGACTGAACTATTAAATTTAAGGAAAAGCAATCTGTCTAAAGTACCATTCGAAATTGGAATCACATCCCAATTAGGGATTGCAATGTCGATAAAATCGATTAATCGACTAAACGAAAAATTGGTCGAAAGATGCAGATAACTCAGTGCTTCAGTTCGTTGATTCGTTCTTTTAATTTTGCTAATCAATCGAATTCCTCAAAGATGACATTAGTTATCGTTCGTTTCGGATTCCTTCCATGAATCCGTCTTGACAGAAAAATTAACAGAAAATCCTTAATGCATTATAGATAAAGGTAACTGTAGCAATACAGATGGAATCAAATATCCTATAGCTAAGCCATAGCCGGTACTAAGCTCAGTTGAGAAAGGAGAAGGGGTGGTACTTAAAAATCGATAGACCTCCAACTACATTGGGTGAACTCTGTCATTATTAGGCACAACAATCCAGAAGCGTCTGCCCCTAAATTGGGGTCACCCCAGGTGGCGCAACTTCTTTGCAGGAAAATACAAAATCCTCGGAGTACGGAAGATATTAAAACAGAAAGAAAATTCAAAATGAAGAGCAATTAAAAAAAAAGAAGAGGGTGAAAGGATTTATCGGAATTCGTACACTCTGAGCAGATAACTAAATCTGTTAAAACCGTAGATCAACAACAAGATAAAACCAAAGAGAAGTATCCCCCACCAATTAATATTGTGAGCGAACGAAGAATGAATATAAGGTTATGGTCTTAAACAATGGCGTGTAGAAAATAAACACATCGGAGCCTAACACTTACCGGAAATTAACCATGAAGCTTAATGTGAATGGTTACTAATGATTCACCTAAGAAGACAAAAAAAGTCGGCCAGTTAAACAGAAAACTACTTAACGAGCTGACAGAAACAAAAATCAAATAAAAAAGTCAAACTAATAAGAAATTCTAAAAAACTTATCCAGTAGATCTCCAGAAAACAAGACAAAACTTAACAACTTATATTACAGTCGAAACTCGATTATCCGGGATGCTCGGGACCGAACGTTTCCCGGATAATCAAAGATCCCGGTTGATCGAATTTTTCAGTTTTATAAAAAAATACACAATATACATACGTAGATATATGCTTAACACAGAAACAACACTGTTGACAAAATATAACGAAAAAAATAAAAATGAAAAATCCCGGTTAATCAATTGAAAATCTGGATAAACAAGTGACTCAAAAAAATCGGCTGTGTAAAAAAAAACACGGATAATAGAGGTTTACGGATAATCGGATCCCGGAAAAACGAGTTTCGACTGTATAACCAAACTAAAATCAATCATTAAAGAAGTTAAGGGACTGAAAAGACCTAAAGTTCAACAGCATCTCGAGGAAATTTCCAACCTTCTTCCAGGCAAACTGCTGATGAAAATACCACACCAGCTTTTAAGATTGATGAGCTAAATAAAGAGCCTTTGAAAGCTACTTGAATTAAAAGAAGAAATAAAATCTAACAAAAATCATAAAGTTAAAGCCTCGTCTGAGAAAGCAGAAAGTTGCAGAAGTAATAATGATAGCTAAACCAGGCAAACCCCCTAATGACAAAGGGTCTTATAAGCCAATTCCTCTATTACCAACCATGTCTACGTAACTTGAAAAATTATTATTTAAAAGAATTAAATCGTTAGTAGAGGACATAAATCTCAGTCCATCACACAAATTTAGATTCCGTAAAAAAGCACTCCACTATTGAACAAGTACATAAGTAGAATCACAAACAAAATTAAAGTCAAATAATTTTTTTACGCATGTGATACAAGCATTTGATTGAGTATGGCACAAGAGATTGGACTACTAATTGCAGAGGGACTTCAAGCAAGACTCCGTCTTGAAAATCGCAGCGAGAGATGCAGTGATTTGGGACCAATTTTGTATATACTGTATACAATATACCTACCATCACCAAGAAAACGAACTGTTGCAACAGTTGTTGATGATACAGCCATCATGTCAA
The DNA here is from genome assembly GCA_958295665.1 of Tipula vernalis. NCBI lineage: Eukaryota > Metazoa > Arthropoda > Insecta > Diptera > Tipulidae > Tipula > Tipula vernalis. Next base: position 70,359,378 of record OY282558.1, read on the forward strand.
TTGGAGATATACCATAATGTTGAAGAGGCAATCCGCAAACTACAGTGAATCACTAATTGTAATGTGGTTTCAACTCAATGAAATGAAATTGATTTTTCACTCAGAACTTTACTAATCGAAAGGCTCACTGGATAACAATAGAAATTCATTCAAAACAGGTTCCGTATGTCAATACAGCCAAATATTTATAATAGGTTAGGATGCTTAGTTGAAGTGGAAAGAACGCGTGAAAATAAAAATAAGAACTTAACATTAGATTCAGAAAGATGTATTGGCTTTATTGGGCGAAACGCAGAGTTATCTATAAATTGCTCCTTTATCGGCAAATTCTGAAACCAAAACAATTAAGACGTTCCAAAACGGAGTATTTATATGGAGTATTGTTGATGCACCTTCGTACGTAAGAAATGCGGATCTTCATCGAGCCTTAAGCATGGAATACGTCAGCGAGGAAATTAATAAGCAAGGCTTGAAACACGCACTACGCCTTCAGAACATGAAAACATTACATGCTAGGCCACCCTATCGCCGAAAGAAGGCTTCAAAGAATGAATTTAGTAGACCTGCTGAACTGGCCAATATAAATTAAGATGAGAATGTTATGGGACTAACCGATCGATTGATTGATTGATAGTTGAATTAAGCTAAATTTTCCCAAGCTGAGGAAATCTAAAAAATATTCCAGTGTCGCATTGTCGAACTTCAGTAGCCCGTCTTTCGAAACATAGTATGGTGGTTCTGAAAAACAATGGCTACCCCTCCTCCCCCCACCCTGCCGTTAATGGAGCACGACATTTATTGGCCACCAAAATACACGGACCCTAGGCACATGCCTAGGCCACATGAAATTTTAGTTAAGATAAGCTTTTGCTACGAATTTCGCTTTAAACTAAATCTTTACATTTTTCAGAACGTTTGCAAAAAAAAAAACTGCCCTTAAACTGTCAATATATTTTTGTCAATACTAAGGAAATCACGTCAATACTAATCACTGTCAATTTTTACTTTTCAATTTAAAAGCATTCACCGCATAAATTCTTGAAAAATTTTAACCCTTTTGCGAAAAATGGAAGTATTTTTTTGACGAGTATTCGTAGTCCGTACTACGTGTAGAAGATGGCAACTGCTCCACCAAAAAGGTATAAAAAGATGCTAAAGAAAAATTACGAAACAGTAGGTTTTACTCCTACACAAAGAAATATTCACCACCCACGAGTGATAAATAACAAATTTTGTTGTAATTTTTCCCATTACCATCACACTTTTTGAATTTCACCAAAATCCTTTAAAAATAAGCAAGACTCATCTTAATTGATTTCCTATTTTCAAGAATTTCGTCTAAAAATCATTTTAGAATCACATTCCCAAAATTTCGAATTTGATCATAATCGGTTTAGAAATATTCTAGTTTCGTCCTAACTGGCCATATTCCAGAACTACGATTTCCATTGAACAGGTTGAATTAGCAAATTCTGTCCTAATTGGCCTTATTCGAGTCGCATTTCCATAATGTAAATCTAGTTCGTTTGCAGGCCTACATGCATTTATGTATACATTTCAAGTATTACTTATTGCTTTTCGTCATCTATCCTTTTCTAAATTTCTGGCCGCGTAGATGACTCGGCTTTACGAACTTACGAACCTGAATCTTCGTTTTTCGTTTTTATTATTACAGATAAAATAGATAAGCCGACTGAACTGCTAGCTTATTACCCTGATTTTTTTTCTATATGTATATAGGAATCAACCACTCGTAATATTAGCGAATTTTACAATTCCCCTTAAAAACTTTTAGCAATTTCAATTTTATTGTATTTAATGCATACATGCGGCAAAAATGATAGATTTTCCACAATCCTCGTCCGATCGAAACTAAATTGCAGAACTCCTAACAATTTCTCCTCTTCGTATAATAATTATATCTGGCTAATTCCGAAATAACCTAATGGTTTTAAGACTTACTTACGTTTTTGGTCTATAAGACTCACATTGGACATGTGAAGGATGAAAAACAAATTTCGATCATTTTAATTTTATGTACATTCTTTAAACAATTTGAATTTTGAAAATGTTGAATAATAATTAATAACGAAAATTTAACAAATCGTGAAATACTAAATTAATTCGATCTAAAAAGGCCAAAGTATTGGAATCCTGTCAAAAATGGGCAAAAATTTGGTTAGTCCAAAACCACTTTTCTCGACGTTTTGAAATCCTCTGAGTCCGAAAAAACAACAAAAAAAAATGTTCGTCCGTCTGTCTGGACGTCTGGATGCAAGTACCCATGGAGAAATGGCGGAGAATTGAAAAGCTTTTGGAACCTGTGAGAGGGTGAGGTACCTGTCATATGATTTAACCCGAAATCACCTGGTATACAAATATTTGTTGGTTTGAATATTGAGTTGGATACTGAATTTGGGGTTAAGTTGGAGGTTAAGTTAGGGGTCTCATTGGAGTTGAGTTGAAGGGTAAGAAGGGTTGAGGAATCTACATATGTCTATTAAAGTGTGTGTTTGTGTGCATGTATGTATGTAGGAACGATATTTAAACAAATCCACACGCGATGTGGTTCGGCGGTATAGTGGCATGATGGTCGAGTCTTACGTTCAGATAGGATTGAGTTCATAGACACAACCGTTCTTCAGACAGACCGTGTTAGTCGAGAGATTTAGTTTGTGGTTGAGTTTAATTGGGATTGAGTTCTGGTTTACTGAGGGTCCAGTTGCGGATTTATTTTGAGAGAGTTGTGGGTTGAGTTGGAAATTAGCTTGAGTTGATTTTTTCGAAACAAGGATTGAGTGAAATTTATTGAGCTTTATTTAGGAGTTGAATTGAGGTTTGAGTCTTAGGTTAGCATAACTTGTTCTGAGTTAAGCTCATGTACGCATTTAATTTTTTGGAACGCGTTGAATTGAGGATTGACTTGGCGTTAAGGGTTGCGTTGAGGGTTAAGTTGCCGAGCAGAATGTTGAGTTGGGGTGGGGCGATGGGGTGCAGTTGGGGATTTACTTAGGGGTTGAATGGGAGGGTTACGGTGGAGATTAGAGTTTTCGAACCCTGTTCGGTTTGAGCTAAACGTTGAGTTTGGGTTGATTTGATCGTTAAATTGGGCTTGAGTTGGGTTTGAGTTATGGTTAAGTTTTAGGATTGGGCTAAGTTGAGGTCAAGTGAGGGATGAATAGGGTTTGAGTTGAAATTGAGTTGGATTTGAGTAAGTCGTTCGGGCTTAAGGTTTAATTTGGGGTCGAGTTTAGGGTTTAGTGGGAGGTTAGATTGAGTTGCTTTTAGTTGAGTTGATTTTGGGGTTGAGTTGGCCGTTCAGTATTGACTTGAATGGAGGGTTGAGATTTGGTTCGGGCTAAGTTCAGTTAAAAGTTAATTTGAAAGAGTTGATTTGAGGTTGATTTGGTGGTTGAGTTGAGGGTTGGGTTGGCCGTTAATTTTGTAGTTGCGTTAAGGATTGCGTTGCGATTGAGCTGGATGTTGTTGCCAATTGAATGGGAGGGTGAGCTGAAGACTGAGTTAAGAGTTTCAGTTAGGGATTGCTTTGGGAGTTGAGCTAATTTTTAGGATCAAAGTTCTGATCACCTCATGAGGTTTCAAGCATTTATATTTTAAATCTTAGATTTTGAACAAAGTTTCAACCATCCGGAATTATAATACTATGGATATGAATTTATTTGAATTAAAAATTTTGGTTATCTTAAATTGTGAAAACAAAGCCAATAAAATTTAGTTTTACAATTTATTCTGATATTTTTCTGAAATTATCATGTGACGAACTTAGAACTAATCCAATCATTCTATGATAAAGAAAACAAGGGCAGTTGTCAAATTATTTGAAAATTTTCCTGTTCGTACCGCCATTTTGCAAAATTACGTTGAAACGTTGAAAAACAAAGGATTACAATTTTTAGTAGATGGCAAAACCATGTTAGAACACGATGGAAACAATGATCGAACGATTTTTGTGGATACAAAAACGCAGTAGCTATTACGTTAGCTGATTTGAATTTAAAAGGAATGTGAATTTCCTAAAGTGATCAGAAAATGACAATTGCAGTACCACATATGCTTTGAAACCAATAAAAATTGTTGTGGAAGCACTAATTCACAAAAACGCAAATTTATTTCGCTAAAAGGCAAAACTATAAACAATAATTTCGGGGAGAAGGGATACATCATTAGTATCAATTGTTAAGTTCCGGCAAGACCTCTACTGCTTCCAGCCAAGTGACCTTGTCAATGAAAATATTTTATTTAACTTAAGGTGCAAAAACGAAATTAGAAATAGAGAAGAAATACCGAAGCTGAGAGTGTCTACATCGTAATGAAGTACATCTTTTTCAGGAAGAAAATTGGAGCTTACAAACGAAGAAAACGATGAAAATCCCGTTTTCTGAATTTTTTTCATTTTTCTTAAAAACAAATTTCCAAAGCACTCGTTCTCAAAAACTACTAAACCCATTTTAATGATTGATGGCTCATATAAAAGGGAATAGACTCTTCATTGAGGATAAGTATTTTTGTATGAAAAATGCTATGTTTGGTGACCTTTGACGCAAGGGGTCACCATTTTTTATATTTTTTTTTCTGAAAGCTTATTTACCTTAAAATACAATAACAAACAAAAAATCACTCACATTTTTCACTTCATAAAATTTTATTTTGAAAGTTTTTTTTGTTTTTCATTCTCGAATTGTTAAAGAGTTTTCGATCCTGGGGGTCTACTATATTTGGGAATTCGATCCGAATGTGATCGAGTCTTCGATATACAAGATTCATATTTGATTTAAATAAGAAACGAATGGATCTGATTCAATTCAAATAGGAATCTAATACATCGAAGACTCGAACACGTTCGAATCAAATTCCCAAATAGCCCCTCGCCCCCCCCCCTCCTTGCTCATTGGAGAGTATTCGAGGTTGACATGATACGATCAACTTTTCGGTATTTATATTAAAATCAAAAATATGAGTCAGTAGATAATATAATATAAACAAAAAGTATCTGGGTCCTTCCACCTTTTAAAGGTACAGCTTAGAATATTAATTTTATTACTAATTTTAAAGGGTTGCACCCTTTAATTTGACTATGGTTGTATTATTATTAAAAAAAGGCGTGAATTCAAGCATCTAAAAAAAATTATAAAATTGTCCTGCAAAAAAAATTTGAATGGAATTCCTTGATTTGTTTGTTTAAAATATTCGGATCCAGATACAGTCAAACTTCCATAACTCGAACTTCTATTATTCGAATTTCTCTACAAATCGGATTTATATTTTGACAAAAGTACCAAAAATATTTTCGTTTTAATTTCTTTATTTTGAATTGGCCAATCGACCAAAAATTGATGGCAAGTAGTGATTCGAATTACGGAAGTTTGACTGTATATGTTTATAAAAAATCTTACATTATAAACGGAATATAATTCATTTTTGTAATGTTGTTGTTTGATTTTAAGGTAAATAAGCTTTCAGAAAAAAACATAAAAAGTGGTGACCAAGGTCTACGATTAAATCAACTTCTACTCAGAACGAGAGTTCTTTTCGGTTTCAAATAATTTTAATTCTAAACTGTGTGATCATTTATCAGGCAACGCTTTCGATTGCCATTGCTTACACGTTCGCGGACAGTAGCCAAAATTGAACGGTTCAAAAAAACACACTAACGTTTTTTGTAAAAGCATAAGCTTTTAACATCCATAAAACAAAATATGAAAGGCCTTATAACATTAGAACCATTTACGGCCAAAAAATGGCACGACGCCAAATGCCGTCTTGTCCCTGCAATAATTTTTTTTTGATGGACCAGGACAATGACGTGAAATGCCGTCAAGTGGAAACCAATGTATTATCCAGCAAAACTTATTTATTGAATTCATAAATATATAAAAAAAAATAAAAATACTAATCCAAACAATTTATAGGTACATATATATAAAAATTACTAAATAATAAAACTATTTTTTGTGGTAGTTTTCAAAGCATGGCTCGATACATAGTGGTGGTCGGTCCGGACATGATTTACACAAATATTTTGTTTCTTTGCGTTTACCAAAAATCGTGCATTCTTTACATCTCAAAAAATAGCTGTTGTTCGGCTTCTTTGGGTTAGGAATGCTGCTGGGGAAGTGCATATTTTGGGCTTGTTGATCATCTTTATCTGTATCAGCTGGATTGGGTGGGTCAATTCTTGATCGCTTGCCTCCATGCATTGGTCCTGATTTCACCAATTTTCTGCCATCGTTCATGCTGTTGGATATGCCGAGAAATTCTTTGACTAAATTTTCACGAAACTGTAGCAAAGTCAGCTTACTGTTGAATTTTCTGTTTATATAAAAAGCATTCCATATCGCTATATCTAGCAGGTGGAACATTACTTTTTTGTACCATCTGATGCATTTTCGAGGTGAAGAATAGTAACTGACCATCTGGTCATTTCGATCGACTCCGGACATACTATTATTGTAATTCGAGACTTCTTCCGGTTTAATTTTTTCTTGTCCGAATCGGTTTTTTACGGTAATAAGCTTGGGATGATACTTTGTTGTAATGCAGAGAACTTCTCGCCTGTCTTTCCATTTAGACACATACATTTTTCCGCATCTCTGCCACTTGTGTTCTCCCTTTCTCAGTTTTAATTTTGTCAATGCACTTGGATTTTTTCGCCTGTTTGAACGCAAGGTGCCGGTAGAGTGCGTTTTTCTGGTAAGAAGTTTATTAGACAGCCCCACGCTATTGTAAAAATTATCCATAAATATATGGTGACCGCGATCCAAATAGGGCTCTGTTAGAGAAATTACTAATGTTTCGAGTTTTGAAAGTCCAGCAGCTTCTTCACTGCGTCCCGAATAAATTTGAAGATTTAAAACATATCCATCAGTTGTACATACAGAGTAAAACTTTATTCCATACCTAGCTCGTTTTTCCTTTATATATTGCCGGAAACTCAAACGGCTGCGGAAAAGCATAAGTGATTTGTCCAACGATAAATCTTCCGTAGGGTATAAAACAAGTCTAAAATTGATGAGTAGCTTATTCAACAGAGGACTAATTTTGCAGAGTTTATCCCTAAGATTAATAGGCTGAGCATAACTGCAACTGAAACATCTTAGCAGCTGTTCGAATCGCCTTCCAGATATAGTATAATGGAATGCAGGGCAATAATAAAGCGGATCCATGCTGAACATTTTTCTTATAGAGGGACATTTCTATTGACCCTGAAGAATACAAAGCGCTAGAAATTGTTTCAACCCAGTAATATTTGTTGGTTTGATTGAAGAAAAACGGCTGTGTTTGGTGTGAGGTCGGCCTGTGTTTTGCAAAATTTCTGCATATGTATTCATAGACGTAACTATCATATCCATTATATCATTGTCCCAAAGTTGCTCAAAACATTGTACAGCATTTGGAGTATGTTCGAAGTGAACCTGAATACCGGATTGAGCGACATCAAATCCAAAGTCTGGAATCTCTTCTGTATCGTCTTCCCATTCATTGTCAATCGAAACCTCAGAAATGCCATTATCATTATCAATTATCAACTCATCTACATTTCTTACAGATATGTTATTATCTGTTGTGTCGCTGCTGAACTCATCTTCATATGTCGGGTCGATTATGTCGTCATCTTCGCTGAATAGTTCTGACTCATTTCCTGAGAATTCAGATTCGGGAGTACTCACTTCATCAAAAAGTCTAAGAAGTCTTTCTTCTTCCTTTGGGTCCATGGAATATCCTGGAAAAATTGTAAATAAACTCTATAAATACAAACCGTATCGGAGACGTTGCATAATTTTTCTTACTTGTTATTTTCACACCGGCACAAAACAACTGTAAACACTATATTTACTAAGGACCACTACACAGAGCATCAAATAGCACGTAAAAATACGCCAGAAGGTTTATCAAACGATTACAACACAATACTGAAAAATACTACCTAATTCGTTCGTTCACAACAAAAAACAATAAAACATAGAGATAAAAAAAATATAAAAAACGGATATAATTTTTTCTACAAACATATTTTTACAGTTATATTTTTACAGTATGAAGATACAATTCACAATATTTTATATCTTCTGCTGGGACAGTAAACTACAAACAAATATAATTCCTATGTAAATTTGACGACAAACGCCGACTTGCCTCCACAACAAGAAACAAATTTGGACGGTATATCCCGTCTTGTCCCTATACATAGAGACGGCATATGCCGACTTGTCCGCGAACGTGTTAAAAAATATATTTTTGGAATTCTGAACTGAAGTATAAAATTTCTTTCAAATCTTTATTTTCTTAATACTTAATACTTTCTTAGAAACCTTTAGAGAATTATTTTATTTTTTCAAAGTTCTTTGTATATGAAAAAATATGTAATTTACTTGAATCTAAAGAATTGCTAAGATATGTTTATTGAATTATTTCTGTTTTGTTAAAACTTTATTTGAAAAAATCATTTTTTTTGTGAAGAAATCTCGAGAAAATTTAAGTACTTTTCGAATCTTGAGAAATACAATTTTAGTAAAACATGAGAATTCTCGAATCTCGAGGAATTAAAAAAACCAAGAAAAGCCTATGCCTAAGGTTTCGCCCCCCGCTAACACAAAAAGCAAAACCCATATATTGCTTTGGTTATGTTAGGCCGATTTATTTTTAAGAAGCTTTTGGATATAAAACTTGAGAAAAGCATTCGCCTTAAAAAGTGTTACTATCGCTTACATCTTTTAAGCTCAGAAAGCTTCTGAGCTTTTTAGAGCTTTTGATACTGAGTGTTTCAAGTGTGCACATATGTAAATTAGAAACTGATATATACATTGCGAACTGTTCCAAACCTCTCTTTAGTTATAAGCTGATTTATTTTTATATCCTTTATATTAACTTCACCTGCTTGATTGCTTGAGTGTCGTTACGATCTTCAAGTTCAAAATTGACTCACTTCCCGTGATCCTCTCGCGCTGAAATTTTGCACATCGACTTTTGTCACCTAACAATACTTTTTGACAAAATTTCAGTTCGAACAACATACTATAACTAAGTTTTTTCTTTAATTTTAAATTTAAAAAATTCAATCTAGTAGTGTTCCAAATGTTTCTTCAAGTAAGTTTAAAATTCAAATTTGTTTTTTGAATGACCCTAATGCTGTGTGCCTCAGAAGACTTTTCAAACTAAATTTTTCTCATTTTGAAGCTTTCGCTATTTCCTCATAGATGCTTGGTGAAAAGGCAGTTTACGAGGTTACTTTTCGACGACTTTTCAATTTGTATGACATACAGTTTAAAATACGTAGTCAGTAAAGCCCGGTACACATTGAGAACGAGTAACGAGAATGATATTCCCTTTTTTACCAAATTATGTAGCATAATTATTAAAATAGTTAAAACTGTATGATTTTAATGAACGATAGTTAAAATATCGTGCATTTACTAAAAATATAATTTAAAATTTTAACAGTTTTAATACAAAATTTCCATTTATCATCGTAAATTAAAACAATAAAATGAAATTTTGTATTAAAACTGTTAAAATTTTAAATTTTATTTTAAGTAAATGCACGATATTTTAACTATTGTTAAATAAAATCATACAGTTTTAACAATTTTAGTAATTTTCTTACATAATTCAGTTTATAAGCAATCCGTTTCTCATCGGTCAGCTCAATATGCATTTTTATGTTTTGACTTGGCGTTCTCTTCTCTGGATTTTAGTTTACTACCAATAATCGAATTCTATCCGCCACTTTACGATCATTAATATGGTTTATATTCAGCGGAAGTTCTCCATGCTCAATCACCATTGAAACGTTTTCCAGAATGACTTTTCTTATAGTAATTCCAGTTGGCGTTTGATTTATCAAATCTCTACCCAAATCTCTACTCAATAAAAAGTCAACTGGAAATATTCCATCAGGAACTATATGAATTGTGGTCTCATATATTTCATCCTTTATTTTTAGCTTTGCATTAAACCTACCTACGGTTGATACATCTCTACACCATGGAATATTGTGCACTCCTCACTAAATTCTCAAATGCCCGTTCCAATGAATTTTTTATGTGACATTAACTAATGTCGCTTCCGGTATCAACTAGTGCACAAAGTTCCTTTCCTTTGAACATTACATTTTTGACAGCTTTAGATGAACAATCATCCTGATTCTCCATGGCTGCACAAGATTTAGAACTATCAGATTTTTTCGCGCAATCTTTTCCTAGATGCCCGGTTCCACCACAATTGTAACATCTTGGCATTCTTCTGAGTTACGCTCTCGATTGGTGCTTTTATCTTAATTTTTTGTTTGATTTCTTCATAAATTACGAGTTTAGTTTTGAAATCATTCATAGAGGTTGATCCACATAAAATCGCCTTATTATGTTCATAATCGGTTATTCCACTTATACAGTAATCGATTAGCGAAGCATCTTCCAAGTTGCCGGTTTGACCTAGTTCATGCATAGCGCTTAAATAATTTTTGAAAGATTCATCTTTCTTTTTCTTCCTCTCTGCCATGCGCCACAGCAGAATTAACTTTCTTTTTGAACTCGTTGAATAAATGTGTGATTAGATTTTCCCAGGTATCAGTAACCGCCAAACGTAAACTATCTTTTGCTGTTCCAGTTAACAGTCTTTTTGAATAAATAACTTTCTGTTTAGAATTCCATTTCATACATACAGCATCTTCGACATCCTGAATCCATTTCTCGACGGAATAATCATCCTCCCCGCTAAACTTCGAAAGCGATTCTTCGACATCTCTAAAACTTAAGCAAGCTCCAGCAGCAGGCACGATAATACATTTTACCTTTCAGCTCCATCTTCCGTATTCGTAACTCTTCTAACTAGGTATTATCTTCCTGTTGGTTGCCATTAAGTTCACTAGCATTAGTCTCCCTACTTCTAAGATTATTTTTTTTCGGCCCATCTCAGTTAAAATTTCTTAATAATTTGTTATGTATATAATAGCAAACCTCACTTTCAGCCCCAAAATCAAAATCGTCCTTGGTACACAATACGGTACTTTATATTTCTCCACTCACAAATTCGGTGATCTTAGAACCGTTCTGATTTTATCTTTGATCTTCGCCAACGTTACGCATCACGCGTATTACTTTAGCTGTTAAATACTGCCTTGGTACAAAATACGGTACTTTATATTTCTCGACTCACGAATTTGGTGTTATTCCACGGCACTTTATATCACCACAAATCTTGGTATATGGAAAATCTCTCACGAATATACAAATTTGCCAACTATATTAACTTCACGATAAAGTTGTATACACGTTAATCACCACGAACTTAAATGTTTAATCGGTCGATTTTCCCTGTTTGGAACACAACGTCTTAAACGCACCAAAACTAAACCTAACCGTACAAAACTACACATTTGCTTCAAGAAAACTCAATAGGTTAAGGAATTTCCTTAATATATGCTGCTCAAAACTACCCGTTGATCGATCCGGTTGAGCCCCAAAGTGTAGAGTTTAATTAGTTTTTAAGAGAAAAGCACGAGTTGTTTACTACTCGAAACACCAAAATCAATTGCTTTAATCTGATTGTATGGTTAATAATCGTTTTACATAACAGGAATAATATATAAAGCAATTATACAATTTAAATATAACATAAAATACGATACAGGCTGCATCCTAATTGAGTTGAACAAATTCGGATACCTTAAATCCTACATATATATAAATCTTATTTTGAATTTCATACTTTTAATAAACGACTCGATTTATTTTTTATTAGACGTCATTTATTTAAACGAGGCATTGAAAAGTTTAGTTGGCTATAAGGCACAATTGAATACTTTTAACCTAGTGACATCTATTTAAATATTGCATGAATTACTGGGTCCTACAAAAGTTTAGTTTGAAAAGTCTTCTGAGGCACACAGCATAACTCATTGAATTTTAAATTTTAGTCATGGTGAAGAAGGTCGAAACTGAATTGCAATCGACCGAGTCCTATATATAAAGGATATATAGTCAAAAACTTGGGGGGGGGGGGGGATGGGGGGGTTGTGTTTTTTAATTTTTTACGAAGCCTTAAGAAAAACATATAAAATTTGAACTAAAGACAACTTTCTGTAAAAGTAAACCTGATTAAAATTTATTTTTTTAAACTAAATATTTCCTAAATATGGTTTGGAACCTACGTAAGTATTCTTTGGAACCTACGTACTCGTATATGCTACACTTAGAATGTACTAACTTTTTAACGAGACCCTAATTATATTAATAATCTTGAACAACAATTTTAAAAGTTCAAATCAAAATTATATCCAACGGACTACGAGATAAAACTAATTTTCACTTTGCAATTTATAAGTAAAAGCAAAAACTTTAGTTATTTCTATACAAAATCGTAATTATATTCTAACACAACAACAAAAGACATACAAAAACCAATCTGCACAACATCAAAACATACATACTCGTATATACGAGTAGAATGAAAATTGTGTTATTTTTTATTGTTTTTCTTGGAATATCACGAACTTCTTGTACTTGACAATGTTCTATATCTTGTAGTATTATTATTCCTTCTTCTTGATGTTTTTTTTTTTTTTTTTGTTTTGTTAAACAAAAAACCTAACTACGAAACAACATAGGTATACCCTCTTTTATGTTGTTTAGTTTTTTTTTTTGCAAATATATATTTGCTCCAAAACACGTACAACATTTGAAAATTGCATACATTATAGCCGAGATGTATATAATACAACACAACAAAAAAAAAAAAAAAAAAAAAAAAGTGGAAAACCACGATGATGATGTTATAAGAACACAACAACTGAAGAACAACACAAAATTGATGCTGATGTCTAAATTATAACAGAGGGAATATATGTCGTTTCTTGTGTGATTTTGGATTTTGATTTCTTGGATTTTCATTCTGTTTATGTTGTGAGAAATTTTTGTTGTTGCTGTTAAGCTGCAAAGAATTTTTATTAAACGATTGGGTGGGATTAAAAAATTGATGAACATTTCATGGTACATGATCGCGTATACACAAAATAATGATGAATATGTTAATGAATCCCTCCGCGTGATTCGCGACAAACAAGCAACATACATCCGTACATACATAATACATATAACTGATTTATTAACTCCATGAAAATGACGTAATAGAGCGCACACAAACAGTTAGTTAACAATCAAAATTGAGTTAATATTTTAATTAATGATTTTTATCATCACCACACAACAACACACAAGTAAACGAATAAAAATAACAAGAAATTTAACTCTTTAACTTATTTACACAAAACAAAAAACTTCCATAAGATATGGTATTTAACATTGCAAAAATAACTACACGCATTGTTGAAATAAAATTAAAAAGGAAAACAAACAAGTAAAAAATTGCTGTAACATAAAATGTTGCAAAAAAAAAGAAAACAAGAAAAGAAAATGTACATACAAAACTTATATTTAACCGTGTGTTAATGATAAATGTTTATGTTAGATTAAGATATTTTACAACTGAAAAAAATAAAGAAACAAGCATAAAATCGTTAACTAACATTATTTAGGTGAAAAATTGTCAGCGGCCGGCCGTCTGTCGTCGTCTAGCTTCATAGTGTTGTGATGGAGAATTTTTCAGCAACATATTTGAAGTGATTTTAATGAAAGTGGTATTTGTCAATGCTTTAACATTTCGAAATAGGTTTCATAAGGCTTAGCAATTTACAGTAAAGTACAATTTATCCCAAATCAACAAAGAATTTCGGGAAACGAATAACACAATATTATATTAATACTAGAAGTTTCTGAAAACTCAATATAGCCTGAAAAGTAAAATGTTTGTTTTTAGAACATGTCTTTTGATATGAGGAGTTGTTGATCAGCACTCTAAACTTCTCATGATTTCGTACTCGCGTTAAAGATACATAAAGCTGGCCAGGAGCAAAAAGAATTATAATTACATAGCGTCTCGCTGTACACTGGGTATTAGTTAATAGAGATATCTGACAAAAACAACTCTGGGCCAGACTATAAACCCAAACCCATATACAGAACGAAGCCAGCATCCGCCTCTCCAAATTCTCTTGCCAACTTAGGCTCTCGAACACACCACTGAAACCCCAATGAACCAGACATCCATCACTGCATCCTGTCTCCATAAACCACCCAACCCGGTCGTCCTCAAATTCCCCAACAAGCAAACCCACTCAATTATCCATGCATATAGCCACACATACAAAGCTCGCTCAAAGTTACACTCTCCGATCCTTCCACACCAGGTCACATCCAGTTTGACACTTTATTTTGTTTCTTTGAGGGTTTACATGGAAACGGTTCATCAATAAAGAACATAAAATTGCAGGATTTGTATGTACGGTCCGAATTGAAGAATTGGCTTACTGTCTTAAAATCTAAATTTAATTTAGATTTTAAATATAAATTTCCAGTTAAGTTAGTTTTTGGTGAGTTTTTCTTATGTGGATACGAAAGTTTTTCCTAACGAACGACGAAACTCACTCCGTTATTGTTAATATTTTTGCGTTTTTTTAAATGTTGCCTTAAATTCGCATCTAACGCGGTTGTTGGTAGGAATGGAAAGGTTGACGATTCATGCTTTTAGATACTCTCGATCAACTGGACGTGGTATTCGAGATTGTAGAAATGTACCACCAGAAGAGAACATAGAAGTTATAGAATAAAATGTCAAAATGGTCAATTATGCGTCGTAATCAACCTGAGCCACACAGGGTAAATATTCTATTAAATTTAACGACCATGTTGGTAAAATTGAATAAAAATTACCGATAATTCGATAATGAAATTTATTCGATAAATCCGGTTGATCGAAAAGAGAAAAGAGAAAATTAAGTTATTCGTGGATGTAATATATCATTCGATTGCAAATTATCACCCGCTTACTCTCATTTTAATCATTAGTTATTAAAAAATAGATGAAAAACTCTAAAAATTTAGTGAAAGCTTCCCAAAACGGAACTCTTTCGTTTTCAGTGGATATTTCAAAACTGGGAGAGCCGCATTGCTTTTACCACACCACATTTCAGGAGTAAAACCGAACCGAGATTTTTTACATCGATCATGTTGTTGTGTACCAATTACCAAACACATGTTCAGGGAAAAAAAATTTAGTTTCCGCCAAGATTCTGGACCGCGTCTTAAAGAAAGCTAAGACATTTTAATTCAGATGCCCAAACTTTTTTAATTCAAAATTTTTTATCTTTTCTCTAAATCGGAATTTCGACCAAAATTTATATTATTTGAAATTTTAAGCTCAAGATTCTCTGAAAATTTTGAAAGTTGCAGAAAAATAAAAAAAAAAAAAAAATCATATTTTTTGATATGGGATCTAAAAAAAACTCATCATCAATTCTAGTACATATTAGATATTAAGGGAATCTACATTTTGTGAATCAAATTTTAGCGTATTTCCTTGACAAATTTACAACAACAATTACATAGGATAAATCGCCGCAAGAATAACATTAACCCAAAAAAAAATTGGGTTTATTTAAACATAATTCTAATTCTTGGTTATGATACCTGCCACCAGAGTCATAATACATATTAAATTTATATTTTATTTGGAAAATGGAAAGGTTGGCTTTTGTCAATTAAATCAAATTGGCTATTTTCTTGGAAAACATAGAAACCCAAAATAATTCGAATTCAATTTTGGTCAACAAAATACGCTTTTTGTCAATTTGGAGCATTTGTATTGAAATTTCAAACGCCAACTTATCAGATTTGGGTAGAACTAAATTAGATTGATGACACCTAGAACACGAATGTTTAACCATTTTGTCTTGTAAATATCAGTTAAATACTAATGATCTGAATACGTATTCAAACTTCAAAATCTAAACGCACATTCAAACTTGTAAGGATTTCACTGAGCTTCAATCTGATTTGGAAAAAATCGTATCTTGGTCTAATGTAAATAAGTTAAAAATTAATATAACAAAGTGTGTTGTGATGTTATATGCTAGAAAACTTACCCAAATACAGTTTCATTCTAGTGTTAATAATTTAAATTGAAGAGGATTCATGAGACCAGTGATATGGGCATAATTTTTGATTCGAAGCCAAATTTTGGCATCCGTATCAATTTCGCTTGTACTAAATCGCTTAAAAAGCTTGGGTTTAGTTTTCATCGTGAAAATGAGTATCGTGATCTTCAGTTTTTATTGCTCTATATATGTAATAGCTGTGCCGCAGCGGATTAGAATTCTGCAGTCAGATATGGAAACCTTTTTATGAATTTTATAAAACTCACATTAAAAGAGGTCAAAAAATTTACCTTCTTTATGTATAAATGTATACCGTTGCATTAACTAGGCTAATAGAACTAAAATATTTAATTTACAGTCGCTTGAAGCCAAGAGAAATTGGCTCGATTAGTTATTTCTCCACATATTGATCAACAATGTGTGTGAAGCTGGAACAATATCCTTTTTGTATTGAGTTGTTTTTCTCAGCATTCTCTAGATCAGTGGTGGCTACTCATTCCACGGTGATAAAATTTGTGACTCTGGATACTTAAATAGTTACCGCGTTGTCCAGTTGACTGTGTTTTGTAATCGGAGTTTTATTGCTCTATATATTTTGAAAATTAGTCAAAAATACTCATTTGGCTTGGCCACCACTACTCTAGATCAAACCTTGGGTTTACAAACTCAGTATTTCAAGTACAGTTACATCATAATAAGTATTTCTTGAAATTTTGATATTTCCAGATTTTCCAGTAATCAGTTTAGAATGGTTATCGTTAAAGCCTCCAACTAAAATTAATCGTTATAATTAATAGATTTATAGCAGATGTCCTTAATAATTTAAATGTTTATTATCTTATTTGTTTAATAAATCTGTTGTTTTAATTTTCTTCTTGACGCTAATAAATATAAATATAATTTATTAGTGCAGCGAGTAATTGGATTTACTCTGTTTGTTGTCGTACAAACGAATCTATGAAAACCAAACAAAAAAACTAGCAAAAATTCGATAAATTCCCTAAAATTTGAAATTTCTATTTCTACACTAATCTGCAAATTAGACATAGTTTAGAAATTCTAATATGTCTATAAACTCTATAGTATTTATAAATTCAACAAATTTTATAAATTCGAAAATATCTATAGGTTCTAAAAATTTAATGAATTTTATAATTTTTTTAAATGTTATAGATATTTTGAGTTCTATTTAATTGTTTCAAGTATTTCAGTTCTATAAAATCTACAAATTGAAATTTTACTCAATTTAAAAATTCCATAATTTCAATAAATCCTGTAAATTTCGTTGAATTGTACAAATTTTATAAATTCTTTAAACTCTAGGAATTCTATAAAGCCTTAAAATGCAGTAAGTCCTTTAAATTCTTATACTCGATAAATTCTTATTAATTTTATTAAGTCTTTAAACTCAATAAATTCTATGAATTTATTAAATTTCATTAATTTTATAATTCCTTTCAACAGTACAATTTTAAAAAATTATATTTTAAAAGTTCTGGAAACTATAAAATCTATAAATTCAGTAACTGATATACTTTCTATAAATTAAATTCTATCAGTTCTAAAAATTGTATACATTACTTAAATTTTATATTAAATTTCCAAAATTTTTCCAATTTTACTTATAATAAAAGTGTCATAATTTCTACAAATCCTAAACTCTTAAAATTTTATCATTTATATAAATTCTTTAGTTTCTGTAATCTGTAAATTCAATAAATTGTAATAAATTAAAAAATTTATAAAATTTTTCGAATTTACAGAATTTATAGGATTTAGCGATTTAAGGAACATACTAAATTTTTAGACGTTATAGAATTTGTAGAATTTACAGAATTTTATGATTTTCATAATTTTAAGAATTTAAAAAGTTTATATAATTTATAGATATTATTTCAATTTTTAAATTTTATAAATGCTGTAAAATCTATAAATTCTCTAAATCCTTTAAATTCCAATAAATTCATTAAATTTTATAAATGCTAATATGTCTGTAAACTCTATAAATTCTATACATTTCTAAATTTTTAAATTATATCAATTCTACAAATTCTAAAAAATTTATAAACACGTTAAATTTTATAGATTTTATAAATTGTTTCAAGTATTTCAGATCTATAAAATCTACAAATTCCAAATTTATTTATTTTAAAAATTCCATAATTTCTATAAATTCTATAACTTTGTGAATTCGACAAATTTTATATATTAAATAAATTCTTTGAACTCTATGAATTCTAAAAACCCCAAAAATTCAGTTAGTCCTTTAAATTCTTTAAATTCTATATAATCGATAAATTCTACAATATAAATTTTATAAATTTGAATAACTGATAAAGATTCTATAAATTCTCTCAGTGCTAAAAATTGTATACATTTTTTAAATTCTACAATAAATTCCCAAATCAAATTTTACTTATACTACAAATTTTCAAAATTCTTAAAACTTTATAATTTTTATAATTTTTTAGTTTCGGTAAACTGTAAATTCAATAAATGCTAATAAATTAAAAAAGTTATAGAATTTATAGAATTAGCAGAATTTATAGGAACCTACCAAATTTTTAGACTTTAAAGAATCTGTAAAATTTTCAGAATTTATAGGATGTACGAATTTAAAGAATTTAAAAAATGGATAAAATTTATAAAGATTACAGAATTTATAAATATTATATTAAATTCTTTAATTTTAATTAATTAATCCTATAAATTTTGTAAATTGTATACATTTTATAAATGCTATAAATGCTATAAATGGTCCAAATTATACATATTTTAATATGTCTATAAAGTCTATAGAATTTATAAATTCAACAAATTTTTTAAATTCTCAAATAACTATAAATTTTAAAAGTTTTATGGATTTTATTAATTCTTTGAATTTTATAAATTTTAAAATTTTTATAGATTTTATGAGTTGTATACATTTTTTCAAGTATTTCAGTTCTATAAAATCTACAAATTGAAATTTTACTCAATTTAAAAATTCCATAATTTCAATAAATTTTATAAATTTCGTTGAATTGTACAAATTTTATAAATTCTTTAAACTCTAGGAATTCTATGAAGCCTTAAAATTCAGTAAGTCCTTTAAATTCTCTAAATCTTATAAATTCTATATACTCGATAAATTCTATTAATTTTAATAAGTCTTTATACTTCTATGAATTTATTAAATTTCATTAATTTTACAAATTCTTTTAACCCTTCAACTTTTTTAAACTCTATAAATTCTGGAAATTATATAATTTATAAATTCAATAACTGATATAGATTCTATAAATTTGATTCTGTCAGTTCTATAAATTGGTTACATTTTTTAAATTTTACAATAAATTCCCAAAATTTTTCCAATTTTACTTATAATAAAAATTTCATAATTTCTATAAATCCTTTAAATTTTCTAAATTCTTAAAACTTGGTAATTTATATAAATTCTTTAGTTTCTGTAAACTGTAAATTCAATAAATTGTAATAAATTAAAAATTTATAAAATTTTTCGAATTAACAGAATTTATAGGACTTAGCGATTTAAGGAACATACTAAATTTTTAGACTTTATAGAATTTGTAGAATGTACAGAATTTATCGATATTATTTCAATTCTTTAAATTTTGTAAATGCTTTAAACTCTAGAAATTCTCTAAATCCTATAAATTCCAAAAATTCCTTAAATTCTATAAATTCTAAATTTTTTAATTATATCAATTCTACAAATTATAAAATATTTATAAATTCTAAAAATTTTATAAACTCTTTAAATTTTATAGATTTTATAAATTTTTCAAGTATTTCAGATCTATAAAATCTAAAAATTCAAATTTCACTTGTTTTTAAAATTCCATAATTTCTATAAATTTTATAAATTCTTAAAACCCTAAAATTTCAGTGAGTCCTTTAAATTCTATAAACTCTATATATTCGATAAATTCTATAAATTTTACAAATTTTATTAACTCTTATAAATTTTACAAATTCTCTCAGTTCAGTTCTAAAAATTGTATACATTTTTTAAATTCTACAATAAATTTCCAAATCTATAATTTTAATTATACTAAAAATTTCATAATTTCTACAAATTCTACAAATGTTCTAAATTCTTAAAACTTGGTAATTTATATAAATTCTTTAGTTTCGGTCAACTCAATAAATACTAATAAATTAAAAAAGTTATAGAATTTATCGAAATAGCGGAATTTATAGGAACCTACTAAATTTTTAGGTTTTATAGAATTTGTAGGATTAGAGAATTTAAAAAAATGGATTTAATTTATAAAGATTACAGGATTTATAAATATTAACGTATGAGGAATGAAACATGGACAAATGTAAAATGTATCTGTATTTGTATTGTACAACCAAAAATAAAAATTTCCTTGTTTTTAAATAAGGTGGTTCCCCTATATTTCATAAAATTTACATAACAACTGCGTCATTTTACGATTAGTTACAAAAATGTCGTTGTTAGAAGTAGATCGTCGTAAATTCATTTATAAATTTTGTCAGGAAAATCCGGACAAAAAAAAAAAAACGAGGTTTTTCACTACTTCAAGGATCTTGGATTCAAAAAATCTACAAAACAATTAAACTGTTTGAGAATAATGAACCTGTGGAAAGAAAACCCGGCTCTGGTAAAAAATGTCAACTACAAGATAGCAAAGTTCGAATGAAATTGAAAGGTAAAACTGTGGGTCGAACTGCAAAATCGTACAGACAACTGGGTATAAAATACCAGGTTGACCCAAAAACTGTCAAGAAATATTTAAAAGGTATGAATATACAACGCAAACCCAAAAAATCGGCACCAGCAACTACAGACAAACAATTAGCTACAATCAAATCTAGATTAAGAGTGCTTTTCCAAACATATTTCTCCGCTTCTTCAGCTTATAAATGTTTGATGGATGATGAAAGTTATTTCACTGTTGAAGATAATGAATGGCAGCCAAAATACTACTACGAGCCTCCTGATCACAAAGCACCAGAAAAGGAGAAGTTTATTCATAAGACCAAGTTTCCAGGTAAAGTTATGTTGTGGTTGGCTATTAGCGAACGAGGTGTCAGTGACCCAGTATTTTTCAAAAGTGGTTTGGCGGTTAATGCGCAAACATACACAAATAAATGTTTACCTGTGCTTCATAAATTTATGAATAAATATCATAAAAATGATAAAACGATTTTATGGCCTGATTTGGCATCCTCACATTATGCCAACGCAACGTTATCTGATTTATGTCAACGCAGAATCGAATTTATCCCTAAAGACTATAACCCACAAAATGTTCCACAACTAAGGCCCATTGAAACGTTTTGGGCAAATCTGAAGAGAATGGTATACAGCAATGGATATCGTACCAAAAATGTTGAATGTCTGATTATAAAGATAAAAAGAGATTTAAAGAAGATCGATACATCAGGAACACAGGCGGCAATGAAAAGAGTGCCAGAAAGGATCAGGAAAGCTAATCGATATGGGGCGCAAATTTTTCTGTACATTTTATCTAAGAATTAAAGTTTTAAATAAATTATGGATCAAAATCGTTTGATTAGTAAATAATTTGTTTTTTACTTTTTTTGTTTGTCCATATTTTATTCCTCATACGTTATATTAAAGTTTAAAATTCGGTAAATTTCTTAAATTCTTTAAATTCAATAAATTAATTCTATAAATTTTGTAAATTGTACAAATTTTAGAAATTCGATACATGCTCCAAATTATACATATTTTATCTTCTATATTATTAAACGAGCAATAATTGCGGGTATGTATATATGTCCGCACGAAAAACTACTTCGAGACCGATTTCGTTGACGTAAAATGGCTATATGATGTCTTTTTGCATGAAAATGCGATTGAGTCTGGTCTCAAGTCTGGGAAAACTCTGTAAAGCCTTCAAATCTGGAAAAATTATCCAAATTTTACAGCGCCATCTCTAAAATGGTCAATTGTATATCGCTCATTTGCTACCACAATGGCATAACTCAAAATCGGTCGTTTTTGACTTATTTATAGAGAAATATCGGCTTTTTAATATAGTTAAAACTGATATAACGACACACCTAAAGCTATAAAGCTCACTACAAGACAAACGGAAATGTCTCTCAAATTATAACATTTGTTATTTTTAAATTGTGTCATTGTTGCAGCAAATGAGCGATATGTATTGTGTATTTTTTTTTATAGAAAAGAATGTTTGATGATTTTTTTAAATAGTACAGCTGCGTGGTTAGCAGAATACGGAGTTGGGGTGTATTTAATTTTTTTTTTATGATTTTTTTTTCATGGATGTCCATTTTTCAAAAATCACGACAAAAAAAAAAATTTAAATTAATGTTGGATGATCAGCATATTTTTTTTAGTCTTTTCCCGACGAATTTTCCGAGTGGAAATTCGCGATTTTCTCGCATTTTCCGTGATTTTTCCGATATGATGTAAAAGGAAATTATTCTTAGAATATTTTTCTTCATCTGTATACAGTGCTGCCAGATTATTTTTTATAAAATCTTTTTAATTTAAAAAAAAAATCTTTTTTTGGGTCAATAAATCTTTTTTTAATTTCTTTTCTATTAATTTGCAAGAAAGTACGCTCCACGTTCGCCGTTGCCGCAGGAATCGTTAAAATGGCCATATTAGCACGCTTCATATTAGGAAAACATAAACTGCATCAAACCATTTTTAAATTCAAAAATCGTTCAGTTTTAATTCTGAAAAATTCAACAATTTAATTTGCCAATTCATAGTCGGCAATTTGGAAGTAATCCTGATTAATGATGTTAGGAGAAAAGACAAATGATTTTTTTGTTTTCAAAAGATATTTTGAACAACTTAGGTTTTTTTATTTAATATGCAAGAGAATCCAAAGCCTGTTATCGTTTGTCCCCAAAATTAATTTTATTAATTAGGTGATTACATATGGTAATTTCAAGTAAACCTGTTGACAGTGGAATCGAAACTCTACTTCATCGTTTGATGATAGTAAAAGAGTGGTTATTTGGATTTCCTATTTGTTTAATAATGAACCGTATATGTATTTAGAAAACGTATTACATATTTCTTAAAACATCTGGAAAAGCTTGCTGTTATAAAAAGCTTATTTTATACATTCAAATTAATTTTAAAGAAAATCTTTTTATTTTGAAGAAAACCTTTTTATCTTTTTCACTGGCAAAAAATCTTTCAAAAAAAGATAAATCTTACGATCTGGCAGCACTGTCTGTATACCAAATTACAGAAAGATCTGACAAATTTTATCTTTCTCTATGTTGATACGTCACATTGTGTAAATCTATCTACATTCTAGAATGCTCAAAACTTTTTATAAAACCAAGTAATTTTTCGGCAAATTCCCATGTCGCAGTAGTCTAGGTGTTAGCGTTGTGGATTTTAAAATTTTAGATCGTAGTTCGAACCTCGAAAATTACATTCTTGAGATAAATTTTTTTTTCGTTTTTTTTTCAAATTTATATGGCATGTATGATTGAATAATAATAAAAGATGAATGTAAAAGTTGTAAGCTACATTTAGGCTATTATAGTAAATTATTTGTGTTGCAAAGGCACAATTATGACATTTACGTTCACAAAAATCAAGAATTAACTACAAAAACTACATTTACATTTAAGTTACGGTAAATGTATGTATATCAGTAAACGTAGGTATAATTTGGGAAACTACATATATATATGTATTTAGGTGAAGGATCATTAATTCGAGCGAGAATCTTGAAAATTTATATGAAATCGATATTGAAATAATTTTCTGGAAATATTGGATTCAATTTTCAATTGTAGGATTTAATTATTCCAGTGATTTTCTTGACCAAAAAATCACGAAAATGAGTGGAAATTAAATCCTAATGATGTAAATTTAAGCTGGGATTTTTTTTTTTTTTTTTTTCAAATTAGATTTAGAAGAAATTTTCAAGATTTTCGCTCGAATTAAGTTTGTAAAGTTTTCTCAAGTTATGTATATACATTTACCGAAATAAGTACAATACATACATTTACAGTACCATATTATATATATTATTTTTGCAACAATAGATGCAAAGATTGATAATTTAAACGGTATTGTTTTTACCTTCAAAATATTCGGTATCATCGCTAATCGGAATATATTAGAATTGATTTTTACTGAATCCAGATAATTATCTTAATCGGGGATCAAATGATTCTTATACTGAGTTATTCATATACGACACTTATATTGCAGTAAATATTTCGACCGCTTTTACCAATGGTTAGCTAGCCAATCACAATATTACACAGATATCATTAATTTTCACTCGCGTCGGTAATCAATGTATACGTATATCGGTATAATTTGGGTGAACTACATACATATACGCATTTGGGTGAAGGATCATTAACTCGAGCGAAAATTTTGATAATTTGTTACATTGTGGTGGCAAAATTTTTCAGCAATATTTAGTATAGGGACATGGTCGTAAGCAGGCAAACTGACTAAATTTGAGTCGATCAAATCAAAAAGACTTACGCGTCGAAACAAGCGCCTTATAGATCATTTGATTAATATTGGTCGTAACAATAACACACACGTTGGCAAAGTTTGTAATCAAAATTATATCAACACTAGAGTTGCTGTAGATTCCGGCACCTAGTTTATTTATATATATATTATTAAACGAGCAATAATTGTATGTATGTATATATGTCTCCACAAAAAACTACTTCGAGAGCGATTTCGTTGGCGAAAAATGGCTATATGACGTGTTTTTGCATGAAAATGCGATTGAGACTGGTCTAATGTCTGGGAAAACTTTGTAAAGCATTCAAATCTGGAAAAATTATCCAAATGCCGCAACGCCACCACTAAAACCGTCAAGTCCATTGTCTATAGTATGGAAATAATGATGTTGCGGATTTAAATTTTATTAATTAAAATTTCAATAATTAATACATACGTAGTCAACTAAAATTATAAATTAAAGTGTAATTTTTTAATATTTTGATGAGTTGGTCCAATTTTATTGTTCAAAACACTAAGAAACGTTGCTTAAAACTTAGAGAATTTGAATATCATGTAGTGTAAATGTGTCCATAAAAATTGGCCAGAAAAATTGATTTTGTAAAAAATTGGTAAGGGGTTTTCGGGTGCTAGAAAGCGATTGCGCTGGGTGTTGATTTCGGGAAAATTTGTCTAGGGGGTTCTCCAGTGGGCCCGGGTGCTTTTTTGTTAATTTTGGCGAATTTGCTAAAAAATTAGTGAGCGGGGGTTTTCGGGTGCCAGGAAGCGATTGCGACGGGTCTTGATAATTTAGAAGGTGTTCTCCATTTGTGCCCAGGCCTTTTTTTAATTTTTACGATTTTGGTAAAAATTGGTAAGCTGGGGTTTTCATGTGCCAAGAATCAATTGTGACCGGTCTTGACTTCGAAAAAAAATAGTTAGGGGGTTCTTCAGTGGAACTCGGGTTCCTTTGCAATTTTCACGATGTTGGTAAATATTGGTAAGAAGTGTTTTTAAGTGGTATAAGGTGATCCCCATTGGTCTTGATTTCAGGAAAATTCAGACTCCATTTTTATAGTTTTAATGATTTTGTTGAAAATTGGTAAGTATGTTTACCAGTCCAGGTGTCATCCATTGGAACTTGGGTTTTTTAAATTTTAACTATTTTGTTAAAAGTTGGTAAAGAGGGTTTTAGAGTGCCACGAAGCGATTGTGATGGGTATAAATTTTTGGAAAATTCGTTTAGGGGGTTCTCCAGTTGAGCCCGGGCTTCTTTTTTAATTTTTACATTTTTGGTAAAAATTTGTGAGCGGGTGGGTGCCAGACAGAGATTGCAATGGGTCTTGGTTTAAAAAAATTAGCTTAGGGTCTTTCAGTGGTATTCGGGTTCCTTTTTTCGTTTTAACAATTTTGGTAAACATTTGGTAATGAGAGATATTCGAGCGGCAGGAAGCGATCGCCATGGGTATTGATTGAAGTCAAATAGGGTTTTGAAAGGTCTGCAATGGGTGTTGATTTCGGGAAATATATGTTTAGAGGGTCCTCCGGATGGTCGAGGTCCATTTTTTAAGTTCAACGATTTTTGTAATAATTGGTGAGCAGGGATTTTCTAGTGTTAGGAAACATTTGCAGTGAACTTTGATTTCGGGAAATGTCGTTTAGTGGGTCCTCTAATAGGCCTGGGGTTCGTTTTTTTGAATATTTTTTTATTGATCATAATTGGTGAAAGAGAGTTTTCGAGTGCCAAAACGCGATAACACCGGGTATTGATTCTTAAAAAAAACGTTAAGGAAGTTCTCGTCCGGTGAGCCCCTGTTTGCTTGGTTTTATCTTACTTTTTAACTTACTACCGGTTTCTGAAACGGTTATTTGATTTTTATTAATGTTGGTTGGGGTGGTTTTATTTCAGTAAAATTCGTTTAAGAGGATCCTCCTATGGGAATTCATATTTTTACTATTTTCTTTTGTTAATAGTAATTGGTTAGATGGACATTTTCTAGTGAAAGGAAGCAATTGTAATGGGTTTTGATTTCTTGGAAAAATATTTTAGTAGGCTTTCTGGAGAGGTTCGGGTTTCATTTTTATTTTATTTTCTAACAAAGGAAATCTAATTGTTGTTATTGCTATTGATATTGCATTGTGTTTTGTTTTTTTTATTTGTTCAATTGTGATTTTTGAGAATTATATAGAGATCATAAATTAGTTCCAAATATGGATCGTATAGGTTCTGTAAAATGGCCAATTCCAATGGACCAAAGCCATTTCTCAACCGATTTCGATAGAACTCGGTATGTACCATGAAAATGGGACTGTAAAATGGGAATATGAATATTATTCTAGTTTCAATAGAATTAAACCATTTCCTTTCAATTGGGATGAATTGTATAGAATGGGATTTGTTTAGTATAGAATGGGATTCAAACATGAGTGTCGGAAATTTTTCTGGAAAATCGACAGTCTTAATGGAACTAACATATTGCTCAATTGAATGAGGTGAAACTCAGTGACATGAACGTGTAACAAACGCTAATGTAATTCGGAACGAGCATAGCTCGGTGCTCCTGGGACTATATTATTAAACGAGCAATAATTGTATGTATGTATATATGTCTCCACAAAAAACTACTTCGAGAGCGATTTCGTTGGCGAAAAATGGCTATATGACGTGTTTTTGCATGAAAATGCGATTGAGACTGGTCTAATGTCTGGGAAAACTTTGTAAAGCATTCAAATCTGGAAAAATTATCCAAATGCCGCAACGCCACCACTAAAACCGTCAAGTCCATTGTCTATAGTATGGAAATAATGATGTTGCGGATTTAAATTTTATTAATTAAAATTTCAATAATTAATACATACGTAGTCAACTAAAATTATAAATTAAAGTGTAATTTTTTAATATTTTGATGAGTTGGTCCAATTTTATTGTTCAAAACACTAAGAAACGTTGCTTAAAACTTAGAGAATTTGAATATCATGTAGTGTAAATGTGTCCATAAAAATTGGCCAGAAAAATTGATTTTGTAAAAAATTGGTAAGGGGTTTTCGGGTGCTAGAAAGCGATTGCGCTGGGTGTTGATTTCGGGAAAATTTGTCTAGGGGGTTCTCCAGTGGGCCCGGGTGCTTTTTTGTTAATTTTGGCGAATTTGCTAAAAAATTAGTGAGCGGGGGTTTTCGGGTGCCAGGAAGCGATTGCGACGGGTCTTGATAATTTAGAAGGTGTTCTCCATTTGTGCCCAGGCCTTTTTTTAATTTTTACGATTTTGGTAAAAATTGGTAAGCTGGGGTTTTCATGTGCCAAGAATCAATTGTGACCGGTCTTGACTTCGAAAAAAAATAGTTAGGGGGTTCTTCAGTGGAACTCGGGTTCCTTTGCAATTTTCACGATGTTGGTAAATATTGGTAAGAAGTGTTTTTAAGTGGTATAAGGTGATCCCCATTGGTCTTGATTTCAGGAAAATTCAGACTCCATTTTTATAGTTTTAATGATTTTGTTGAAAATTGGTAAGTATGTTTACCAGTCCAGGTGTCATCCATTGGAACTTGGGTTTTTTAAATTTTAACTATTTTGTTAAAAGTTGGTAAAGAGGGTTTTAGAGTGCCACGAAGCGATTGTGATGGGTATAAATTTTTGGAAAATTCGTTTAGGGGGTTCTCCAGTTGAGCCCGGGCTTCTTTTTTAATTTTTACATTTTTGGTAAAAATTTGTGAGCGGGTGGGTGCCAGACAGAGATTGCAATGGGTCTTGGTTTAAAAAAATTAGCTTAGGGTCTTTCAGTGGTATTCGGGTTCCTTTTTTCGTTTTAACAATTTTGGTAAACATTTGGTAATGAGAGATATTCGAGCGGCAGGAAGCGATCGCCATGGGTATTGATTGAAGTCAAATAGGGTTTTGAAAGGTCTGCAATGGGTGTTGATTTCGGGAAATATATGTTTAGAGGGTCCTCCGGATGGTCGAGGTCCATTTTTTAAGTTCAACGATTTTTGTAATAATTGGTGAGCAGGGATTTTCTAGTGTTAGGAAACATTTGCAGTGAACTTTGATTTCGGGAAATGTCGTTTAGTGGGTCCTCTAATAGGCCTGGGGTTCGTTTTTTTGAATATTTTTTTATTGATCATAATTGGTGAAAGAGAGTTTTCGAGTGCCAAAACGCGATAACACCGGGTATTGATTCTTAAAAAAAACGTTAAGGAAGTTCTCGTCCGGTGAGCCCCTGTTTGCTTGGTTTTATCTTACTTTTTAACTTACTACCGGTTTCTGAAACGGTTATTTGATTTTTATTAATGTTGGTTGGGGTGGTTTTATTTCAGTAAAATTCGTTTAAGAGGATCCTCCTATGGGAATTCATATTTTTACTATTTTCTTTTGTTAATAGTAATTGGTTAGATGGACATTTTCTAGTGAAAGGAAGCAATTGTAATGGGTTTTGATTTCTTGGAAAAATATTTTAGTAGGCTTTCTGGAGAGGTTCGGGTTTCATTTTTATTTTATTTTCTAACAAAGGAAATCTAATTGTTGTTATTGCTATTGATATTGCATTGTGTTTTGTTTTTTTTATTTGTTCAATTGTGATTTTTGAGAATTATATAGAGATCATAAATTAGTTCCAAATATGGATCGTATAGGTTCTGTAAAATGGCCAATTCCAATGGACCAAAGCCATTTCTCAACCGATTTCGATAGAACTCGGTATGTACCATGAAAATGGGACTGTAAAATGGGAATATGAATATTATTCTAGTTTCAATAGAATTAAACCATTTCCTTTCAATTGGGATGAATTGTATAGAATGGGATTTGTTTAGTATAGAATGGGATTCAAACATGAGTGTCGGAAATTTTTCTGGAAAATCGACAGTCTTAATGGAACTAACATATTGCTCAATTGAATGAGGTGAAACTCAGTGACATGAACGTGTAACAAACGCTAATGTAATTCGGAACGAGCATAGCTCGGTGCTCCTGGGACTGTCTATAAAGTCTGCAGAATTTATAAATTCAACAAAATTTATAAATTCTAAAATATTTATAAATTTTAAAAGTTTTATGAACTTTATTAATTCTTTAAATTTTATTGATTGAAAGTCTGCTGCTTGAAATTTTTAATTTTATGAATTTTATAAATTTTTAAAATTTTATAGATTTTATGAGTAAAGTAGTATAAATTGTTTCAAGTATTTCAGTTCTATAAAATCTACAAACTAAAACTTTTTTTATTTTAAAAATTTCATAATTTCTATAAATTCCGTGAATTCGTTGAATTCTACAAATTTTATAGATTTAGAAAATTCGATAAATTCTTTAAATTCTATAAAGCTTAAAAATTCAGTATGTTCCATAAATTCTGGAAATCATACATTTGATAAATTCTGTTAGTTCTAAAAATTGGATACATTTTTTAAATTCTATAATAAATTCCCAAAATTTTTCAAATATTACTTATACTAAAAATTTCATAATTTCTACAAATTCTTTAGATTCTCTAAACTGTGAATTTAATAAATTCTAAAACTTAAAAAGTTATATAGCATTTATCAAATTAATAGAATTTAAAGGATTGAACGGGCGTTCAAAAAGAAATACAACTGAGCATTTTCGAATATAGTAGACCGGTGTAAAGTATTTCACACAAAGTGTAGCTACACAAATTAACGAAAAGTGTAAGTGTATTGAAAAAGTGTAGGCCTACAAAAAAAGTATAAATAAGAAGTTGAACCAGGTATGGGCCGATGTTACCATAAAGTGGACAGGTCAAGCTATTCGAAACAATTTTTCTTTTCAACAAATTGTTTCGGATAGCTTGACCTGTCCACTTTATGGAAATATAAGCCCACACCTGGTAACATTTCTGAGATTTTGGTAAATGGTCATAGTGTAGCATCAGGTTTGGAAAGTTTCTTTGATTTTCACAATTTTCAAAATAGCGTCGAACCTACCCAACCCTTTTTATTTTAATAAGAAAAATTGTTTCGGATTGCTTGACCTATCCACTTTATGGTAATATCGGCTCTTACCTGGTTCTACTTCTTATTTACACTTTTTATGTAGGCCTACACTTTTTCAGTACACTTACACTTTTCGTTAATTTGTGTAGCTACACTTTGTGTGAAATACTTCACACCGGTATATAGTACACAAATCCCCAAAAACTGGATTGGTAGCAGATGTGAAATCATCAGTGCTTGTTCGTAGCGGCGGTTCAGCTGAATACATTACTCCCGTACGTCAAAGTGTAACCGCGAGCCCAAGCACATCCACATTACGTCGAATTTTAACAAAAGATTTTAGTATGCACGTAAAACAGTGGAACACTGCTAGTATGTCATCGTAACGACAAACTTATTGATATGTGCCGCCGAAGCCGTGATGAACATTCCAAAATCATTCCAACGGAATAATTATAGTATATATCTTATTGGCCCATCCTTCATGAGTTTTTTTTTAACCTGGAACAATATCTATCATTTTCAAAATACGGATCAAATCACAAAATTTTATTAAATTCCCATCGAATTGAAACATAAAATTAGAATAATTCTAATAATCTCTGACTCATCCATTTGGGACAACAACAAAATCACATAAAATATTCACGCAACAACATCAACAAGATTTATACATAACTAAAATTCGACATAGCCAATAAATAATATTCAATTAATAATTTAATTAATGGCTATTTGATAAGTAAAAAGCTAACATTAATTTTATTGTTTATTACAACAACAACATGATAAAAAATAAAAACTATTTCGTTTTTATATTTTTCTCTAGATTAAATAATAAAATAACAATAATAATATTGTAATATATACATTTTATTAATAAATAATATCATTGATTACCTGATTATCATGATTTTCAATTTTAATTTTATAAAATTAATTGAAAATTATTTTTTAATGAAAATGATATTAAATTATTATTATATTTTCAATTTAGAGAAAAATATTTATTTATGTATTTATGTTCGTACGTGTACAGTACAGTAAAAGCTTTCGAGATAAACTTTTTATTTTTTAAGTCAAGTTTTTTAATTTGATTCCAACTATTTTTTGAGCCTAAACTGTAACCGTCTAATTTATTCTATGTGTTATCTCGATTAAATTATTATGTTTTATAATCAATCAACGAGAATCAAGTTTTTTGTTTTTTGTTTTTTTTATCCAAACTTGATGTGAAAACTATTTGAACGAGATTCACATCATAATGGATTAGTATTATATACATTCATAGGTAGAGGATTTCGAATATTTGAATCGCTGTTTAAAAATTAACACTTCATTTGCTGAATATTATGTACATCCCAAACCAATCGTACAAATATATGACGCGCTTATGTTGTTTTATTCGGTGTGCGGCAGCAAAATCACAAAACGGTTCACCAACCAAATTTTTTAATTTTTTTATTTGGTTATAGATTGATGATCGATGATAAATTAATAATTTTTTAGTTTTATAGGTTTTTTTTTATGTACGAGTTTATGGTTGGGATTGGATTTCTCATCGTTGATGATGATAGTGTGTAGAAAAATATTTTTTTAAAACAGACCTCACGCGACATTTTTTTTTTTTTGTTCTCGTGTGTTTGTTTAGATGAATTTGATAAATAGTGGAGTTTAGTTTACTAGTTTGGTTGTTTTATTAAAAATAAAATGGTTTTAACATGGAGGATTAACATTTTTCTAATTTTTTTCTGTTTTTGTGTTTTTGGTTGTCGTTACAATAAATGTTTAAAAATAAATAATTTTCGATTTTTTTTTTGTTAGTCAATAAAATGTTTGACACACAATTGAAATGTGTTGTAATGGAGAAATAATATTTTGTATTGTGTTGTGGTTAGTCAAATTAGTTCATTCGGTTGATTGAGCTGGATTCATTTCAATTAGTGCAACTCTGTCGAAGAATTTAATTTAGTTGCTCCAATTCAATCAAACAAATTTAACGAACAAAGTTGACCAAACGTCAGATTTATTTATTTTTTTTCTGAGGCCTGAAGATGGTTTAATATGTTCCAAATAAATTGCGAAATCCTTGGAAGGAATAGAACAATATAAATTCGCAAATTTCAACAATTCGGATTGTGATTTCAGTTATGTTTTGGTTTGAAAAACATGATTTTCAACTTGGACAATTTATTTAGTGGCCTTTAAATTTAGTGGCAAACGAGTTACAAAATTTTGAAATTTGCATTAAGACAAAAA
The DNA here is from genome assembly GCA_958295665.1 of Tipula vernalis. Taxonomy (NCBI): domain Eukaryota; kingdom Metazoa; phylum Arthropoda; class Insecta; order Diptera; family Tipulidae; genus Tipula; species Tipula vernalis. Next base: position 70,392,056 of record OY282558.1, read on the forward strand.
TCAAAAAAAATTGAGGATTAAGAAAGAGTACTGTTTATAATTTGTGTGCAAATTTTATCCTTTTTCAATGTGGTTTTAACGAAAAGTAAAGTGTGTCTAAATTAAATACAAAACACAGTTTTTAGTCTTTAGATTGTTATTTTTTTATTGAATAACACATCGGGCAAATGGCTTCCACGGCTTTGCTGGCACATACGCATTCTTTTGTCGAAATTTTCCATGACCATTCTGCATAAATGTGGCTGCTAGACCTTTGACTTCAAATAATCCCATAAAAAGAAATCTAATGGTTTTAACTCACACGATCTAGGGGGCCAATTCTGATTACCGAAACGAAAGAGTACTGGACCAGGAAATATCTCATGCAGTAATTGAGTTGTTTCACGGGCTGTATGGCATGTGGCACATCGAGCATCAGTAACAGTCACTGCTTGAGCACTCTCATTTTCAAAAACAATGATGCCTTCAGCCCGAAATTCGCACCAAACAGTGACAAGTTGTGGATGCATTTGTTTAACGATAATCACATGTGGGTGCTCCGAATCCCAAACAGTCAATTTTTGGCTATTAACAAAGCCATCAAGGTGAAAATGTGCTCCATCGATTAGGATGATTTTGCTCGAAAAATCAGCAGCCACTTGTTGATGTTTAATAATCCATTCAACGACCTCTCTTCGCTTTGCAGGGTCATTAGGCTTCAGTTGTTGTATTAATTGAATTTTGTAAGGATGGAGACTCAGATTTTTTGGGAGTATACGCTGTAGAGAGCTTCTTGAAATTTTCAATTCTTGTCCACGACGCCGAATTGATGTTCTGGGATTTTCACCAACACTCTCACGCACTGCTTCGATATTGACATTTAAACGGCTTGTTTTTGGACAACCGGTCTTTTAAGCGTCTTCAATTGATCCAGTTTCCTTGCATTTTTCAATTAATCTCTTCCGCACAGTTGACGAAGTTAAAACACTATTCCGACCATATTTTGTATGAAATTTTCGAACTGTGGACGGCAAACGCTCCATTTTTACTAACCCTAAACTCTCAGCTGTCAAATTGTTTTTTTTTTCAGGGTTGCCAACAATCTACTGCACAAATGGCGGCAAATTCAAATTTTGCGTTAATTTTGGAACAGCCGTTATTAAAGAGACGTTTAAAAATGAATGTAAACTTGTTTCCTGGGTTCTCTAAATCGTTAAGCGATGGCAATAGTCGCTTATATTTTAAAAAGAATTTCATTATGGATCGATAGTTCTTTCTTACTCTACAAATGGCGAATAACAGTAAAAAGCACAAAAACAACAAAAAAAAAATGTAAAACAAAAATAGTGGGGGAAACGTAGTGTCCGCCCAACATGAAATGTATTCAGAACAAGAGTCAATATTCTCCCTTTATTATTAATTTTGGTTGATTGTATTACTCTCGTTGAACATCCAATTTAACCAGTTTCGTTACCGGTCGCTTGAACACATTATCTTTGTCTTGACATCTACAACTCAAACTCGTTAATCTTTGGCGATCATGATGAAAAGGTCTGCGATATTAAAGTTTGGACACTCTCCCATTTCGGACACTCGCCTATTTGTAAGAAATGATGAAGTGAAATAAGTAGACTTTGAGTGGCCTTCCAGCGATTGCGAGGTATGGTGGCGGTCTTCGCCTGGTCGTAATTTTTACTAATTGATACACTGACCGTTTCCGAATCATCCTGCTGCTTCACTTGATTATTTGCCCATTGTATTGTTACGTTTTTGCCTTGTCACTCAAGGTTCATATCACTGGATTGTGAATAAAACAAAATCAATTCAATTTATCACCAACGAATTTATTTATTTAGCACAAAAATTAATACAACACAATTTTTTTTTAACAATAATTCACAAAATTACTTTATATAAATTATTCACACACTTTTACTGTACACTTATAATTTTATTTCGCACAAAAACACTTTTTAAATCACTTTTTAATTCGTTTTTAATCTTCACACTATCGCTTACCAAATACTAATAATCCAATTCAACTTCGTTCGCCTTTTTATATACACAAACCAAACTACTAGAAAGCTCATGAATTTTCCAGTTAGAATAGTGTACAAACATTTAGAACTGTTTTATCATGGAAAATTCCATTTTAGTACAGAAAAACATCGAGCTATTAGTTTAACTTATTCTACTATGCACTAGGTGTCACGATTTTTCCAGTTAGAATAGCGTAGACACATTTAGAACAATTTTTATCATGGAAAATTTCATTTTAGTACAGTTAGACATTGAGCTATTAATTTAACTTATTCTATTACACACTAGGTGTCACCGTCACATTATGTTACTGATAAGGCCTTCCACCTTTTCTCCAATGTTTTAAAGGTCATCTTGGCACCTTTAAGTTTGACGGGCACTATTTTTAGCAATATTTTATGTGTAGAACGGTTTATGAGGCAACTTGGGGCTATCGGCATTTTACTGACTTTAGCAGTACCATCTTTGTCAGTTTTGTGAATCAGTTGGTGATGTGCCCGACTGCAGTTATTTATGCCGCAATTTTTTCGCTTTTTGCAAAACTTCAACGTATGTCCCTGGTCGAGGGTTGAAAAACAGTCTTACAAAATTTAAAAAAAAGAATTAGGGAATTTTAGGAGAACAAATTTTGTTTGAGTTTTGTAGAATTTATAGAATTTTGCAGGATTTAAAAAACTTATAGAGTTGCTAGAATTTATAAAATGTATGGAATTTAAAAATTTTATAGAATTTATCGAGTTTAAAGAGTTTAAAATGTATAGAATTTATCTAGCGTACAGAATTTATAGGATTTTTAGAATTTATAGGACTTACTGCATTTCTGGGCTTTATAAAATTTGGAGAATTCATAGAATTTACTTATTATTAAATCCTATGGATTTGTAAAATTAAAAGAGTTTAAAGAATTTATTGAATTTATAAAATTTGTAGAAATCAAGAAGAAAGTTTGATTTTGTATTGTAGAATGTATAGAACTGACATATTTGAGACAGTTTATAAAACTCATAGAATCTATAAAATTTGTAAAATTTATGGATAGTTTAGGAATTGTAAATTTTGTTGAATTTATAGAATTTAAGAAGCTTACAGAATTTTTAGATTTTAAAGAATTTGTAAAATTTATTTATTTGTATAATATACTATATATAAATTCTATTAATTTTTTAAACTCTTTAAATTGCGTAACTCTTATAAATTCTGTAAATTCTACAAATTTTTAAAGCCTAAAAATTTTGTAAGTTGCTTAATTTCGCTAGATCCTATATATTCTAAAATTCTAAAAAAACGTAGCAACTAAAGAATTTATATAATTTATAAAATTTCAAGAATCTTGAAAATGTATAGGATTTATAGAAATTTTGAAATTTTAGTATAAGATAAATTTGTAAAATTTGGGAAATTTTTTTTAAAATTGGAACTGACAGAACTTATAAAATTTAAGATGTTAGAGAATTTACCGAATTTTTTGAATTTAAATTTATAGAAATCAAAGAATTTATAAAATTGATAGAAATTTTTGAAATAGTAAAATTTTGTAGAATTTATGATGAATTTAAAAAATTTATAGAATTCTTAGAACTTACAGAATTGACAAAATTTAGTAAGTAAGTTCTAGTTTTGAAAAGAATCTAATAAGTTTGCATTTAAAATTTTAATACAAACATTTCAAACTTGTCAAATTTGGTTTACAAAATTTAGATTCCTGTTATATGTATATGTATATTGACTGGTGACGGGTTTTATAGTTCCCCTGCAAAAAATATGATTTTTTTAAAATTTTTGTGCAACTTCTAAAATTTTCTGAGAAACTTGAGCTTAAAATTTCAAATGATGCACAGCTACCCAATTTCGTTAATAAAAATGTTTGTTATGTTTAAAATTTTGTTTTAAATTCTGGTCGAAATTTCGATTTAGAGGGTAGTGCAAAAATTTAAATTATGAATTAAAAAAGCTTAGAAATTTCAAAATTTATTAATTTTGTCTTAAGTAAAATTTGGTTAGCTATACATATTGAGGCGCTTTGCTTACTTGCAGGATATGGTCCCGACTCTTGGCGGAAACTAAATTTATTTTCACTGGTTTTAGTAATTGGTACAAAACATGATCGATGTCAAAAATCTTGGTTTGGGTTTTGCACGTGACACGTAACGTGGTAAAAGCAGTGCAAGTTGCCAGTAGAGCAGGGAAAAGCAGTCCAAGTAAACAGATATTCTTAAAATGTTGGACTATTTCACTTACTTTTTTGCGAAATATTTGTTTTGCTTCTAAACTTGCTGAGAAATGGCAATAAAAAAATTCAGGCGTGGCCAATACACGACTTTATTTTAGGAACGGTGAATTTTAAAAAACTTAAGCGAATTTCTTACAATTTTTAATAGCTTTCCGTAATCTTTAAGTTTTTGATAAATTTCCAAAATAAATTTTCTGGTTCACATGGTCGGTTAATATTAAATTTTTCTTTCGAATGAAAGTTGGCAACCCTTGCGGTCTTCTAAGAAGGTAAATTGTGCCGAATTATTGAGCAGTTGATCGCTAAGACTTACCATAGAATAAACCGGATTTAAAGTCATCCGATATTCGGTCTCTTGCCATAAAATATTTTGATGAATGAAAATTCTGCAACTTACCTGAAACGAGGCAAAAATAAAATAAATTAATAAAACTGTTTTAAGCTGCATACACTAAAATATTGGGAAACTATTAATAAACCCACACTTCAGCCAACCTAAATTTTTTTTTTTTTGCTACAGTTTTGTAACTGGCCAGAATTTATACGTTCATATGGAACAAGGGATTTTCGTTCAGGGATTTTTAGTTTTTGAGAAATCTAGAGGCTCCCATTTGCCTTCACGTTACGAACGGGAACCCTTCGATTTCTCAAAAGTCAAAATTAAAAAAAAAAAAAATATCGAAAAACACAAAGTAAAATGCTAGGAGGAATCATAGACATTTGTTAACTACGATCAACTACAATATAATAACAAAAGGATGCTACATAATTTCTTGTCATTTCCTGTCATCCTTGCGCAAAGGCTCCAATGCTAAGCGGCATTGGGGAAGTGCTCTATTTTAGTACGTGACTAATTATTAAAAAACACAAATTTCTGGATATAATAATGGAATTTTATTAAATCATCAAAGTGGGGAGTTTGTGGCCCCATCCTTTAAGGCATTTAACGAATTAAAATAACCCCTTCAAAAACTTGATTTTTTGCGATTGAAACTTTTTTCGAATTTTTTTGTTTGATATATCGAAGGTAGTTCAAGACAAATAAGGTTTAACATGAGATCTAGAAAATAAAATCTGGAAAAATTAAACCTCGGTGCCTAAATATCTCGAAAAAACTCGAAGGTCAAAAATATTTGAAAAAAAATTCTCGAAAACAAACATCTCAAATTAATATGAGTTTTTGAGTAAAAGTTACAATCCGCGCGCGCGCTTTGTCCCAAAAACCGATTCATTATACAACTAATGTTAAGAACTTTCTTAAGAAAATTCCACATCGGCTTAACCAAAAATTGGCTAATTAATTAGAAAATTTAGCCATGACCGTGTTAAGAAGAAAAAAAAACATTTTTGCAATAGAAATAATTTCATAGATACTTAAAATAGCAAATAGCCGGAAACCCCCATTGTTTTAATACAAACATCCTGTAGCGGCTTTTTTTGTTATGTTCCCATAATCCATTCTATTCCCACTCTTCCCTTAACATCTCTTTTTCCAAAGGATTTCCAATTTATATCACAGGTCTCATATCTTTTAAGACATTTAAATAATTTACAAGTCGTAAAAATACAAGTATAACATTTTATAAACTCTCTCATATCATAATCGAGATCCATAATTTTTTATTAACTGTCAAAATTAAATGACCGCAAAAATTGTCTCTATACAGTTATATTTTTAAATTTAGGAGGCTTACTTTAAATATTAAATATCAAAATTTTGGGCAGAAAAAATCATTGATTTACACGACCGAACTTAATCAGATTAATATTTTTGATTGAAATGTTAAATAAAATTTTAGAGAAACTTCAAATTTTGAAATTTTAAATTTATCTGAATTTCAATCAATTATATTGTGCTTTTCACAACAATATACCCATACAAATATATTACAGTGTTAGTGTTGTTGCTTCGTGTAACCACTTGTAACAAGACTTTGAAATCTGGATTTTTCAATAGAAAAGAAACACGTGAAAAGCAAAAATATTTTTGATGAATCATAATTATTCTTTTTATCTCATTCTTTATGTGTTACATTCTATCACAACTGTCAATTGTTAGGTTACATAAATTTTTTGTTTTATTTTCATTCATGTCACAAGCAAAAACCTGTAGTCGCTGTTTAAATCCAGAAAAAACCATTTCAATTGAGCATGCAAGTGAAAATCTAGATATGAGATATATAAAAGTGTGTTCGTTAACACTCACTTTTCTACACAACTACCCAACTACGCTTAGCATTGGAGTCCTTGCGCAAGGATGACAGGAAAATGTGATAATTCTTTCAAAAATATAGATATTTCTATTAATAATATACACCCAATGCCATCCACTTGCGGTTGTAGTGGTAAATGGTCCTTGGTCTCCCATCGATAATAACAGGGTTTGGTAATAGGTTACGAATGGGTGGAAATGGGTGGTGAAAATATCTAACACATTGTTTTCTTATAAAACCAAGAATGCTTCGGAATGTTCTACAATAGATAAACCATTCAGGTGAAGTGTGCTGGTGAGTGGCAGAGATGTATGAGCGAGAGAAAATATGTGGCAAAATGTTTTACAAAGTGTTAGAAATTTTTTAAAAATTTCGAAATGTTCCAGAATTTTCTAGAATGTTGTACAATTTCCTAGAATTTTCTAGAAATTTCCAGATGTTCTGAAATGTTTTAGAATTTTCCACGATTTTAAAAGTTCTAATTAATTCAGTATTTTCTAGAGTGTTTCAGAATATTTCGGAATTTTTTAGAAAATTTCAGAAGGTTTTAGAATGTTCTAAAAGATTCCAGAATTTTTTCTAGAAACTCACAGGTGTACTGAAATGCTCCAGAATTTTTTAGAATGTTTCGAAATGTTCAAGAATTTTCAAGAATATTCTCAAATATTCAAGAATTTTCTAGAATTTTTCGGAATTTCCAGAATTTTCTAGAATGTTCCAGGATGTTCCAGGATTTCCTAGGATTTTCTAAAAAATTTCAAAATGTTTCAGAATATTCTAAAAAAAGGTTCCACAATTTTCTAGAAAGTTCCAGAATTTTGTAAAAAAATTGCACAATTCTACAAAAGTTGACAATATTTCAGAATCGGGAGTGATGTGCATTTGAATATTCTAAAATTTTCGGAAACCGGAAATCGATCCGATTGAAGAGAATAAGTAGTGAAAGTCCAAAGTGAAAATCCAAAGCGAATATTTAAGCGATAAAATTTGAAAATGGTTTCGAAAAAAATATTTTTGGTTGCTGGAAACTGCTGAAATGTTTAGCGATGATCAACCAAATGCTAATACAACTGGGATTACAGCTACCACGACGAAGTGGATTTGACGCCACGAACAGTGAACTATTAAGTGGAAAAAGTTAGAATGAAGAAAAGTTGCGATGTTGCATCGGTGGCAGAGGAAAAACTTTTTTAATCAACTTAACTCTGGCCGAAGTTCGCACGAATAAGGGAACAGCTTTCGAATTGGCTACATCAGGAGTAGCGCCTACACTTATGGATGGCGAACAAACAGCCCACTCTGGGCTAGAATTACCATTAAATATCGCAGAACATGAACTCCCAGTATGCGACAACACAAGATCATCGGCACGTGGACAAATATTAACACAGTGTAAGGCAATCGTATGGGACGAATGCACAACGGCCCATACAAAGTCCTTCTTTTTTTTAAGAGAAAACACGAATCTAATGAGAGGTGCTTTGATAATATTATCGAGCGGTTTTCGTCAAGCGCTTCCTATTATTTCAAGCAAGACGCCAGCCGATGAAATAAATTGCGTGCATGAAACACTCAACCTTGGGAGTCTCAGTAAATGAAAATTCTGGCCAAATCATATTGACGAATGAGTTAGGCAATATCGTTGAAACGTCCGAACAACTCATTACCAAAATATACTCGGACCGAATTTATTCATTTCTAGTACGAAAATGCGAATAGAGTCTATAAGCAAGTGTAGTAACAAAAAATGTAGAAAAGTGACTACGAGATGAAAGAAACGACCGTAAGTATTCAAAAATAACTTGTTTCCAATAGTAACTTTCCTTTTCTGAATTATAAGATTTTCTTTTGACAACTTAATAATTTTCAGTGATAACAAAAATCTCGAAAATCTGCAATAACCTCGAAAATTTAACGACCATCTTATCTTAAAATCTCTCAAATCTCGAATAGTCTACAACAATAATCTCGATAGCAACCAACCCTGAAAAATTTGAAATATCCCCAAAAATGTCATCTAACGAATGTCATCAAACATATCTGTATGTATCTCAATGCTATGCAAATTTTTTTTTTAAATTCTGTAACAAAACGTAGCAGAAATCCTTGTTAATTTCGAAGAATATCGAGAAACACAAATAATCACGAAATTGTTGAATTACAATTCTAGAATTCTCTTCATATTCACAAAAATTTCAAATATTCCCAATCAACTCAAACAAATTTAAAATCCTATAATCGATCTAGCTTATGATTATGAAAAAATCAATCCTCCTCATATGTTTCTACGTGTTAATAAATAAAAACACATTTAAAAGTGTCGTAAGACCGGTAGCATATTTAGAAATTATAAGAATTAATTAACATTCAACAAAAATTAAAAAAAAAAAAAAAAAAAAAAAAAAAAAAAAAAAGTAAAATTAGCGTTCACAGCTTATGTGATTGTCATGAAGAAGAAAAATTGTAATTGAATTTATCTATATTAGTACGATTCGCTAGTATATAAAGCACAGGACATTCTGTATATATAGAATGTAAATTGTGGTATAGTCAGTCCAGTCGCCGCGGCCTGATGAGAGGATTGATTTTTTCATAATCATAAGCTCATCAGTTCGAAACTGGATCGAATTCTCTTACAATCTTCGGAACATATTAAATTAAAATTGAATAATGCTTATGACCTCGAAAAATCACATAATATATCGAAAATCCGATATGTGGGATGGAAATGGGATTCTAAAATCATTTTTAGGTCAAGTTCTGGAATATGACTGAGCTATGATTAGTATTGGGATGTAACATTAATGTATACGCAAAAAATTTGCCAATAACATATTTCATAGTAGAATTTTCGAACGTGGTAATATCAGCATTTGTTGATATTTCGACAGTTTTTCTTCTTTCGATGGTGGTAGTTTGAACTGGAGCATTTTCGTTGTTCGGCCAATAAGATGTCGACTTTTGCAAGAATTCTAGACCATTCCACCAAATTTTATGTTTTAACAGGTCACTTGGTGATAAACCTCGACTGGCACAGTCAGCTAGATTTACCTTGGTTGGTACGTGCTGCCAATAACTGCTTGGTATTTGGTCAATAACAAAACTCGTTCTATTACCAACGAAACAGTTTCATTTTCTGGGAACATTTGAGAGCCATGACAGAACAACGTTGGAGTCACTCCAAGCGTAAAGTGTGTCTGGTGATGCTTCAAAAATTCCTGCAATCTTGATAAGAAGTTTGGTTAAAAGGACGGCTCCACATAATTCCAGGCGGGGAATTGAATGTTGTTCAATGGTGAAACCTTGGTTTTAGCAGCGATTAAATGGACAGAGATGTTACCGTTTGAACTGGTTGACCTCACGTATACTACTGCTGAATAAGCCTTTTCAGATGTGTCACAAAAACCATGAAATTGAACATTATGTATTGACTGCATCTGAAGAAATCAAATTCCCAAAGTTTTGATATATACTTCACGATCTTTAAATGAAATGGAACTTCTTCCTCGTTTTTCAATGGGTATTTTGCTCAACAGCTCAGGACAGTTTGAACTCCACTGCCGAAGTGTGAAACCAGCATACGATAGAGTGGTTGACAAATCCGAATAAAGTCTAATGGCTTCTTCTATACTGTCACAACCTGACAATAAATCGTCCACATAAAAGTCGGATTTAATTATTTTGCTCAATTTGCAGGATAATTTATCATCGTTGTCCTTTCGTATTTGATGTAAAGACCTGATGGCGAGGTAGGCCGAACAGGTCAGCCCGTATGTGACTATCGTTAGTTTAAAATGCTGTATCTCGCTGATAGTTTTGATGTTTTGGATGAACTGCTATCTGCTGTTTGCGAAATCTAGTGCTAGACGTTGTGCTTTCTTTAAATACGGCGTGGTATGGTAAATAATAGACTTTGCTCCTTTCGGTTAACACTTCTCGGTCAGGAATGCATGACATGTGATCAAGTTTTTCGTATTCTCGCATAAATTTTGGGTATTCGTCCCTAAGATGCGTGTCTTTCTGGAATTTACGTTCCATTGCGATCATTTGGGATGTTGCCGCTTTAAGGCTTTTGCCTAATTGTTCAGAATTGCCCTTTAATGGTAGTTCTACCAAGTAACGGCCGTTGGCGAATTTATGAGTGCTGGAGAAATGTTCTTCACATATGTCGTCTCTGTTTATAGGTTCGTAGAATTCTGGATCAGCGAGACAAAAATCATGAAGTTTGGCCATATGGTTCTCTTGGAGTATTATTGCCTGAGACGGTAGGTAGTTAGTTAACTTACCTAATATTAGAGCACATACTTCTAAAAATTACTCTTCGTTGTATCTGGATGATAATTCAACATTGATTTTCCCTCTAGTCACGCCAGTTGAAATTGAAGCTAAACCGTTTATTGTTATGGAAGCTTGTGTATGCTTAAGTCCCAGTTTTTTTGTGAGTGCTTCTGTAATGAACGAACTCGTCACATCCCTGATGAAGAAAAGTAAAAAACGCTACTGAATGTAAAGCTCATCTTGTTGAGAAGTAATTACAAAATCCATGGGTCACGAGCTTCGCAATCTGATCCTAAAGCCTTTAATTCCCGAAGTAATTTATCTGATGTTTCGGTATTGTCTCTCAGTGACTTTGGTGAACCGTAGTTGATACTTGGCTGATCTAAGAACGTTTTTACTATCGTACTTACTATTGTGCGTTTTTTATCGTATCTTTGTTTTAATTTATTTATTTATTTATTTATAAAGTAATTAAGCTTAGAAAGCTTTTATTTACAAATTGAATACAAAATAACAATTAATAAGCAACATAATTTTCAATAAAATATTTACATTATTTACAATGTATTTGTACATCTATATAAACTCTGATATAAAAATAAAAATAAATTAATTCAATATAGGATTAGGTATTTTTAGATAAAAATTTTAAATATTTGAATTTGAATTTTATGTTAATTTTATAAAAATTTAATGTCTTCTGAATAATTAAGTCCTAGGAAGACACAAAAATCGAAATATCATAAAAATAAAACTAATGATAAAATGCATTTATCACAAACGCTTTTCAAAACCCAATGCATATTTGTAATTTTTAATAAATATAGCCAAAGAGCCACTTGCCCGAACCAACAGTGGTAATTTGTTGTATATACTCATTCCTTGAACAAAAAATGATAAGTTAAAAATACGATGTCTGTTGCGTGGTAATGTAATATGCATTGTACGCTCGGAATTTGAAAACTGTATTTTATTAAACAAGTAAGAGGGACATTTTTTAAGCAAGATTTTATGAATGTAGGCACAAATACGGAATTCAAAATATTTATTAATTGTACATCCAAGTAATAATTTTTGAAACAAAGAAATATGATCAAATTTACGAAGTGAGAAAACATATCTCACACAAGTATTAAACAACAATCTTAGTTTGTCCATGGAGTAATCATACATTCCGAATAACACAACATCATAACATAAAAGATGTGGTAAGACAAAAGACATGAACAGTTTATGTCGAAGCTTAACGTTTGCAAAACTAGTTAACTTCCAAAGAACCCACAAAATACCATAAACCCGACAACATATTCCATCGATTTGCTCATCCCAAGTTAAAGTAGAATTCATAATTAGTCCTAAATTTCTAATAATATCTGAATATATAATAATCTCATTTCCAAGAATGACATTTGGGAAATCATTGTAATCTACCTTCTTTTTATATATAATTATTGCCTGAGATTTGCTTGCATTAAGCATCAACTCGTTCTCGTTCGACCATTCTACTACTCGTTTCAAATCATCATTTAAATTACCCAAGCAAGTAAGTTTATTTGAAATTATTTCGCTATTGTAAACTTGTAAGTCATCAGCATAAAGGTGAAATCTAGAAAAATGGAAACAAGTGGTAACATCATTTATAAACATTGAAAACAGTAATGGACCAAGAACAGAACCTTGTGGAACACCTCGCATCAATTTCATAGTATTCGAACATAAACCATTAATTTCTACAAGTTGTGACCTGTTTTTCAAATATGTGTGAATAAGTTTGCAAGCAGAAGAAGAAAAGTTAAACAAATAAAATAATTTATGACAAAGTTTATAATGATTGATCGAGTCAAACGCTTTAGAGAAATCTAACAGCGTAAGAACAGTAAATTTGTTTATATCAACATCACGTCTAATATCATCCAAAATATTAAGCAAAGCAGACGTAGTACTATGCTTTGGTCTGTATGCCGATTGATAATCCGATAACAAATTACTATCAATCAAATGATCAGTAATTTGATATTTAATAATGATTTCAAACGCTTTAGATAAGGACGATAGTGCACTAATTGGTCTTAAATCAGACATGGAATTAAGTTTTTTAGTTTTAGGTAATGGGGTGATTTTTGCCACTTTCCAACACATAGGAAAGTATGATTTAGTAATAATATTATTAAAAATATAAGTCAAATAATTTGAAATTTTAGGTAAAAGAATTTTAATAAATTTTATACTAACATTATCAAGCCCTAAAGCCTGAGATTTGACAGCATGTATAGATTTATGAAGAAGTTCTGCAGAGATCAAACTAAATGTAAATCTAGAAGTGTTTGAATTAGGTTCAAAAATGTTACAGTCAAAAGTGTTAACAGCTGATCGTAGATTTTGGGCAGATTCACAAAAATATTTATTAAGATCATTTGGAGTAAATGGAATCAGCCCGTGCTCTTTGCACTTTCCAATACCAAGGTTATTTAGGTTCTTCCAAAAAAGTTTAGGTGATAATTTAGGATCAAGCTTATTAACAAGAAACTCATGTTTTGAGTTACGCTTTAACAAAGTTACTTTATTGCGTAAACGCTTATATTCTATCTATCAATTGTACGGAGGAATGTCCATCTACTATAAGCTTTGTTTCTTCTCTTCATATACTCACGAATATCAGTTGTAAACCATTTTGGCTTTAAAAGGTTTATAGTAGTAGTTCTAAGAGGAACAAACTTATCATACAAATCCATTATCATTGTATTAAACAACATAAGCTGATCATCGATATCTGTTAAGTCACGTAACAAATCCCATTGAAGGGTTTCACAATGCAAGAATAATTCATCTACATTTATGTGTTTAAAATCCCTATACACAATAATATTTTCCGTGTTAATCTTTGTTCTAATTTGTCCCATGCTTCCCCATAACTGGTATTAGTGATTAAAAACTGATTGAATAGACAAGCCGCGCTCCTTGTGCACAGTAGGCTCAAATAAATCTTTAAAGGACGGCCATTGTGCGTATTCCCCATTAAATGGCGGAATATTAATTCTTGGCACTTTCAATTGATTGGTTTGTTCCGTTGTTTTATTGTGTAGCGCGATTCAAAGTATACCTTTTATTGAGAGTAAATATTGGTCAAAGTGCTGTTCAGGTCATCTTTATTCGAATGTACGTTTAGCTTTCGTTTTTTTATTGCATGCATCATGGCGGCTTGAACACTAAAAAATTTCGTTTCGAATTCATCAGATTTCGAAATTTGCTGCGATATTAAGAGCAATTCGTCTTCAATATTGCAAAATTCTTCCCACCATTAGTCGAGTTTTTGAAGTTGTGATTTCATCTCTTCAAGTGATGTATCGTCATCAATGTTCTCAATGAAAGTAGAAACCTTTGTAAGAGAAACTAACTTTTAATTAATATAATTCCCGGTTAATTTATAAAAGTGCATGATTTTGACTTGTGCGTGATTGTACATGAAAATCAATTTCAATTTTAATTACTAAAATCTAATAATTGAACAGTATTTAAATAAATATTAACTTAAATAGACATACGTCGTAGTTAATTTCATATTTTATTTTATTTTGACACATACTTAAATGTGTTCTTCTGTTTTATTTAATGTACAATCGATACAAATATACGCAAATATTATAATATTAAAAAAAACTTCGGTGTGAAGGAAAATCTTACCGTGAAATACAAAAAATTATCTGATGTTCTGCGAAAATGGTCTGTAATTCAGTAAATTGGATTGATAAGGCTGAAACACGTGGGCCAAAAAAAAAAAAACCACTGAGCTTATCGACCGACAAATTATACAAATGGTGAAGAACGACTCTCATATCAGCTCAAAAAAGATAAAGAAGGAACTTCAGATACCTGTAGGTGCGGTAACTATACGGAGGCGCCTATTAGAAGCTAAATTGGCCGCCAGGAGTATGCCAAGAGGCACATAGCAAAAAGAATAAGGCGCACGTCAATTGGCCCCTAGAAAACTGGCGAAATGTTTTATGGAGCGACGAAAGTAAAATTGCCCTTTATGATTCCACAGGTCGTCGACAATATGTGAGGAGACCTTCAAATACTGCCCATGACCCAAAGTACATAGTAAAGACTGTTAAGCATGATGGTGCAATCTTGATTGTTTGGGCTTGCTTCTCATACTATGGTGTTGGCCCGATATATCCTATAACGGGCATCATTGATAAATTTGTATACATTAAAATACATGAAGACACCATCCTATACAGTATGCTGAGTATAAAATGGCCCTGAAATGGGTGTTTCAACAAGATAACGTCCCAAAACACACAAGCAAACAGGCGAAGTCATGGTTTCGGAAGTACAAAATTAATCTTATGGAGTAGGCAACGCAATCACCGGACCTCAATACCATAGAAAACGTGTGTGCTGATGTCGAAAATAAAGTGAGCAAAGTTAATCCAAAAAATACCCAGCAATTGTGGGAGGCAGTGCAAGAAGCATGGAGTACAATACCCATTGAGAGATGTCAAAACTTTGAGGACTCTATGAAAAGGAAATTCGCGGCTGTCATTCGTAATAATGGACGTGCATCTAAATATTGACTGCTTTATTACAAAACAATATACAGAAGTGGTGTTTGTTAAGTTTTTTTTTTGATGAATTTTTTAAATATTCCTAAACATTGTTTCGGACTGCTATTTTTGTGAACACCATAAAATGGAATTTTTTATTTATATTAATTTTTAATCAAAAGAATAAATATTTATTTGCCTTTTTATAGCTTAATATGACAATATCAAATATATTTCATTAATAAATCTTAATCAAACTTGCGTTTTTGAAAACTTGTACCAGTGTTTTCTTCTTCTGGATAGCGCTGCTATTAATATGAACACAACTGTATATTTATAGATAAAGAAACCAAATTCTTGATTTCTTGATTAAGTGCATGATTTTATTTGTGTGCGGTTGTACATGGAATTTCAATTCCAAATAAAATTGTTTTAACTTAATTTGATATAGGTTGTAGCTAATTCATATCTGCATTTATTTTTACGCATAATTGAATGTGTTTTATGTTTAGTTTTATGTACAATCGACACTAATATATTCTAGAACCTTGATTCATAGCAAAAAACAACAGATGTTTATATAAGCCGTCTCGTTCGTTCTTTACATGGGTTGTATCAAGGGAATGTACTATTTATTATTGGTTTTGTCATGTAATATTTAAACAACAACAAAAACAGAGGAACATTTTTGTTGGCTTTGTTATAGTCGTTACAAATCTTTTCCTGTATCTTGTTACATGGAACAGGATTATTTGTATATCACTGTATGGGTTTTATTTGTGTGTATATATGGTAGTATATTTTATCATAATGAAACATTATATGTTTCTTACTACGCACATGGTAGATGGTGTAGAAAATGTATACCTTCAATGTGTGTTGGTGGTTTAGTATATAAGATTATGTTATTTTTCTTTTGGCGTGGTTTTTTCTGTGCAAGTTTTTGTATTCATGAGACAACCATAGTGTTATTGATAAAACATGATGTATACAAACGCAACAAACATTTTAGTGAATTCAACTCAAGTTGGTTTCTTATACTTTGTATAATAGAGGAAATTTGAGTCGTATCGGAAACCGCCATATATAATACAGATAAAACAGTATATTTAGGTATGATTTATTTTTACAGGGTATTATAAACTACATTAAATTATATTTAATACATTTTTATTAATATTATAAGTTTATAAAAGCGATCTTCTGCAATTACAACATATATGAGAACCAGCTCAAGAATATATTGCTGTGAATTGTTTCATTGCAACACCAATACTTATTTGTTTTGCCAGAACTGTTTGATTATTTTCCAAAAATAAATCAAAAAATCATTTGACAATATCATTTCTATTGCCAAGTTCCATTCCAGTCAGCCATATTCCAGAACTTCATCTAAAAATCATTCCCATTTCCATAGAGGACGTGAATAAAACTTAATTAAGAAATAAAATTTGCCTTGATAAATATAATTTGCAAAAGGTTTAACTTGAATTGGAGGTTCAATTTGAAGTGTCAAATTTATACTACACAAAATCGCGTTTTCTTAAAAATTGCGGCTTCTTAAATTGAGTTCTCGAAGCTCGTAGCTCAATAAACAAGAGATACATAATCGGCGCTCAGAGGTTACCCGATGAGGTGAAATCGAACTGAAACTTCTATTAGAATATACGAAATAAAAACTCAACCGAAAAAATTGTGAAAAGTAAGTCACTAATTATATCTGACTCCCAATTAAGTATTTATGTTTTAATTTAGTTGACACAGACTTTTTCCGTCTCTTATTAAATTGACAGGCTTCTAAAACTAAAAGCCAATTGAAGCGATTTTTTTTTTTTTAAATTTAATTAATATTTGTACCATAATTAAATAGGAACCAAGATATAGGAATATATAACATTAAAAATTGAAATCCCTCAAGTGTAGATTAATCTACTCTGTCTGGATTAACATTTTTAATTACTATTTTTTTGTATGGTATGTACTATCGCATAAAATTTTTTTTGCTTGTAACACTATCCCGCACTCCACCATAATATTGGGTGTTATCAACAACCGATATCTAGCTTATGATTTATATTCAATATATAGAATTTGTTGTTGTTGTTTCTCGATGGGGCTCATATAAAATTTTTTTTTGTACCAAAAATAAAATTATAATTTAATTAATTTATTTAACTGGATAAAATAATACATACATAATACAACAACAAAATATTAGAGTATATGCGCGTGGTGATCTGGTTTTTAATGTGTGTACAATTTTTTTTCGGTTTGATTAAATCTGCGTGTTTTAATTGATTTTTGATAAAGAATTTTTTTTGTTGGTTTTTTAATTTATTAAAATTTGGTTTTTGGCCTATTTTATAAATAAATAAATCATATTTAATAATTGTGGCATCTGTTGCTCTGTTTGCCATTTCGTTTGAAATTAAGTAAGATTGCCGTAAAATTAGTGTGTATAGTTAGTTTTCTGAGTTCGATGAATTATTTACCTTCACAATAACCCAAAATTTAATTAAAATTATAACAATAAAAATGTTTTTAATGTGTTTATTACCAACATATACGATTATTAATTTTTTGTATGTAGATAAAGTCACAAAAAAAAAAATAATAATAAACAACTAAATTAGAACTATTAAATATAAATTACTATACTTGTGTGTGTGTGTGCGGACAAAGCAAAGGTTATACAACGTTAAATTTTATTAAATCGCGTTAAGCGCCTGTACCTTTGTAATATTTTGTAATCACCTTGATTTCGATTCGACTATTTTCTTATCAACAAAATTTGGATTTTTAAACAAGCACCGTGTACAGTAAATTTCTCTGTTTATCAGTTAAAATTTACATAATTTGCATATTCAAAGGTATTCAGTGTGTATGTTTATGGAAACGAGTACAAAAACGATATATTTCGCACGTTTTTTGGTTAGCCAGTTGCTAACACAAAATATGCCCCGCGCAATGCATTGTAATAGGTATAGAAGGTAATGAAATTGTAGTTTTCGTTGTTGTTTGTTATCCATACTAAAAAAAACTAACAACTATAAAAAAATAATTTAATTGTAGTTTGGAATCAGGAAAAACGCGATGCGTGAAACTCCGATAAAAATCAAGTTTTTGTTGTTTATGTGTTTGTGTGTGTGTATGTGTGTGATTTCATCATTGTTGTATGCTTTAATTTTGATGATTTTTTTTAACTAGATAATGACTTATTTTAAAAGCACACACAAAATTATTTTTGATGTTATATTAATCAGGGTTATATACGACATGACGTGTGCTTATTGTTGTAAATGCTGATATACAATCTTGGAGGAATAAGGTCATGGTGACTCGTTTTATGGTGTAGGAACAAAACATTTTTGTGTGTTTCCTTTTCCTGTGCCAAATCGTACGATCAGTGGTTTCTAATTTAGATTTCGTGGAACAACGTGTTAAATGAGAATTTTTCCATAATTTAGACCCTCAAAGTATTCTCAGCGTTTTTATGACTCCAATGGAGTCAAAACGGGTTCCACAGAGTGGCAATTTAAGTCTGGGAAACAGGAAGAAGTCACCTGGTGGTGGTGGTTGATCGATGATATTTATTGAGTTGTTAGCCTTATATTCGTTCATAATCGTAGTTTTTGCACAAGAACTTTTGTCTGCACCACAAAATTTAAGGCAAACTCTTGGTTCCGAAAATAACGAGCCATGTTGCCAAAAATCAAATTTTACAATTTTTATTCACTAATTATTTTATTCCTGAAAGCACTGGATAATCCCCTTACATATCTTCCTAGTAGTTCCTTGTATGGTTTCAACAAATTAAT
Organism: Tipula vernalis; assembly: GCA_958295665.1. Taxonomy (NCBI): domain Eukaryota; kingdom Metazoa; phylum Arthropoda; class Insecta; order Diptera; family Tipulidae; genus Tipula; species Tipula vernalis. The sequence goes on from OY282558.1 coordinate 70,411,161, forward strand.
TGTTATTCCACTCATTTATATTAGAATACATTTCCTTATAAACCAAACCTCCCTCATTCATTATTGTCGTTAAATTTCTCGCATTCCGAAGGATGTTGAACTTTGATCTGTATTGACTGAATTTTGAACAGGCCATCAAATCAACATACACATTACCTTGTATTCCACCTCCACCTCCACATTTTAACAAACACAAACCACTCTGGGAATCTGAAAACAGAGATAAAAAATGTACATTCCGTTGCAACTTCGTGAATGAATTTTCGTTTTTTTTTCTCTTTAAAACTTTGCGTATTGTATACTACTTTTTATAAAAACATCACAAATACTCAGGAATAATTTTTGAATTTCATTATACTGAATGTTCTTATTTGAGCTTCGTGTTTTTATTTTTTTTTTTAAATACAGTATTTCGTTTTTTCTATTCTTGTATTTCATTTTGTATTATACATGTATTATGAACAAAGACCAAAATTTAAATATGTACTTTACAGGACGAATTAACAATTTACATATTCAAAAATTTTTGTATTATGATTTTACTTATTCGCCACGTGATGAATTTGGGATTTTTCGATTCATGAATTTCAAAATCGTAAATACAGTATTTCAAAGAACGAATATTTAGTATAATAAACGTATGAAGAATGCAATGAAGCTAAAATAAAAGTACGAACTCCATCGTTATCTTAGTTATTTATATTTTATATTTTTATAATATTTAGGTGCGTAAGTACACCTTTTGGGGTAAGGTTGGTTAAATGGCCAAAAATATAATTAAATGACTCAGTTCATTTATCTTCGCTCCCAAAACCATCTAATGTACAATATTAATTGGTTTTTACTGCCAAAACTTTAAATATGACCGAGTATGATGAAACTGGTCTATTTCTCAACCGACTATGATGAAATTTGACACGTGCGTTGGAAATGGTATTCTTTAGTGATTTTTACATGAAGTTATGATGGCCAATTAGGACGGAACTTATCTATTTCTCAACGGATTTCAGTGGAATTTGGCATTTGCGATAGAAATGGGATGCTAAAATGATTTTTAGATGAAGTTCTGGAATATGGCAAAATATGATGAAACTTGCCTATTCCTGAACCGATTATGATGAAATGCTACATGTGCTTTGAAAATGGGATTCTAAAATGATTTTAGATGAAGTTCTGGAATATGGCGAACTATGATGGAACTTGCCTTTTCCTTAACCGATTATGATGAAATGCGACGTGTGCATTGGAAATGGGATTCTAAAATGATTTTTAGATGAAGTTCTGGAATATGGCCAAATATGATGTAACTTACCTATTCCTTAACCGATTACGATGAAATTTGACATGTGCATTGAAAATGGTATTTTTAAAGTATTTCTAGATGAAGTTCTGAAATATGGTCAGGTATGAACTTACATTTTTATCAAGCGGTTATGATGAAATTCGATTTTGACGCTGGAAGTGGGATTCTATGATTATCTTTAGATGAAATTCTGGAATATGGCCAATTATGATGGAACTTATCTATTTCTTATAGATCTTAACGGAATTTAGTAGAATTTCACATTTTCGATGGAAATGGGATTCTAAAAAGGTTTTTATGTATAGTTCTGGAATATAGCTATTTAATTATTTAATTAGGGTCGAACTTGAATATTGATGAAATTCGAGATTTGCGATTGAAATGAGATTCTAAAGAGATATTTTTAATCCGAGGCTCTACACTATCGTTAGTAGTTCCAATTCTGCTGCGCGTGTGCTCCAACACAATATGTTTTTAAACATTGCAAAATATACACTCGGACAGCCAATACTCAGAAAACATAACCGTAAGTTTACACGAAAGATTGGCGAAAAAGTTCCTAACTTTACTTCAATGTTATAATGCTGATAATATCGATCGTTTAGCAGTTGAAATAGTACGCTTAGGCATCCTCAAAGAAACCTTAACGGCTGCATCATTCACCGAAACCTCAATGGACAACATTATAAAAGTCATTTGACCTATTTCTCAGAACCTCATCCAAAATAAATTTTTGGGGGACATTTCCTTGTGTTCGGAAACGTTCAAATTCATTAATATAGGTTAAATGTAGCTAAGTTATATCTTAATTGACCATATTCCAGAATTTCATCTTAAATTCATTTAAGAATACCGTTTCCACAATATTCCAGAGCTTCATACAAAAATCATTTTAGAATTCCATTTCCATGGCGGATGTCAAATTTCACTAAAACCGGATAAGAAATATCCATGTTAAATCCTATTTGACCATAGTCCAGAACTTCATCTAAAAATGATTTTTTAACCCCATTTCCAACCAACATGTCGAATTTCACGATAATCGGTTTAAGAATAGGCAAGTTAAATCATATTTGTCCATATTCCAGAACTAAAAATCATTTTAGAATACCATTTTCAAAGCACAGGTCGCATTTGATCATAATCGGTAACGGAATAGGCAAGTTCCATCATATTTTGCCATATTCCAGAACTTTATCTAAAAATCATTTTAGAATCCCATTTCTATCGCATATGCCAAATTCCACTGAAATCCGTTGAGAAATAGATAAGTTCCATCATAATTGGCCATATACCAGAATTTCATCTAAAGATAATCATAGAATCCCACTTCCAGCGTAAAAATCGAATTTCATCATAATCGTTTGATAAAAATGTAAGTTCATACCTGACCATATTTCAGAACTTCATCTAAAATCATTTTAGAGTCTCATTTTCAAAGCACATGTAGCATTTCATCATAATCGGTTAAGGAATAGGCAAGTTCCATCATAGTTCGCCATATTCCAGAACTCCATCTAAAATCATTTTAGAATCCCATTTTCAAAGCACATGTAACATTTCATCATAATCGGTTCAGGAATAGGGAAGTTCCATCATATTTGGTTATATTCCAAAACTTCATCTAAAATCATTCTAGAATCTCATTTCCAACGCACACGTCGCATTTCATCATAATCGGTTAAGGAATAGGGAAGTTCCATCATATTTGGCCATATTCCAGAACTTCATCTAAAATCATTTTAGAATCCCATTTTCAAAGCACATGTAGCATTTCATCATAATCGGTTCAGGAATAGGCAAGTTTCATCATATTTTGCCATATTCCAGAACTTCATCTAAAAATCATTTTAGCATCCCATTTCTATCGCAAATGCCAAATTCCACTGAAATCCGTTGAGAAATAGATAAGTTCCGTCCTAATTGGCCATCATAACTTCATGTAAAAATCACTAAAGAATACCATTTCCAACGCACGTGTCAAATTTCATCATAGTCGGTTGAGAAATAGACCAGTTTCATCATACTCGGTCATATTTAAAGTTTTGGCAGTAAAAACAAATTAATATTGTACATTAGATGGTTTTGGGAGCGAAGATAAATGAACTGAGTCATTTAATTATATTTTTGGCCATTTAACCAACCTTACCCCAAAAGGTGTACTTACGCACCTAAATATTATAAAAATATAAAATATAAATAACTAAGATAACGATGGAGTTCGTACTTTTATTTTAGCTTCATTGCATTCTTCATACGTTTATTATACTAAATATTCGTTCTTTGAAATACTGTATTTACGATTTTGAAATTCATGAATCGAAAAATCCCAAATTCATCACGTGGCGAATAAGTAAAATCATAATACAAAAATTTTTGAATATGTAAATTGTTAATTCGTCCTGTAAAGTACATATTTAAATTTTGGTCTTTGTTCATAATACATGTATAATGCAAAATGAAATACAAGAATAGAAAAAACGAAATACTGTATTTAAAAAAAAAAATAAAAACACGAAGCTCAAATAAGAACATTCAGTATAATGAAATTCCAAATTCGTCACGTTGCGAATATGTATATTCATAATACAAAATTTTTTGTATTTTGTGTTTTTTCAATTTCGTTATACGAATATTCGTTCATTTTTGAATGTAAGGATTGTTAATACATTCTGTATAGTATTTAAATTTGATCTCTGTGTGAAAATATTACTATATTCCTATTCCCTTCATTTATAGCCAGTTGGATACCTTCATATATTCCAATCAATTCGGCGTTCATTATACAGATACTTTTATCCACTCTGAAACACTTTTCCACATTCGTACTGGGTATGAAAATACCAACGCCTACATAATTATTAATCACACTAGCATCTGTGTAAACGATATCATAAATTCCCACGTATTGCCGACTGATTTTCCCAAACATAGTTTTGGCGATAATTTCATTCATTCCCTTATTATATTCCTCCATATTCAGGCATACAGTAAGACTATTAGGAACGGATTGCGGACCAGCATTGCCTATACTTAGAAATAGATTCATATTTTTCAGTGCAATGCCAGCTCTATATGTTGGCTTGTATACCGCCCTACTTTGAAGTCTCACTACCATTTCATTCTACCATCATTCGCACTGTCTTTCTCATTGTGATCCACTCTCTCATGTATTGGAGTTGAATTAATCGCTCCTAGTACCAGTCTGGCACACGCATTCTCTACTTTCATCAATTGACTAAAAGCCCATTTCCATAAACACTAATACCATATCCAATTTTGCAGGATATAAGGGCCTTTCTTAGCATATCAGTCACACTGGGGTGAGCACCCCATTTGGGTTTACTCACCCGTTTAATCACATTTAAACGTTCCTTGCAGTCATCTCCCATAATTTTCATGTGCTTGGGGGGTATTTTGCGCCTTTTGAGCCGCCGCATCAATACTTCTTCCTTTTCCAATTATAACAAAAACATCTGCAAATTGCAGAACGATTTGATTTTTTGTATTGATGCGGTGTATCTCGCTGGTATATAGGTTGAAAGGAGCTGGCGATATTTTACTTCCTTGCGGAAGTCCAACATTCGCCACGCCGTCCAACCTATACCCACTTCCATTCAAAACAATTTTTCTTTCACTCATAAAATCTTTTATCCACATATATACCTTCCATGAAAATCCAAAATTCGAAAGAATTTGTTGTAATTTCCACGGAACCACATAATCATAGCCTCTCTCAATGTCAAAAAAATACCGCAACTACCTTCATATTATCTTTCCTTACTCCCCATACAAACTTTTCCACACACTCGATTGTAGACTGGTTCTTTCGAAATCCGAATGTTCATTCATAAAAGCTTCCATTCGTTCTTTCATCATTCCATTTAAAATTTTAATAAATACGATGTGATGCCACATTCGGATCTCTATCCCGTTTAGGAATGGGGACCACCCTGCTCTCTTTCCATTTGTCTGGTCTCATCCATACTTTGTTGAGTGTCTCAAGAAAATTATGTTTTGCTGATTCACTCAACAACTGAACCATTTTATAATTTACCCGGTTGGTTCCTGGGAAGGAACTCATTCCATTCATATTTCCTATCCATTCTTTCATTTTTTTCCATTCTTACAGCTTCACTTGATATATTCAAATTATTGCGTACATCATTCTCAGAAATTCATCACCTTTTTCACGGTTCTAACACACCACATTGCTCCCATTAAAATATTTCTACAATACATCCTTAGTTGTGGTTCTATGTGTCATTTGCGACACATATTCCCTCCAACTTTTCTGTTTCGCTCTGCGAATAGCCTTTTTCAACGTTCCATTCATTTTACTATACATATAATCCTATTCACACAACTCTTATTCCTGTTATATTCGTGCAAGGCTATTCGCTTTCTTTCATACCAGAATTGAACTTCTTTATTCCACCACCCATTCACATTTATCACTGTCATATCAACCATTTTAATACAATTCTTATTCACTCGTTCTATTTCACTGTCCAACTTACTTTGATTTATTTCATGTTCACCGAGAATCTCATTCATCTCCTTCACCCACCTCTTATTATTCATAATTTCACGCTTTTTTTAAACACTTGATTATCATTCATGATCATTTTGATCATGAAATGATTCCCACCCAAATTCTCTAATGGCCTCCCATCATTCAAGATCACCACAATCCGAGTCTTGAATCAGGTCAGACAACTGATTTCCACGCGCACAATTGTTAAAACAACCCCAAATTCTCGAATGTGCATTCATATCACCACAAACAATCAAAGTCACTTTCACCTCTCACCCACTTAAACAGTTTCTTAAAATCACTCAAAGCTTTTTTTGGTTGGGCTACATACACACTTACTAATATCAGATTTCTTTCCAAATTAGTTGTTGTGGCGGCTACAGCTTCTACAATTTCAAACGCGGGTAGCTGTACTTGTTTGAGGGTCATATTATTACGATATACTATTACCACTCCACCATAACCATCGCTTCTTGGTTTGGACAGAAATCTGTACCCCTCATATATAACGTCTTGTTCATGCGCTCCCAGGTTTCGCTTATAAGGACCACATTCATATTGTTACGTTTTTGCCTTGTCAATTAAGGTTCGTATCACTGGATTGTGAATAATACAAAATCAATTTAATTTATCACCAACAAATTTATTTAGTAAACACAAGAATTATTACAACACAGTTTATTAATAAAAATTCACAAAATCATTTTATATAAATTATTCTCAAATTTTACTTTACACTTATAATTTTTATTTCGCACTAAACACTTTTTAAATCACTTTTTAATTCCTTTTTAATCTTTACACTATCGCTTACCAAATACTACTAATAATCTTACAAGTTTACACTATCGCGTTCCAAATTCGAATAGTCCAATTCGATCTTGTCCGCCTTTTTATATACACAAACCAAACTTCTCGAAAGCTCATGACTTTTCCAGTTAGAATAGTGTATACACATTTAGAACTGTTTTATTATGGAAAATTCCATTTTAGTACAGTAAAACATTGAGCTAATAGTTTAACTTATTCTATCACACCCTAGGTGTCACCGTCACAATATGGAACAACTGAAAGGTTTCTGTACTCACTCATAGATGGTGTTACGCCACACAAAACTGACATATATTTGTGATTCTCCTGCAGTTACTGTATGATTGTCAATTGGTTCAGACAGATTTTGCGTTCCTCGATCTAAATTTTTTTAAATTAATTGCAAATGTTAGTTTCAGTTTTGTTTTTATTAATAGTTTTCAGGACTGTCATCTGAGGTATGAAATATTTTATATTTATTTAATTCACATCGAAGTTTTCTGATAGTTGTGTGTTTATTAAATATGGCGATGTGGAGCACATTGATACAATACTTTCTGGGTGCTTTGATACATATCAATGTGCCCCCTGTGGTATATTCTACACCATTCATTTGTTTTTTTTATAGATAATGGTTTGATCGTACAGTACAAGAAAAAAACCAAAAGAACACGCATAGACGAAAATGCCATAAGCTCTGACATAACAGACGCGCTCGAAGGAGGACTGTCAATAAGAAGAGCAGCTGATAAATATAATTTAAAAGCAGCTATTTTGCAACACCGGATAGAGACAAAAAAAGAAGGTTTAGGCAAATAATGAAGAACAAAAGGAATTTTCGTCCAAATATAGCTCAAATAAAGTTTTCACCGCAGCTCAAGGAAAACAACTCAACGTATACATCATAAAATGTAGTAAAATGCATTATGGTCTGACTTTAATCCAGCTTATGAATTTGCGAAGAAGTTAGAATATCGCTATTGCCCATCTTGGGATTTAACAAAATGTGCAGATGTGAAATCTCGAAGATATTTTGAAAAGGTGCAAATTTACCACCGCTGATCGCATAACAAATTTTGATGAAACAGGTATTACCACAGTCCTCAACACGCCTAATGTTCTGGCGGAAAAAACTTAGCGCCAGGTCGGCCAGATTGTGTCAGCCGAAAGAGGTCCAACTTGTAACATTTGGTGGCTTTATAACAGCGATTGGAAATACAATCCCGTCTGTTTTTATTTGTCCCAGAGTCCATTATAAGAACTACTTTCTTTCAGGAGCACCAGAAGGAAATTTGGACTTGGCGTCAAGAACCGGTTGGATAAATTGTGATCTTTTTTTGGAGGTGTTAAAACATATAAACAAACACATGAATAGTTCAAAAGAACGACCTATCCTGCTAGTTTGTAACCACCACAAATCTCATATTTCTTTGGAGGCAAATAATTATTCACGTGAAAATGGAATAGTGTACTTGTCGTTCCCTCCTCATACGTCACATAAATTGCAACCTTTGGATGTGCCAGTGTTTGGCATGTTTAAAGGCAAGTTAAGGGTAGCGTTCAATGATTGGCACTTCAACCATCCTAGAAAAGGTTTATCAATTTATAATATCCCAGTACTAGCTAAAATTGCATACTTTGAAGCGTTTACCGGTAAAAATATTATAAGGGCCTTTACCAAACCAGGTATATGGCCTTTCAATAAATTAGCCTTCTCAGAAAATGAATTTGCTCATAAAGTCAGTTGTAAAGAGAAAGAGGGAAGTAAAGAATCTACACCGACACACCGGAAAAATCAAGACTCAAAGGCTTATAGGAAGAAAAACGGCTTATGAAAGATCAGGGACAACGCGCAAAAGAACTCAAATCAGCTAGAAGGCTTGCATCCAGAAACTGGTGGACGAGCGAAGCAAAGAAAAAAAAACAAAATATTCTAAAATAGAATGTGACTATACAAGTAGATCTAGCGATTTTGAAACTAAGGATTTATCATCAGACTTAAACTTCAGTTTATTCAACGATGATACTTCTGACCATGAGTTGACGATTCCTATTCATGGAATTGGAATTTAAATTAGAAGAATTTTTTGTAATTCTGTATTTTTCATACCACCAAACCCTGCATAGGAAACAGGTCCTTTCATCATTTTCAGATAGCTGGAACACTTGTTTATTTCGATGACCAAAAGCATTCAATTGTGTTGAACGTTACTATATTTCAGATAATTTAAAAGTTGACTGATTTTTGAGATGTCCCGAATTTGGAATTTTTAATAATTTTGGATGGTTTTAAAGTTGTTATATCACCGACCATAGAAATGTCCACAAAGTCTTGCCCACATCTACGGATAGCTTGGCTCTGTACCAGTCTCTGTGGCCAACGTGATCACATTTCGCAGAATAAAGAATTTTTAATAATTTTGGATGATTTTAAAAATTGTTGTATCTTCGATCGCAGAGATGTTCACCGGGTCTTGCCCATATTTTCGGATAACTTGACCAAATGCCTGTCTACGTGGGTAACCTGAACCAGTTATGTTGAATTTTATTAAACTTCGCAGAATTTAGAATTTACGTACGTAGACTTGCATATGGTCAAGTTATCCGAAAATTTGGACAAAACCTGGTGAACATCTCTGCGATCGGAGATAAAACTGTGCGAAAAAAGGGAATTCAACTTAATCTAACCTCTAACTCAGTCTTCATCCAACCCACAATCCCCAATTGCACAACTCAACCCTTAACTCATTCGTAAACTCAACGCGCAACTCAACCCTCAAATCAGCACGGTCCTAAAAACTGCATGCATTGATAACTCAAGCAAACTTCCAGTTCAACCCTCAACACAACCACATATAAATCTCCAAGTGAACCGCTCAACTAAACCCCAACTCAGGCCCAATTCAACCCTGACCCAAAATCAACGCCTAATAACTAGACCCACAAATCAACATGATCTGAAAACCTTTATATGCAAATGAATTCCAGTCAAGCTAACTCTAACTCAACCCTCAATTCAATTCCCAAATAAATCCCAAACTATCTATTTACCCAACCCTAAACCAACCCCAACCCCAAATCGATCTCCAAATCAACCCTAAAGTTAATACCCGGTATGGCAGATAGCCTATTGGACAGATTTCAAAAGCTTCTCAATTGACTGCCTTGACCATAGAAACAGCTTGGCAAAAAAAAAAAATCCAAACAAACCATTTTTCAGATACCGTGATCCAGACAGTTGGATAGACATTTAACCGCGATCCAAGAGGACGAAAGTTATTAAAAACCTGTGCAAAATGACCAAATATTTTTTTGTTGGTCCAAAACCACTTTTCTCGACGTTTTGAAAGGTCCTGAATCCGAAAAAGAAAACAAAAAAACGAGTTGAGGGTTAAGTTGGGTTTTATTTGCGGGTTAAATTGGAGTTGAGTTGGAGTAGAGTAAGGTTTAGTCAGCAGTTGAGCAAATTTTTACGGTGGGTTGAGTTAGGTTCTGGTTGCGAATTAATTTGGAGTTAAGCTGGCCTTAGGTTAGGGTATAGACTTATTTGCGTGATAAATTGACGGTTGGATTAGAGTTAGCCTAGCGTATGTGGTTTTAAGACCGTGTTGAGGTGGGCACAATATTCAGTTCAAGCTAAAGTTTAGTTAGAGATGGACTCGGGGTTGAGTTAGGTTGGGAATTTATGGGGGGTTGTGTTGAGGGCTGAGTTGGAAGTTAGCCTGATTTGTTGTGTGTTGAGTTCATATATTAATGCAGTTTTCCGAGTGGCGCTAGTTTGAGAATTGAGTTGGACGTTAAGTTTTGGGAGGGTTGTTAAGTTGAGGGTTGAGTTGGGAGTCCAGTTAGGGAGTTTATAGACTCATGAAGTTTTTGAACCGTGTTGGTTTAGGGATTGAGTTTAGGGTTGAGTTAAGCGTTGAGTTGGGAGTTAAGTTGGGGTTAACTTGAGGTTTAGGGGGGATCAGTTGTTGATTTGTTTGGGAAGAGTTGTAGATTGATTTGGAAGTTAGTTTAAATTAAGCTCATGTACGCATGTATTTAAACGAGTGTTGTTGATTTGGGGATTGAGCATGGCGTTGAGTTTCGGGTTGATGTTAGGGCTGAATTTGTGTTGAGTTGGAGTTCTTTAGCGTTGGATTGAGATAGGGTTCATTCAGACGATCATTGGGTGGCTGTGTTGAAGGTTGCGTTTAGGGTTGAGTAGAGTGAAGCAGAGTGTTGAGCGGTGGAGTTCAGTTGGGGATTTATTTGGGGATTGAGGGGGGGGAGGTTTATGGTCAAGATTATATTACATTGAATTCATGTACGCATGTAGATCTCGAATTGTGTTTATTTAGAGTTTGAATTGAACGTTGCGTTTGGGGTTGAGTTGAAGTTTGAGTGGATGGTTGAGTTGAAGGTTGAGTTGGGGTTAAGTTATGGTTGAAATTAGGGTTTAGTTGAGCGTTGAGTTGAGGTCGAGATATGGTTAAATTTTGTTTGAGTTGACGTTGAGTAGGATTTGAGTTAGGGGTTCGGCTGGGCTTAATTTGGGGTCGAGTTGAGGATTTAGTGTAAGATTAGACTGAGTTGATTTAAGTTGAGCGTTGAGTGTGGAGTTGGGAAGAAGATTGATATTTGGTTCGAGTTAAGTTGAGTTGAAGTTAAGTTGGGGTTGATAGCTAGCGTTGGGGTTGAGTGAGGAGTTAGGTTGGGGAATTATTTGGAGGTTGATTCGAGATTAAGACAGGCATTGAGTTTTTGGTGAGGTTATAGGTTGATTTGACAGTTAATGTGGGGTTGAATTGGTCGTTGAGTTTAGGGTTGAGTTGCTTTACGATAGAGTTGGAGGTTGAGTTGAGGTTTGGCAGGGATTAATTTAAAAATTTTTAAAAATAATTGTCAAAAGTAAGAAAGAAGCTTTTTCTCACATTTGACAATTATTTTTTTTAAATTGGGCATTTTAAAGTTCAGCAAATTTGAAAACCAAAAAGAAATTAGATTAGAAGACTAAAACTTCCAGTAAAATAAATGAAACCTTACTTTACCAAAAAGTTTATCTCAATTACTCAAAAATAATTTAAGTTGCTCAATAAATACATTTTAAATTGAGCTTTTTTTAAAAAAAAAGTTACCGAAACAAGCTTTTATGGTTGATAGTGTTAGTGTACGGTTATTTTACAGTAGTTAGCCCTATTAGGCCTTCATCAATAATGATACACATTTGAAAATGAATTCGTGCGTTTCCTTGTTGCGTAAGGGCGCTTTTCTTTTTATCATCATCACAATCGTGGCCAAGAATACAAACAAATAATTTATGAACAAAAAAATTGTTATCCAATTTGACTTGTTCACAATAACCAAATTTGTAAAACAAACGCGCAACTAACTCCAAACGATAGTTTATTGTTATTTTTATGTACTTCTGTGCGTTCAACAATCGCATATACCTACATTCATATACGACATTTCAATAGTGTATCAAATGACAGTTAACAAGATTCATGCGATGATTTTATTTTTAAGATTACGTAAAACAAAACCACCAACAACAACAAAGTTGTCGACGACTAAACGAAGTGAATTAATAATTTTTTAGTTTTGCGAGTATATGAACGCAGTTTTAGAATTTCAATAGAAATTAATATTTTGACAAAATGAAGGCAATTATAAAATGTATTCTGAATAAAAGAGATTTTTGCGTTGCGATAAGCCCGATTTTAGAAATCGCATTTCCTTATCTAGATTAATTCTGTATATGTGCTCGTATATATTTGGTTTCTAGTTTAGGTTCCCATAACATCATCATCTTCGTCAACGGAATTAAATTCATTGAACTTAGGTAGGTACATACGTATATGTATGTCTTGTGTGCACCATATAGATATTGCGGCAGAGGATTTATATTCCAAAAGCCATTTCGATTTTTTATTTTTATTATTACGATCGAATTCTATTAAAAATAGGAAAATTAACTTTCAAAATTTTCCAATAAAAATTCGATTACGTTTTTTTGATGTTGTTGTTTTTGCTATGTGTTAGCGTTAGCGACCATCCCGAGAAAAAAGTAATAATTTCTTGGATAATCATTGATCTTAGAAGAGACGGCGTTGCCGACGATGGAAAATACTCATAATTCTGTATAAGTTTATATGTGTGTGTGTCTTATCCAGCATTACCACAAAATACAAGAACATTTTATTTATTTATTTTTGAATATTAACAAAATTATTATTATTTTTAACGATAAATCATAAACTAGAAGATTTCTTGTTTTTTAATATCCTCATTTTTACGATATGTAATTGAAATGATGATAAAAATTGAAGACAGAGAAGTAGGTACAAGATTAATGGATATTGCGTCTGGAGTTTATTTGGTTTCTTGGAGCAGCCATAATGCGAGCTAAAGAGATCCCAATAAATTCAAAGGAATATTTTTGAAATATCAAATACTAGAAAATACAATCTGTAAACTTCTGCAAAGGTAACACACATTGAACAATCCAAAAACGGAGTATACTCTTCCAGTTAGGCAAACCAAGAGGGTCGAGCTTTTCTAAGTAGTTAGTGCCAATGTTAAAATTTAAGTATTACTAGATAAAATTTAGTTTGTACTAATATTTTTGTACTAAAAATTTAGATCTGAATTTTTAGTACTGGATATTTTGTTATTTTTATGATATATCGGCAACATTTCTATAAAGTAACTTCTACCTTTTTCATTTTACTGTTTGATTTTATTGTAAATAAGCTTTCAGAAAAAACATAAAAAGTGGTGACCCAAGGGTCACCAAATATCACATTTTTCATAAAATCCACCTTTTTCTTGGAGAAAAATTTAATAAAAAATAAAACTGATACCGTTATATAAATGAAGAGTCCATTCCCTTTCATATGAGCCATCAACCATTAAAATAGGCTAAGCAGTTTTTGAGAGTGAGGATCTTGAAAATTTGGGTTTTTAAGAAAAATAAAAAAAATAAAAAATCAGAAAACGGTGAAAGGCCTTCTCTGAAGAACAGTACCGTAGAAGGAAACTAGAAATATGAGTTAAATTATTTTATGTAGAAAACATTTTCAGTGTTTTTTCTCAAAATCAAAAAGGGACAGGAGAAAATTTCGGCTTTTTGCACCGAAGTGAAGTTCTTAGCAAATAGCAAAAAATGTAAAAATTTGAGTGAACAAACAATGGAAGTGACGAAATTTTTTTATCAAAAATCAAAAGTCCTCTAGTTAAATGATTTTTCTCGAATGTCCGTAGTGTGCGCACTTGATGTAAAAACTATTAAATGGCCGGTCCTTGGGGTCGGTCATATAAATAACAATTTTTCCATCAAATTTTGATGAAATTTGTTCAATAAAAATCAAAAGTCCCTAAGTCAGATAATTTTGCTCGAATGTCGTAGCATGCACTTGATGTAAAAATTATCAAATGACTGGTCCCTAGGGTTAGCCATTTAAATAACAATCAATATTTACATCAAATGCTGTACGAAGTTCCATCGACAAAATTTGTTAAAAAAAAATCTAAAATTGTCAAGTCAAATGATTTTTCTTGAATGTCTGTACTGTGCACTTACTGTAAAAATTATGAAAAGGTTGGTCTCTCAAATGTACCCGTGGCATACTGCAGCTATCGGAGGGGTCACAGGTGGTGGATAGTGGACGGCCTATCGATAGGTAGGTTACCGCTGAATTAAATGAGCCGCGCCCAACCGCAGTCCAGCTGATGGGAGAGTCTCAGGGAACTGGGGAGTGGTTAACCTCAGTTCATTAAATTCTGAGTGCCTATAGTCGCGTTTTTTTATTCGCTCCGGATAGCTGGTATCGAGAGCCGTCATATGAAAAGTGGCTCCGGATAGCGCTCCGTATAAATAGGTAGAGCCAAATATTTTTTATATCAAGTTTTCGCTAAACAATTGAATTAAAAATGATAGTTTGATGTTAAATAAATTTAGTTTACCAATAAATAGCGCGTCAAATTTAAATTTAGGCGTATAAAAATGACGGCTCTCGATGCAGCTATCCGGAGCGAATAAAAAAACACTACTTATGATGCCCAGCATGGAAAGGCGAGCGGATGGCGCCTGAAAAACATCGACCAATAACCACGGCGGACTGTGCGTCATGTCCTCTCTGCACGTCCGGAGTCTCCGCGGGTGATGAGTGGGGTACGTACTCAATAAACGGGTGACCCTGGGAATGGAATGGATCCCATTAGATTGGGCTCTCCATGTGAATAGGTGAATGAGAGAGAGAATGTGGAGCGGAGGGAAGAAGGCGCTGGGAGGCCGGTGTGCTAGCGAGCCGAATGGGCTCTATTAAGGTGTTAAGCGACCCGTGCTGATAATAAACTAGGCTGGAGCCCATTTAACAAAGGCCAGTCGCTAACGGAGCCCTCTGGATACCTGGCGACCTTCAGTTGTTTTTAGCCTTACCTGTGTATACGGATCACTGCACAGGTGGACCCATGTTTCTCCGATACTCGTGGGAATAGCATGAATGATACCAAAATCAAAGAAATAGGGGCCGGTACCTTTCAAAAACCGGGAAGCAACAAGGAATGGAGTAGCTTGAACCTTAAAGGTGGGGCTCCCTCCTTAGCGGCGGAGGAAGCAATACCGTGACATTAAAGCCAGGTAGAAGCGGAACCGGAGCCTAACAAAAAAGCAGGGGATCGGAAGGGGTCCCTCCGGTGAAGCGACGATATCATGAAAAACGGTCGCCGCACAGAATTTTGGAAAGGCTGACTGCGACCCCAGAGGGGCAGTTAACAGCAGAACAAAAGGAATCTGTGGCATGGGCGAGGAAAGTTGTCGACAGCGGCACTTTGAATAAGGATCTCGGTTCGAAAAGACTGAGGTCACTTCATGAGGAAGTACCGAGCGACGATAAACGAGCCAAGGTGACCATAGGATCCCAAAATGACCAAAAGATGAAGCTGTTCAGCGAAATCTTGAAGGAGCATGCCTTGATGTTAGCCGTCATTGATAGGGATCAGGAAGATGGGAGTATTACGGCTGAAAAATGGAAGTTGGTTTACAACGAACTGAACTCCGTATTTTTGGAAGTCCTGAGAGATAATCCGGGACCCCCACCGTCCTATGGGGATGCGGGGTGGTATCAAGGACGCGTTAAATTGACTGCTTGCTCAGATAAAAGATCGGTGGATCTGTATAGAATGGCCGTGGCCAAAGTAGGCGAGGTATGGCAGGGCGCGAAGCTGGAGGCGGTCAGTAAGGAGGAAATTCCGAGCAGACCGAGGGCACGCGTCTTGTTGTCAATCAAGCCAGAGAGGCCTGAGGAGTTCATTGAGATCATCCAGGCCAGTAACCCACATCTTCCGACAAAGAACTGGAAGATAGTGAAACAAGAGGAGTCCCTAACTCTCGGATTCGGGTCGATCACTCTCAATTTGTATAAAAAGGATGAAGTGGACACGCAAGTGGGAAACCAGCCTAGTGAAACGTCGGGAAGGAAGGTGTTGATCTTCCGGGGACGGATACGGATACCGAAATGACAGTTGTTCAAGCCTGCTCCCTTTCTCTGGACTCTAATGGGGAAAACCTGTTGAAGTCTCCGCGAGAGAGGGATGGCAACGGTGACCACATAAAAGGATTAAAAGAGAAGACGGGCGGCGAAACGACGGATAGTGGCGGTTGTCCAGGGGTTACTTTTCCGATACGGGAAGTAGAGGAAGAGATGAATAAGGTAGGTCACAATGGTTAACATTGTACAAATAAACCTGCATCACACGAAGGCTGCCTCGACAGTTCTCGTTCTCAGACTGACTAAGTCAGGTGAGGACTTGGTGCTAATCCAAGAACCTTGAATTAACAATAACAGGATCTGTGGCCTCAGAGCGAAATGGTATAAATTATTATACTAAAAATAATTTGAATATTTTTCTTCTTCCTCAATTTAGTAGTGGGGATGTTGCCGCGGCGAGCGTTGAGGTTGGCTGTGAAAAATTATGGCTAGCCGCAGCCTATATGGATCGGGAGAAGGAGGTTCCACCGGATAACCTGGGGGGAACTGATCCGGGAAGCAGGTCAAAGAAAGTGATGTGCCATACTTGGATGTGATGCAAACGCGCATCACACAATCTGAGGAAGCACACACATTAATGGAAGGGCTGAGTTTTTTTTTGGAATACTTATTAAATACTAACCTGTTAGTTTGCAATATTGGGCGAGAACCAACATTTATTGTCAGGAATCGACAGGAGGTCTTGGATGTGACATTTGCGTCAGATACTATTTTTCATATGATCACGGGATGGAGAGTGGAGAATGAGCACTCATTCTCTGATCACCGGTATGTAATATATAACCTCAACGTCAACCCTGTTACCCGGAAAGCCTTCAGCAATCCTAGAAGGACAAACTGGAACAAATATGGGGAGGTGTTAGAGGGGGTAATGCCGCTGGAGGTTCCAGAACTTCCGGCGACAGTAGAAGAACTGGATTGCATGGTTGATATTGTCACAAAGGCATGCAATTTTTCATTTAATGCTGCGTGCCCCCTGATAAAACCTTGGGGAAAACAGAAGCCGACATGGTGCTCCACTGGACCACCACTATCGGAAGGCTTGTAGGGTAGCCTTTAATGGGGCCAAGAATACCAGGGACGCTCGGCATTGGGACTCACTTAAGGAGGACCTGAGGAATTATAAAAGAGAGCTGAGGAAGGCACAAAGGGGGTCCTGGATACTCTTCTGTGGTAAAATGGAACAGGTATGTGAGACTTACCGCCTTAGGAAGATTCTTTCTACCAACCCAACCAGTCCTACTTATTTAATTAGGCGGGATGGGTCATAGACAGCTTCTCTAGTATGGAATCTCTGGAGCTTCTAATAAGCCTCGATGACTCGACGGAGCCGGGGGCTCATCGAGCAATACCTTCAATAGAAATGGAGGGCATCGTGGATAGAGAACGGATCGCGTGGGCAATGAACGGGTTTAAGCCTTATAAATCGGCTGGTATCAGGTAAATATTTGGAGACGATTAGAGATGTTATGCAGAATGCACTATTGATCGTTACCAAATGGGCCAGCAAATGTGGATTAGGGATCAACCCGTCCAATACAGAGCTGGTACTTTTTATCAGGAAGTATAAAATTCCGGTAGTTTGCCCGCCTACGATAAACGGCACTAGACTGACTTTTTCTGATAGAGCGAGATTCTTGGGCATAATCTTGGACAGTAAACTCAGCTGGATGCCTAACACGTTAGAGGGGGTAAATAAGGCCACTGTAGCCATTTACTCGTGCAGGAACGCCATAGGTAAGAGATGGGGTTTGCAACCGGAGCTGGTACACTGGCTGTACACTACCGTAGTGAGACCTGTACTTATGTACGGAGTGGGCGTGTAGTGGCCAGCTCTGGACAAGGTAACATACAGGAGTAGAATGGAAAGGGGCAAAGAACGGCCTGCATGCTTATAAGCGGGGCGCTTAGGACGACACCTACTCGCGCTTTGGATGTTATGTTCCACATTATTCCAGTAGAGGTTTTTGGTAAGCAGAAGGCAGCCGAGGAAGGGTTCTAGACCGTCTGTCCTTCAAGGGAATCCTGAAGGGACGGATCAATACTGGAAAACGGGGCAGTGCAATTTTTCACGGACGGCTCTAAGCTAGATGGTAAGGTAGGAGCCGGAGTCTTCTGTGAGAAGCTTAACGTTAATATTTCTGTTCGTCTTCCTGACTACTGCAGCGTGTACCAAGCTGAAGTGGTGGCGATCGGGGAAGTCGTGACATGGTTGAAGCATAATGTGCTATCAGTAAGGGATATCGCAATTTATGTGGACAGTCAGGCGGCGGTCAGGTCACTAGAGGCGGTTTGCCTGAGGTCACGGGTGGCGCTGGATTGCCGATCATCTCTTAATGAGATGAGCGAGTATTTCAGTATCCAGATAATCTGGGTCCCTGGTCACTCGGACATCACGGGGAACTGCAGGGCGGACGAACTAGCTAGGTACGGTACGACTCTCCAGATGCAGACGGAAAGGGCAGCTCAGTAGAAAGGCAATCGCCTTGACAAATGAGAGATGGACCAACACTCTCACGTGCAGGGTAGCAATACAGGTTTGGCCAAAACTGGACTTGCGGTGCTGCAAGGCACTGATATCCCTGGAAAGACGAGAGTTAGGATTAGTCTTAGGGATACTGACAGGACACTGCCTTTTTGGGGAACACGCGAGAAGGCTAGTATACAGACAAATGACTTTTGTAGAAGTTGCATGGACGAGAAGGAGGAAGAGACTATAGATCACTTCCTATGCTCGTGTCCGGCACTATCATACAAAAGACATAAACACTTGGGTGTGTACGGTATGGACAGCCTTTCGGAACTCGCGAACTGTGGAGTACGAGATATTTTATGCTACATAAGTAGCACTGGATTCAGGGGTAAAGGAGAGATAAGATCCTGTGGTATCACAATGGGCCACTATTGGCCTAAGTGTGCGATAGCAGCCACTCTAACCTAACCTAACCTAGCCTTATATATGCCAAAAATGAAAAGCTTAACACCAAAATTCTCAAAAATTGGAATTTTCAAAATTCTGAAATTTTGTTATAAATCTGAAATAAGGAAATTTAAAATTTACATAAATTTATAGTTCTAATTCAAAAGCAAAACTTTATATTCGTAAATATGCCAGAACTATCGAACTCCCCAAAACAATGTCCCTGCTGCATGCATACACGGAAATCCAGAAACATTTCAATTCTCGATACGAATACATTTAAATACGTACAGATACAATAAGCGTATTCAAATCGAAAAAATATTAATCGGAAGCGATAAATTTATTGACATACAAACAAAAAAAAAAAAAAAACTGTATAAAATCTGAAAATTGATCTTATACACGACGAATTTTCCAACAAAATTTTCTATTTTATACTTCAGACATATACTACTGTACCCATAATACGGTGTTTATGGGATTGTATGGATATGAAAATGCAAAGTTTTTTTTTTTTTTTGTTGTAAATTTATAATAGTTTTTCGTAGTCAATTTCCTCTATTTCAAGTAGTATCTAACCATTTAGAAATATGGAAAATGGAAATTTATAATACTTCTAGAAAAAAAAATTTACATTATGATAATCCTTTATGATTTATAAAATGGAAATTATTATCGCGTATCCAGTTTAAATTTAATTAAAATGTGAAAATATTAAATCATAAATTATTCGCTTTTCTTAATAAAAATCCGATCAATCTTTGTGTACACACACATAGATACATCGATACATAAATTTTAAAAAAGAGACATTATTTGATTTTATTTTATGATCGACATCATCCGTATCTAATCTTCCAGATGATGGTGTATTGTATAAAGGATGATCATAAATATAAAATATTTGCTTTATAATCCGAGTATATACGAATTTTACTTGCCACCCTTTTCGCATCAAAATGTGCATTTATATTTCTCATCGTTATTCTTCATCTTAAATATAAATTTAATTTAATGCAATAACATCATGTTTAATCGAAAATATATTTAAGAAAGTTAAATAAAAAAAAAAAATTAAAAATCTCATTCATTTTATCGCTTATCTTAATCTTAATATTTAAGAAGATTTTATTTTTTATTTTTTTTTATAAAATGATGAAGAAGAAACGTTCCACTCTCGACGTATACGTTAAAATTTATGTCTGTGTAGCATATCTCTCTATATACATACATATACATATTCGAGAGTTGCAAAATTGATGAATTTTTACTTCAATTTTCAAATCGATAAGTATCAATATTGTGTTTTCTTATGCTCGTATATAAGAAAGCTGCAAAAAATGTCTGATCGATTTCTGATTTCTTCAGTAAGATAGGAAAAATAAAAAAATTTATGTTTTATTTTCATACAACAACAAATACAACACAAAAATGTTAAAATCTTCGAGTATATACATACGTATGTGTTAAATTTAACAGATATACGATGCGGCATAAGGAGACCGGTTTGACTGTGGTGGGAAGTTTGATTAAGCCTCGCATAAATAGGACGCTATTTATTGGTAAACAACAAATATCTGTACGCATTATACACAAAAAAAAAAAATTAACATCCGTTTTTTAAATGGAAAATTGTAAATTCTGTATAATGTAATTCTCTTCCACCTCCATTGACCTCAACAAAAAAAAAAAAAAAAATCAAATATTTTATCAACATTTCCTTCAATTAATTCAATTCCCGCGATAAACACAGGCGGCCCCATTCCATCATATCACTCTATATAGTTTGTTAACTTCATCAATTTATTTCGGAACAATACAAAAAAAAAAAAAAAAAAAAATCGAACTGATAACCTCAAAACAAATACAATACAAACACAACAAATTTTTTTTAATTTTTTTTTTTTATGCGATATGCTCCATACACCAAAACCATCATCAACATATAATAATAATCATATTTGTTAATAATAAAACAACATATAAAAACATACAACAAAATCATTATCAATCCCCATCAAAAATCATCAACAAAACACAAAATATTTTATTCTGAACAGATATGACAACCACCAAACCTAAAATGCACACACACAGACACACACACAAAAACAACAAAAACACTGTGTTTTTTTTATGTATTTTTTATGATTTTATGTTTTTGGTGGTTTTTATGTTAAAAACAAAAAAAATAAAGTCGAGATTAAAATCAAAATTTCCAACCATCAACGAAATAAAAAAAATAAAAAATTATTCATTTACCATATTACATATATAAATGTTACGGTGCTGCTGCTTATGCTCTTCATCTCTCTATAAACTCGTATAACTAACTAACTAAAGGAACATTCAAATGAATTTGTTTAAAATTTGTGCTTTCCTTGATGCTTTCAATATGATATGTGCTAGCGTGTGATGATGATGATGCGATGGAATTTTTTATGATTTTTGTATTGGATTAAATATTACGATAACGCTTTTTTTCGGTATCGAAAGCTCTTTTGTGTGGGTATACTACTGCGTTCGAGATATACCCATACGTTTAAGTACATGACTGTAAACACAGTAATTGAAGTAATATTCTAATAATTTTGTCATTACACGATGAGATATTTTCAATTAGCATAAAAATAAAAATGACATTTTGGTAAACGGTTTACCGTTATAAAAATTTGAGCCTAAGTAATTTATATGAGGAGCATATTCAAATTAACCACAAATTCATTCATTTGTGATATGGAAGCTTACATGATTTTAAATGGAAGCTTTCGAAGCTTACAGTTTTCTAATTTAGAAACAAAATTGTGTTGTGTAACAGGCTTAAAAAGATACCACTCTTTTGAAAATTGTAAAATTTAAGCTTTATAATTATTTCTAAAAAGCTTTAAAAACTTCCCTCTAATTTAGAGCTTTCATAGCATTTTACAAAAATTCCAAATACTTAATTTTTTCCTAATTTCCAATATTGTCTCTTAAAAAACAGTTTTAAAATTAAAGCTCTTTATACTTCGAAATGAAGTAAGCTTAAGAATCATTAGAAATATTTGGAAGCATTATTTTCACAGCATTATTTAAACTCGAAAATAATGGAAGCTTTTAACAAATATTCAAATGTACTTTACAAAACGAACTTAATTTACTCTTGACATAATTGCAGAACTGAGAATCCAAACAATGTTAAGTTTTAGAACTTAATTTTTTTGTGCTTCAAAGTTCAATAAGCTTAAAAAATATAAATCATTAGAAATATTTAGAAAATCTCTAATATAATTAGAATTTAATGCGATATAAATAGGCCGCTTTTGCTTGAAGGTTTAAATTTTAACGGTGCTTTCTATTTTAGAGCTTTTAAGATCGAAAAACACTTTCGGACACAAATCACGCTTTCGGAAAAATTTCAGTTTAAACTGTAATAAGCGAACTTAATTTAAGCTTCGAAATCATTATCCGCAAATGACATAATAATTACAAAATATTGTAATTTTTAAATTAAAATTCAGATATTATGAGGTTTGTAAATTTGAATTAGACATATATTTTAGAGCTTTCATATCGATATCAAAAATTTTCAATTAGACTGAAAAATAATGAAAGCTTCTAGCAAATAATCAGATTTGGCCCACAACAGAAGTGACTTAATTGCAGAACTGACAGAATTCAAATATTTTCCCACTTTAAATTTAATGATTTCTCTGCTTCGAACTGAGACCGGCTGAAAGATATAATTTAAACATTTTGCAATAATTAAGATAAAGATTTAGACTTGAATAGATCTGTACAGCTTAAATCTTTTATATTGTTATAAATACTTTTCTGTTAGACTTCAATAAGTGGAAGATTTTAGCATACATTCGGTTGAACTTTTATGTAACTAGATGCGAATATTCACAATTGAAAGTTAATTGCAAAACATAGAATCCAAATAATGTCACTCAGTAAAAAATTAAAATTAAAGCTTTTTATAATTTCAAGTGAAACAAGCTTAAAAATGTAACTAATTAGAATAATTTTTAAAAAGCTTTAAAATAATTTGAATTTAGAAATTAAAAGTAATATTATTTGAAAGCTTTTTTTTAAGGATTAAGTGCATATTAAAAACTTTTTCACTCCAATTTAGAGCTTTTATACCGTTATACAAAAAACACCGTTAATTTTCTCGTAATTTTAAATATTGTATTTTAAAAAAAGTTTTAAGATTAAAGCTTTTGATACTGTGAAGTGAAGTGAAGTAAGCTTAAGAACGATTAGACTATTTGAAAGCATTATTTTAAAAATAATTACATTTAAAAATTTACAAGTGATAATTAGAAAGCTTTTTTGGTTAAAAAACAAACTTAACTTGCTTGACAGAATTGCAGAACTGAGATAGATGAAATAATTTCATTCTGGCAAAAAAATTGTAAATTTAAAGCTTTCTATGATTCGAAGTGCTGTCAGATTAAAGATACAATTAGAAAAAGATTAATTTAATTTAGATAAGAAAGCTTTTTTTTGAAGAAATAACTTTACCTGAATTAAGTTTAAGATTTCTGGGTTTCAAGAAAAGAAACAAGCTCTAAAAGTATTGTAAATTATTGGAAATATTTACAAAAAGCTTTAAAAAGAAATCTATTTTAGAGCTTTCATATTGATATAAAAGAATTTCAATTATGTTCAAAAATAAGGACAGATTTTGGCAAATATTCATTTCAACTTTTATCAACGAACTTATTTCTGGTCATAATCAGATGTGACTACAAGAATTGATATAACTGCAGAACTGATAGAATTCAAATAATTTCACACAGGTATATATATATATTACTTCCAAGTGAAACAAGCTGAAATATATAAATCATTGGAAGAATTAGGAAATGCTTTAAACTAATTAAAGTTCAAAATGTAAAAATGTTAGCCATGCAGCTTTTATTTGAAGGCTTCTTATTAACCGTTCTTTCCATTTTAAGGCCTTCCTACATATTTATTTTCTACAGGGCTGAAAAATAAAGGAGTCTGGAACACAAGCGAATCTTTCCACCAAACTCGTTTAATTTTAAAAATAAACTTAGTTGAATCATGATTCTTATTATAAAAACATTAAGTTTAAAGCTGCTCGTATCTGTGCTTCGAAATGACATAAGGGTGAAACATTTAATTTGAAAAACTTTAAAATAATTAGAATAAGAACACTTTCATTTGAAGCTTTTAAACGTGGATAATTGTTAGCAAATATCGATAAACGATTTTAATTTATCAACTGACTTATCATTATCATAATTACAGAAAATGTTTTCACACCTCCGTATGAATTTTAAAATTACAGATTTCTGTGGTTCGAAGAAGTACAAGCTTTAAAATATTGTGTTACTAGAAATATTTGCGAAGCGCTTTAATAGTTAGAATTTAAGATTGGTACAATTAGAAAAGCTTTGAAATTTTTGATATTAAAGGCTTGTTTTAGACATGTGTTCTTAAAGCTTTCACATCGATATAGACATTTTTAAATTATAAACGAAAACAATGGAAGCTTTTAGTAATTATTCAGTTTAACTTTAATAAACGAACTTAATTTACTCTCAACCCTATCTACAAGTGGCTATCTACTATTGACTTAGTTGGTGAAATAACGCATATTTGTACATGTTTAAAATTAAAGCTTTCTGTAATTCAAATAAAACAAGTTAACAAAAAAATAATTATGAAAACCATTTAAATAATTGCTATTTGGAATTCAAAAAGGAGATATGTATGTATTTAGATTTTTCTTTTTTTTCAAATAATAAAATTAATACCGGTTTTTCCAATTTTACAGCTTTTATATAGCTAAACGATTTACAAAATTTCTACTTAATACGAAATACGAATCGAAGATTTTTACAAATATTCAGTTTAACTTTACTAAACGAACTTAATTAACTGTTGACATGATGCAAGACTTAGAATCCAAACCTTGTTAAATTTTAGAATTTATTTTTTTTGTGCTTGGAAGTTCAAGAAGCTCAAAAAACATAAATCACCATCTCTAAAATAATTAGAATTTAATGCGATATAATTAGTTAGTTTTGAAAGTTTAGATTTTAACGGTGCTTTCTATTTTAGAGCTTTTCAGCTCGAAAAACACTTTCGGACACAAATCATGCTTTCGAAAAACTTTCAGTTTAAAATGTAATATTAACTCTTCTAAATCATTATCCACAAATGACATACTAATTACAAAATATTGTAATTTTAAAATTAAAATTAAAATATT
The DNA here is from genome assembly GCA_958295665.1 of Tipula vernalis. Classification (NCBI taxonomy): domain Eukaryota; kingdom Metazoa; phylum Arthropoda; class Insecta; order Diptera; family Tipulidae; genus Tipula; species Tipula vernalis. Next base: position 70,436,496 of record OY282558.1, read on the forward strand.
ATGAGGTTTGTAGATTTGTATTAGACATTTATTTTAGAGCTTACATATCGAAAATAAGGAAAGCTTCTAGCAAATATTCAGTTCAACTTTTATACACGAACTTATTTTTGGTCATAATCCGATTTAGCCGTACCAGAAGTAACATAATTGCAGAACTGACAGAATTCAAATAATTTCAGACTTTAAATTTAATGTTTCTCTGATTCGAAGTGAGACCAGCTGAAAAATATAATTTAGACATTTTGAAATAATTAGAATAAAGATTTATACTTGAATAGTTTTGTACAGCTTAAATCTTTTATATTGTTATAAATACTTTCCTATTAGACTTGAATAAGTCGAAGATTTTAGCATACATTCGGTTGAACTTTTATGTAACTAGATGAACATTAAAATTTTAAAATTAAAGCTTTTTCTACTTCCAAGTGAAACAAGCTTAAAAATGTAAATCATTAGAATTATTTTCAAAAAAACTTTAAAATAATTAAAATTTAGAAATTAAAATTGATATTATTTGAAAGCTTTTTAGAGCTTTTATACCGTTATGCAAAAATTCCTAATATTTATTTTCTCTTAATTTCAAATATTGTCTTTATTAGAAAAAGTTTTAAAATTAAAGCATTTTATACTGCGAAATGAAATAAGCTTAATTTGCTTGGCATAATTGCAGAACTGAGATAGCTGAAATAATTTTATTCTGGCAAAAAAATTGTAAATTTAAAGCTTTCTATGATTCGATTTGCTGTTAGATTAAAGATACAATTAGAAAAAGATTAATTTAATTTAGATAAGAAAACTTTTTTTTTTGAAGAAATAACTTTACCTGAATTAAGTTTAAGATTTCTGGGTTTCAAGAAAAGAAACATGCTTTAAAAATATGGTAAATTATTGGAAATATTTACAAAAAGCTTTAAAAAAATTAATATCCAGAATTTAAAATTGATACACGATTTTTTTTAGACATCTATTTTAGAGCTTTCATATCGATATGGAAACGTTTCAATTAGCTTCAAAAATAAGGACAGGTTTTGGCAGATATTCGGTTCAACTTCTATAAACGAACTTATTTCTGGTTCTAATCAGATGTGACTACAAGAATTGACATAATTGCAGAACTCATAAAATTCAAATAATTTCACACTTATAAAAGTTTTAAATTTAAAAGTTTCTGTGCTTCGAAGTGAGACCAGTTTAAAAATATAAATTAGAAAATTTTAAGAAATTAAAATAAAGATTTGTATTTAAATAGATCTGTACAGTTAAAGCCTTTTATATTGTTATTAATTTTATATTAGACTTGAATACAGTGGAAGCTTTCGGCAAACATTCCGTTTAACTTTTGTATTATTTAAAAAATATAAAAGTACATATTACTAATTCCAACTGAAACAAGCTGAAAAATGTAAATAACTGGAAGAATTAGGAAAAGCTTTAAACTAATTAAAGTTTAAAATGTAAAAATGTTAGCCATGCAGCTTTTATTTGAAGGCTTGTTATTAACTGTTCTTTCCATTTTAAGGCATTCATACAGATTTCTTTTCTGTATGACTAAAAAATATAGAAGGCTGGAACACAAGCGAATCTTTTCACCAAACTTTTTACCAAATTCTTGACAATATTCAAAAAATGACCATATTCACAGTTGAGGGTAATTGCAAACCTCTAGAATTCAAATAATATCTCTATTATAACATTAAGTTTAAAGCTGCTCGTATCTGTGCTTCGAAATGAAATAATGGTGAAAAATTTAATTTGAAAACTTTAAAATAATTGGAATAAGAACACTTTCATTTGAAGCTTTTAAATGTGGATAGTTGTTAGCAAATATCGATAAACGATTTTAATTTATCAACTGACTTATCATTATCATAATTACAGAAAATGTTTTCACACCTCCATAAGAATTTTAAAATTAAGATGTCTGTGCTTCGAAGAGGTACAAGCTTTAAAATATTGTAAATTACTAGAAATATTTGCGAAACGCTTTAAAATAATTAATAGTTAGAATTTAAAATTGGTACAATTAGAAAAGCTTTGAAATTTTTGATATTAAAGGCTTATTTTAGACATGTATTCTTAAAGCTTTCACGTCGGTATAGATATTTTCAATTATAAACGAAAACAATGGAAGCTTTTAGTATACGATTCAGTTTATCTTTAACAAACGAACTTAATTCACTGTCAACCCTATCCACAAGTGGCTATCTACAATTGACTTAGTTGGTGAAATAACGTCATATTTGTTTCTGTTTAAAATAAAGCTTTCTGTAATTCAAATAAAACAAGTTAAAAAAACCATTATGAATGCATTTAAATAATTGCAATTTGGAATTCAAAAAGGAGATATGTATGTATTTAGATTTTTCTTTTTTTTTTCAAATAATAAAATGAATACCGGTTTATCCAATTTTTCAGCTTTTATGTAGCTAAACGATTTACAAAATTTCTACTTAAAGTCGTGTTTTCCATGAGAACTGCACTAGAACTCGATAAATTTTAAATTCCTTTTATTCTATGTAAACAGAAAAAAATTAAATTCATAAAGTGATAATGTGTAGTGCATTTCACGTAAATACACATTTTAAGTTGTTACAGCAATAAATAATTACAATTTTTGCTTATTTTCTAGTTACACTTGATAAACCCATGAATTTATCGAGTGTAGTTGCGTGTAATGACGTCAGCAAGAAATGAGAAAATATTGATGAAATAACTGAAGGGGGAATTTCTAAACTTAAAATATGTAATTATGTCAAATACACTACACATTCGCGCTTTATGAATTTAATTTTTTTCGTTTTACATAGAATAAAAGGAATTTAAAGTTTATCGAGTTCTAGTGCAGTTCTCATGGAAAACACGGCTTAATACGAAATACAAATCGAAGATTTTTACAAATATTCAGTTTAACTTTACTAAACGAACTTAATTAACTGTTGACATGTTGCAAGACTTAGAATCCAAACCTTGTTAAATTTTAGAATTTATTTTTTTTGTGCTTGGAAGTTCAAGAAGCTCAAAAAACATAAATCACCATCTCTAAAATAATTAGAATTTAATGCGATATAATTAGTTAGTTTTGAAAGTTTAGATTTTAACGGTGCTTTTTATTTTACAGCTTTTCAGCTCGAAAAACACTTTCGGACACAAATCATGCTTTCGAAAAACTTTCAGTTTAAAATGTAATACGCGAACTTAATTTACTCTTCTAAATCATTATCCACAAATGACATACTAATTACAAAATATTGTAATTTTAAAATGAAAATTCAAATATTATGAGGTTTGTAGATTTGTATTAGACATTTATTTTAGAGCTTACATATCGAAAATAAGGAAAGCTTCTAGCAAATATTCAGTTCAACTTTTGTACACGAACTTATTTTTGGTCATAATCCGATTTAGCCGTACAAGAAGTAACATAATTGCAGAACTGAGAAGAAAAGAATTTTAAGAAATCAGAATTTTAATATTTTCACACTTTAAATTTAATGTTTCTCTGCTTCGAAGTGAGACCAGCTGAAAAATATAATTTAGACATTTTGAAGTAATTAGAATAAATATTTAGACTTGAATAGATCTGTACAGCTTAAATCTTTTATATTAAGAAGTGGAAGATTTTAGAATACATTCGGTTGAACTTTTATGTAACTAGATGCGAATATTCACAATTGAAAGTTAATTGCAAAACACAGAATCCAAATAATGTTACCATTACAATTTTAAAATTAAAGCTTTTTATACTTCCAAGTGAAACCAGCTTAAAAATGTAAATCATTAGAATTATTTTCAAAAAGCTTTAAAATAATTAGAATTTACAAATTAAAAGTAATATTATTTGAAGGCTTTTTTTTGAAGGATTAAGTGCATATTAAAAAAATTTTCACTCCAATTTAGAGCTTTTATACCGTTATACAAAAAACACCGTTATTTTTCTCTTAATTTTAAATATTGTATTTTAAAAAAAGTTTGAAGATTAAAGCTTTTGATACTGCGAAATGAAGTAAGCTTAAGAACCATTAGACTATTTGAAAGCATTGTATTTAAAATAATTACATTTAAAAATGATAATTAGAAACCGTTTTGTTAAAAACGAAATTAACTTGCTTGGCATAATTGCAGAACTGAGATAGTTGAAATAATTTCATTCTGACAAAAAAATGGTAAATTAAAAGCTTTCTAAGATTCGAAGTGCTGTCAGAGTAAAAATATAATTAGGAAAAGATTAATTTAATTGAGATAAGAAAGCTTTTATTTGAATAAACAACTTTAAATTAAATTTAAGATTTGTGGGTTTCAAGGTAAGAAAATTATTAGAAATATTTAGAAAAAGCTTAAAAAAATTAACCCTTAACGAACGAGAGCTTTTACTTTTATACCAATTATGTCCTGTTAGCGATGCCTTGCGTCTATTAAGGCTTAATATTTAGAATTTAAAAATGATAAAAGATTTGTTTTAGACAGCTACTGTAGAGCTTTCATATCAATATAAAAACATTTCAATTAGGCTCAAAAATAAGGGAGGTTTTTAGCAAATATTCAGTTCAACTTTTATAAACGAACTTATTTCAGGTCATAATCAGATGTAGCCGTATCAGAATTGGCATTTTTGCACAACTGACGGAACTCAAATAATTTCACACTTATTAAAATTTAAAATTTGAAGATTTCTCTGCTTCGAAGTGAGACCAGCTGAAAAACATAATTTAGAAATGTTTAAATAATTAGAATAAAGATTTAGATTTGAATAGATCTGTACAGTTTAAAGCTTTCATATTGTTATAAATATTTTTCTATTAGACTTGAATACAGTGGAAGCTTTTAGCAAACATTCTGTTTAACTTTTATATAACAAGATGTGAGTATCAACTAACTCATTAGAAATATTAGGAAATGAGCTTTCAGAGCTTTCATATGAATTTAAAAACTTTCTGTAAGGCTGAAAAATAAAGGAAGCCTTCAACAATAAAGGAAGACTTCCCATTTTATAGCTTTTATCTTTATACACAATTTTTTCTAACAGACCAGCAAAGCTTTTGAACCAATTCGTTAAATTTTAAAAACAAACTTAGTTTAATTTTGACAGCAGATACAGAATTCAAATAATATTACCATTATAAAAATATTAAGTTTAAAACTACTCGTACCTGTGCTTCGAAATGAAATAAGCGTGAAAAATATATTTTGGTAAAAAATTTAAAATAATTAGAATAAGCAAATTTCATTTGAAGATTTGAACGTGGAATTGTTAGCAAATATTGAGGTTAAATTTGATAAACGATTTTAATTTATAAGAAGTGACTAACCATAATTACAGAAATTATTTGGCACCTCCATAAGAATTTTAAAATTAAAGATTTCTGTGTTTCGAAGAAGTATATGCCTTCAAAATATTTTAAATTATTAGGAATCATCAAGTCAACATCGATATAGACATTTTTCAATTACACACGAAAACATATTCGGTTGACCATCTATCCAAAAGTGGCTGCTTTGAAATCGTTGTATTTTGGGATTCAAAAAGGAGATATATATGTGTAGTTAAAAGCTTTTACTTGAAGCCTTAGATGTTAATAGATATGTTAAAATAATAAAATTAATAACGGTTTATTCCACTTTTAGCTTTTTTGAGGCTTAATTCACAAAATGTCAACTAGACTCGAAAACCATTAAAGTTTTTAACAAATGCAGTTTAACTTTACTAAACGAACTCAATTTGCTATTAACATTGGCACTTAATCGTTTTGTGAAGTTTTCGAAGATCAAAAGCTTCAAAACATAAATCATTAGAAATATTTAAAAGATCTTTAAAATAATTAGAATTTAATGCGATATAATTAGGTAGCTTTTGTTCTGTGGTTTAAATTTTAACGATGCTTTCTATTTTAGAGCTTTTTTGCCGAAAAACCATTTCAAACATAAGGGATGATTTTCGAAAAATTTCAGTTAACTCTAATAATTAGCCAACTTAATTTATTCTGCGATATTATTATTCACAAATGACATACTAATTACAAATATTTGCAAGAAGCTTTAAAATAATTAATATTTAAAATGTAAAATATTTCATAGTTATAAAGCTTCCGATATTATTAGATTTGCAGATTTGTATTAGACATGTATTTTAGAGCTTTCATATAGATACATTTTTTTTAAATTAGACTGAATAACAAGGGAAGCTTTTAGCAAATATTCAGTTGCGGGTCGTAATTAGAATAACGATTTAGATTTGAAAATATCTGTACAGATAAAAGATCTGTCTCTAGCTTTTAGCTAATGTTCAGTTTAATTTTTAAAAAAAAGAACTTAATTTACTCCTTCCAAGAAAAAGCTTGAAATTAATTAGAGCTTTTATTTGATTGGAAAATAAAGGAGGTCTTTGACAAAATTTCAAATTAAGTTTTATTAAACGAACTTGTTTTAGTTATCAAATACAATACATAGTTGCAGAACTAATAGAATTCAGGTACTGTTGCTGTTGCTTATAGCTTTCTGTTCTTCGAAGTGAAACTTTGTAAAATTTAAAATTGGTACAGATATTTTTTGTTTGTAGGTTTAGATATTATTAGATATTAATAGATCTGCATAGGGGAACGACTTCTCTAATAGACTCGAAAACAAAAGAAATGTTAGCAAATACTGGGTCTAATTACATTATTTCTTCTTGTACTTCCCAAAGGTGAACACATCTCGACTTAATTGCAGTATTGGCGATTCACTCTTACTATAAATGTAAATTGAAGGTATTTTGTATAGCATTTCCAGAATGCTTAAAATAATAAGAATATAGAAATTCAAAGTGGTATTACTAACAACCTTTTATTTGAAGGATTTAAAGCTTATGCCTTCTTCACCCCATTTTATAGCTTTTACATCACTCTACAATTCTTAATAGACTGATAAACATGGGAAGCTTTAAGCAAAAATTCAGTTTAACCAGTTACTCTTACAAAAAACTGGGGAATCAGATCGTTCTTTGAAGTAAAACTAACTTAAAAATTATAAACCATTAGACATAAGTAGAAAGCTTTTATTTAAAGGTTTAGGGATTAATAGATTTGTAAACTGTTCGTCCTATTTTATAACTTTTAACATGATACAAAACATTTCTTAGAGTCTGGAACACAAACAAAGCTTCTGGCAAAATTTCAGTTTAATTTAAAAAAAACGAACTTTATTCATTCTTGGCTTTTAGCAAATATTTAGTTTAACTTTAATAAACTAACATAATTTACTCCTGATCATATCCACAGTTGGGATAATTACAATACTCAGCATTAAATATTTTAAAATTAAATAAAGCTTTTTGTGCTTCGCATTGAAACAAGCTTAAAACCATAAATCATCAGAAATATTTGTAAACATTTTAGATTAATTTGAATTTGGAATTTAAGTCATATTGTCAGAAAGCTTTTGTTTGAATGTTGAGATGTTAACTCTTCGTTTTATTAGGCTTCAACTTAATTTACCCGTCAGCTTATCGAGAAATGACTATTCACAAACGGTACAATTATAGAACAGACCAAATACGAATAATGCTACTCTTATAAGCATTTTAAAATTAAAGCTTTCTGTGCTTTGATGTATTACTTTATAATATTTAATAATGATACAGTTGGAAATATTTTGTTTAAAGGTTTACGTATTAATAGGTTTGAATAATTTTCTTCCTATTTTAGAGCTTTTACAGAATGTTAATGAACGCGTTGACCGTTTGTCCTATTTTAGGTACTTTTATCTCGATATAAAAACTTTTTTAACAGACTGGAACATAAGCAACGCTTTTAATAAAATTATTTTAATTTTAAAAACGTGCTTAAACCGACTACTAACGGTTCGTATAATCACAGATTACAGAATTCAATTAATATCACTTGGAATGTCAATGATAAGAAAACTTTCATTTGAAGGTTTAAACGTGGACAGATTTGTATGTTTTACAGCTTTTATAACCATACATATTTTTCTAGTAAACTTCAAGACAATGAAAGGTGTTAGCAAACAAGAAGATTAACTTTCATAAATCATTTTAATTTAACCTTAAACATATCCAGAAGTGACTAATCACAATTACAGAACTTATAGTCATTCCCATAAGAATTTTAAAATTAAAGATTTTTTTGCTTCAAAGAGGTACAAGCCTTAAAATGTTATATGTAAATTATTAGAAATATTTGCACAAATTTTTAAAATAATTAGTATTTAAATTTTAAAATTAAAAGACTGAGAAAACTTTTATTTGAATATTTAGATATTATTAGATTTGTATTAGACATCTATTTAAGAGCTTTCACATCGATATAGACATTTTAGCAAACATCATAACAGACACCATTTAGCAATTATTCTCTGTAACTACCCACAATTGTCAAAATTGCGAGAAATAACATCACTCTTAAAAAATTTTAAAATTAAAGCTCTCTGTGCTTTGAAGTAAAACAAGTGGGAAAAGATTAAAATAATTATAATAAGCAATCTTTTATTTGAAGGTTTAGATGTGAATATACCTGTACTGTTAGAGCTTTTATATTATTATAAACATTTTTCTGTTAGGCTTGAAAACAATGATAGCTTTTATCAAATATTCATACAATTGCATACAATATAACAATATTAGCACAATTGCAGATATAATCTTTTCGTGATATCTGTACACCGTTTATACAACCTTAGAGCTTATATAGCTAAAAAAGCGACTCTGCTGGACTCAAAAACACGGAAAGCTTTAGGCAAATGTTCAGTTTAAGTTTTAATAATAACCTCAATTTACTCTTGACCAATAACTACAAATAGTGTCACTCATCAAAATTTTAAAAATTAAAGCTTTGTGCGCTGCGAAGTGAAATAAGCTTAGATATCGTGACTCAAATAAAGCGCGCACTAATAAATTCACATATTGTGGTTAAGTCTTTATACTTTGATTTACGATATGTCGATATCTCGGTAATATATTAAGCTATTTAGACGTTTAAGATTGAAAATGAGAGGGGATGAATGGTAGTCTACGATGACACCATTGGTTTTAACTACTAAAATTTCATTTTTATAGTTACGTAACAGTTTTTATAGTTATATGTACTCTTGTTTGATCCATTTAAATTTCGATAAATTCCTTTACATACATTTTACAAATTTTAAATTTTTTGAAAAATACTTCTGCATTTGAAAATATCTGGTCAGGCAAAGTTGCTATACTCAAAAAGATAAAAAAACTCAAGCAAAATTTGATTTAGTAGGCTCAAAGCAATAACATTCGGTGAAATTCGTTTGACATTCGAAAACTATGAATTTACGAAACACGCAAAAACAAATTGATGTCCAATCAAATTGTAAGCTAAATAAATCGAGTTACGTATTTCTCGAAGAAAAATTAAAAATATTTGGAAAAACTCACAAAATTTGTACTAAAACATAAAATATGTTGAAATATGTCAAAATATGTGATTATGCAAAAATATTTAAAGATATATGGTAACATGTAGGGTTCATTCGCCTTTATTTGTTTTGGATCGAATGAATATTCAAACACTATTTGGTTTAAATTTCCCACAAAAAAATGTTCTTTTACCTATGCCTACTCATAATTTGTAAACTACTTTGTCGCCAAAGGCAAATAAAATGCGAAAAAAATTAATTTTCAATTGAGCTGATGGTAAAATATCATCGTAGATGAATCGTCAGCCCATGGTAGATGAATCGTCAATTTTAGAACAAAGGGAAGATGCCAAAGGATTCATTACCAAATTTAACGAAAAAACTGCTCTTAAAGCTTCCCATAAAGGATTATCTCTTACTTAGCCATTTGAAGAAGAATCAACCTCTCTCCTTACCTTCGGTGAACAATTACTAATGTATATGTGTCTATTGCAAGAAAAGCGGTGAACTCAAACAACAAACTCGAATAAATTCTGAACAAATTAAGTCAGGAAAATTAACTGGTCTCGAGAATTCTCGGAACACTCCAACTCGAGTCCAGAACGTAGAGAGCGTTCAATAGTTCTAAAAAATAACCAAAAAATTAAGCAAACAAATTCTAAATGTAATTCTTATTCTAATAACCATTCAAAAATTTTTAACCCTTTGGAAACAACAAAGCGTTTTTTATTTAGTTTATCCAATTCAAAAAAACTTAAATTTGTCGCATCGCCACAGTAACATCTATAAATGATGTTACCCATAAAATGTTTATTAATTTAGACATTGCTGTTTCATCTTGTGGAACCTTAAGATTCCTGGTGGATGCGGATGCTGACATTAGTTTAGTAAAAAAAGATTGTTTGAGAGGTAATGTGTTTTTAATGAAAACACTTGCGCGTTGCCCATCAAAAAATTTGTCTAATTTCCTCAACAAATCTCTCTCATTTCAAATTGCTACTGATTCGCTTCCTATTTCAAGCGACGGAATTATAGGGAATGACTTTTTACATAAATTTAAATGAAATATTGACTATCATTCCAAAAAAAAACTCTATTAATAGTTTTTGATGCAATACATACACTAAAAATGTGTTCAGCAATTCCTAGTATGGTAATTTGACCACGATTGCACAGAATAGATCAATTATATTCGGAACCCGAAAATGCGAGTGACCAAATATACTTATCGCAAGAAATTGAGCCTGGTTTATTTATTGGCAATACTTTTGTGATAATTGTTAATACCACCGAAAATGACGCTAGTTTCTCGAATAATCAGCTGGAGACTGATCCGATGAATAATTATGAAGTATATATAATTCCAATATCTGGGGCCCTATTCTTGAATTCCACATCCATTTTCCACATGCGGACATCTGTCAAAATTCATCAAAACGTTCGGAAATTGTAATTCATGTTTAAAACACATGGGACATAGACATTTTCTTATAAGGGGAATTTCTTCCACCTGCTTATACCAATTCGGAAATATTCCCCTAGATGTCCGCATGTGGAAAATAGATGTGCAATTCGAGAATAGGGAACCTGATCAAAACATATAACCAACATACATCAAGACATATGTCTTGAATATGACAATATCTTTTATATATACTCTAACGAAATTGAATATAAGATTCCGCTTATTAATGATTCTCTCCATCCCCCCCCCCTTCCCCCGTCTCTTCATGTTCAACCTTATAGGCTTTCGCAATTACTAAAGAGGAAGTGTACAAACAAATTGGTTAGATGTTACAAGTCGACATATATGATAAGATTTCCCTTGGAGTTTTCTTTTATTATGCATGGCAAAAAAGTCTATCAATGGGGCAAAGAAATGGCGGGTTGTAGTCAATGTACGAAAATTGAATGAAATTACAATTTCAGACGTTTTCCCTTTGCCGAATATTACGATATTGAATCAATTGGGAAAGGCTGTTTATTTTACTATACGCTCGACTTGGTTAATGGTTACCACCAAGTGCCTCTGCATCCTTCAGACATAGGGAGAAGGCCGTATTCAGTTCATCCACCGGATATTTTCACCTCAAAATAAAGGCTTTTGGGTTTCGTTTATCTGGATGATGTAGTTTTGCATTTCGTAAATTTAGCGAAACCACAACTTCAAATTAAAAAAATATTTTCGCAATTTGATTTGTAAGGAAATTGCTTATCTGGGCCATATTGTTACACCAGAAAGTATTAAACCGGATCCTGGAAAAGTTCACTGCAATCAAAATTATCCGTCTCAAATTATATTTGTGCCTCATGGGTTATATAGGCGATTCCTTGAAAATTTTTCAAAGTTAACAAAGCCCTTAGCTGAGCTTTTGAAAAAGGACATGAAGTTTCTCTGGAGTGCTTTCTGTGATGAATCTTTTCATATCTTCGCTGACAAAATCGCCAGCTTTTATTTATTCTGATTTCAACCAAGATTTTGATACCAGTGATACAGCTATTGGTGCAGTTTTATCGCCAAAAATAAACAATCTAGACTGTCCTGGTGCAGTCATAGAAGAAGTCAGAATTGTTTGGGTAGTGGAACATATCGACCTTACCTCTTATCTCTTTGGTCAACAATTCACTATTTACACAGACCATAGGCTTGATTGTGACACCAAGTATAAATTTTGGTATTGATAATTTACATCGTTCCCAAACTTTTTCCAAACTGGATACATCCATTGCAACCAACTTCGAAAATTTTGAAACAACGTCATCAACCAACCCCGATGTCTTGGTCAGTACGAAACACTAATTTAAAAGGTGTCGAAATAACAAATATTAGTCAAGAATTTCATAACTCACCTTGTGGAGGGCATCAAGGAATACAACGCACCTACTTTCGTCTTAAAAACTTATATAAATTTCCTAAAAGGTATCAACGAAGATCACAGCAACTTTTCACAAACCAGTCGAAAAAATATTCTTAGATATTGTTGGTCCCCTACTACCTTCATATATACACAAGAAATATATACTGACTGTTCAAGATAATTTATCTAAATTTTCGATAGCAGTTCAGGGATCAAACTTCGCTTATAAAAATCTGTAAACTACTCAAAATAAAAAAAATTACATACCACAGCTTACCATCCGGAAACTAATGGAGCTTTAGAAAGATTATATACATACAACTTTGTACGAATATCTTCGAAATTTGTCGCAAAACGATCCTCTTCAATGGGATCAGTGGCTAAATTATAGTATATTTACTTACAATACCACCCCACATTATACCACGAAAATTATGCCGTTTCAACTAGTATTCGGCATAAAACCTTGCACCCCGCATTGTTTGCAAAATTCTATAGATCCTTAATTAATATTTCATAAAATATCATGCTTCCAGAGGATAATCTTTTCTCTTAGGGGGTGGGGGGGGGGGAGGGGGAGATGTGACGATGATACTGAAATAACCCCAACTTGGATATAGTTACCGATTCAATCTGTTACTTTTTATTTGTCTCGATTAATAGAAAATCGATCAATTTTGATGATCGATAAATAGAAAATAATAAAATTCTAAGAGTGTAAGGTTTTCCTATATAGTTTGCTACAAGCCCAGCAAAACTCGAATATGAATTTTCTCTCGGACTCCAGAGGTTTGAGAGATAATTATTGTATGTTTTAAGAAAACTTGTCAAAATCATTTAGCTATTTTACGAAAAATTAAACCCATCCACAAATCTACATATAATACCAATAATTTGCAATATCGCAACATCGCATCAATAAAATGTTTCTAAGAGGTTATCAAACAAATAAAAAAATCGACTTTAAAATTGTATCGCCCTCATAAAAAATTGTCGAAAAAAAAATGACAACTTTGCCACCACATAAAATCCACCCTCAAAACATCATAAATTTTTCGATGTCTTCTTATTTTATTATTTGGCCATAAAGACAGAATTTAAGGCAAATAAAAATAAAATTAACCTGAAAAAAGCAAAACGACGGAAAGCACTACACAACAATAATAATAACTTAAGATATTAAATTATAAAGATTGATTTTTATGATGCCTTCCTTCTTGTCTTGTATGTAGTCTTGCGCCTAGTATACATCTCGTCTTTTCTAACAAGCAGTGTACACGACTTTTGGCGATGTGAAGATAAAAGGCAAACATTTTTCAAATTTTTATGCTTTAAATAAATTTGATGGAATTTTTTTTTTTGAAAAATTGAATTTTATTATTTTTATTTATGTTTTTCTATTTTATATATTACGGTATACAACAACAAAATTAACGACGAGATGAAGAAAATTTAAAAATTTATTAGATAATTTTTCTTTATTATTTTCCATCAGACATGTGAAACATTTGTACATACATACTAATAAATGTATAAATTTATGTTTTGTATGTGTTTCACAGTTGATAAGAACGGGGTAAGTAAAACCTTCTTAACATATTTGAATATTTTTTTTATTAATTCATCCCAATGGATGCTGTGCTGTGCTTTCCAACGTTGAACAAAATTAAAAGTTTTTCTTTTTTAGCAAAATAATGTTGATACTTTGCTCGTGATACTAAACTTTTGACTTAAGCTTTTTTTTTACTTTTTCTTGTCTTATATGTGGATGTACGCGATAAACGATATAATGTCATAATATACGTGATTAGGATGTGCATGTCAATTTTGTTATCTTGCGCGCGCGTTTATTAAACAACAAGTAAAGTTTTCGAAATGGTTTTTGTTTAACGGAAAATGGAGAATTATGCACGGATGATGGTACATACATATATTGTAAATTTATTCGAGTCTAGTGTTTCTAGGAAGATTACAATTTTTTTTTCGTGCCTGACCTACTACACACTAAACCGCACACTAAATTCAATTTTCTTCATTTTAAAAATGTCTACATAAATTTTAATGTACCTTTTGAATAAAAAGCTCGCGTAAAACAAAATAAAAACACTTTGTTCTACCTCCGTTCACAACGACGACAACGATAAATATAAATTCTCAATACATACCGCAGCAAATAAAAAGCCAAACCAAACAGTCGCGCGATCTTTTGTAAAAATAAAGAACACACACACAGACACATTAAAAGAATAAAAATCAAGACACACTGAAGAAATAAAAAAAAGGCTAACATATATGCAAATGCGACATACTTAAGGCTACATAAAAAAAAAACTTAAAACAAAAAAAAAAACACAAATAAGTAATACAAAGAAAAGAGGCGGATCCAAACAGAAGCTAATATGGTGAACGTGAGAGACGTTAAAATATATATACACACATAACAAAGTGTGAATTTTATGTTTCTGATTTATGTTGATGCTTTTCGTTTTAGTACGCTAAACTTCTTATTCGTCTTCTCCGGATTCTTTTGTCTTATGCGAAATTTCATTTTAATGATGAAAATGATGATGTTGTGTATTTTGAATATTAAAATTAACACCTAACAAAACCGCGAATAAAAATAACAACAACAACAACAAAATCTTTATCGCCCGTCTCTCTATAAATTGAAATATCAACGTGTTTCTTCAGTTAAGCTTGGCGCGAAGATTAATTGAAATTTTTTTTTATTAATAAAACGGAAGAGTTATGCTAATAATATGTCTCGTCGCCTTGTCTGATAAATCTCTTTATGTCGAGAATATTCAAATTCTGTGGAATTTCCTTTTCAAATTTATTCATCGTCGTACAAACACACACAAAATGTATCAATTAAATTTTTTTTTGTTTGTTTTATAAATTAATTATTTAAAATTTATTTCCAAATGACATTTTTCAACTTTTCAGGAAAAATTAAATAATTAAAAATTGTCCCTTTGTTTTGTTGTTATGATGTATGAATATGTATATTGTGTGTGTGTGTGTGTGTGTGTGTGTGTGCTGCAATACAATCGGAAAAATATGTTTTTTTTTTTTTTGGAAAAATGAAAATTGGAAAATATATTTTTGGTTTGGATAAAACATAATTAAAAATAAATATAAAATTATTGTATGTTTATGGAATAAAGGGTGGACATCATTACAATTCATTGGACAACAATAGTGTTTGTTCCAAATGTTAATTAATATTACATTAAGCAATGATCTGGCATTGTTCTATTTATTTGATGATGTTACAAATTTTTTTTATGTTTTTTTATTAATCACTGGCATTTTCGATTGTGTGATTGATAAAGAAATCGCACATGTATCACACAAAAAGTGGTAAAATCTCTCGTATTGTGACCAAAATTACAATTTTTCATTATTTGGCAGAAATACCAACTCAGAGTACGCTCAGAAACTATTGATGTACAAAGGGGCTCTAATTTTTGTCGCCTCCCAAGTAACTAAAGAGGAAAAACAAAAATGTTCATCGGGCAATACTATTTTCATACAACTTTTCGAAAATAACCCCCTAACATCTGATGTGATCGAATAAAGTATTTGTAAATAAAGGACTAAACAAAATTCAGGGAAAACTTCAGTGTACCTCTACAACTACGAAAAAAGCAATTTTCCACTCGATTAAATAAATGTTAAAGAGGTTTTAGACGTGAACTAAAAGAACATTAGAATTGATTACAAGATCGAGCCAGTCTAATGACCTTTTAAAATTTAAACTTTCAAATAAAAGCTTCCGAACTAAAATTCTCATTTTTAAATTTTAAATATTTTAAAACTTTTCCAAATATATCTAAAAATTTTACTCTTTTTTAAAATTCTGTCGCTCGGGGTACACAGTAATATTATTTGAATTCTGTCAGTTCCAACTGGTTAGTTGCTTTTAGTTATCGCTGAGCTTTTCTTGGATCATCTGTAACAGTATTGTTCCTGTGGTGGCCATAAAGCTTTAATTTTAACTCATTTGTGTATTGTGATTTGAAAGAGTAAATTAAGTTTCCTTTTAAAAGCTCATACTGAAATTTTCGAAAAAAGCTTCCGTTGTTTAATATAAGTTTTTTTTCTCGATATGAAAGCTATAAAATAGAAAGCAACGTTAATATCTAATCCTTCAAGTAAAAGTTTTCTAATTGTATCGTATTAAATACAAATTCTAATTATTTTTATTTGTTATCTATAGTTTAAGTTTTTTAAGCTTTTTGAACTTCGAAGCACAAAATCTGTATTTCTAGATTTCGATGAGCATTTTTTGAATCCCAAGCTCTGCAATTATGCCAACAGTAAATTAAGTGAGATTATTTAAATTAAACTGAATATTTGTTAGAAGCTTCTATAATTTACGAGCCTAGCTTAAAGTTACATTAAAGCTCTATAAAGGGATGAACTATCTGTTAATATCTAAACCTTGAAATAAAAGCTTTCTAATTATTATATTTTAAAGTTTATCCAACTATTTCTAATGCTTTCCACTTTAAGCTCTTTTTCAAAATTAAGAGAGCTTTAATCTTCAAATTTCTAATAGAACGACATTTGCTAGCCAAGGATTAGGTTAGGCTTCTCGAAACGATCAAGAGTAACTTAAACTTGTTACATTGTGTTCAAGTCTTATAGAAAAATGTTTAAACTTTTTCTCTAACAACTTCTCCAAATTTTGTTTTTAAGCTGGTTTCACTTGAAAGCATTGAAAACTTTAAATTTTTAATTTTTTCGGTCAGCTCTGCAATTTTCTAAATTGTTGTAGTCATATCTGATTACTGTCAGTAATAAGTTCATCCATTAGAGTTTAATTAAATATTTACTAAAAGCTTATTGAAGTCTTAAAAACTTAAATTTCTTACATTGTTTTCAAATCTAGTAGAAAAATGTTTAAAATGAAATAGAAGCACTTAACTGTACAGATATATTTACATCATTCGGTCAGCTCTGCAATTATAAGATTAATTAAATATGTACTAAAAGCTTTATCTTGTTTTCGAATCTAACTGAAAAGTACTTATAGCCAAACCTAATCGTTTATATTTTTAAAAACTTAATTTACGTCGAATTATAGAAAGCTTAATTTAAAAAAAATTATAAATGTGACGTTATTTCAGCAATTAAGTCAATGTGGGGATAGATACTTGCAGATGTAACTGAAAAATTTATATGCCAATGTGAAAGCTCTACAGAGACGTCTAATTCAAACCTAATATCCTCTATTTAAAAACTTTTTTGCAAATATTTCTAATAATTTATAATATATTGTTGCTTGTACCCCTTCGAAGCACAGAAATCTTTCATTTTAAAATTCTTTTGATGTTCTGTGTATATGTTTAAGGATAAATTAAAATCGTGTATGAAAGTTAATCTCGATGTTTGCTAACAGTTTTCATTATCTTGAAATCAAAAAAGCTCTAAAATATACAAGCCTATCCACGCCCAAACCTTAGTTTTCCTTGTTTTATTTCGATGTACAGAAAGCTTTAAACTTAATATTTTTATAACAGTTGCGTTATTGCAATTCTGTAATCTGCAATTGTGCCAACTGTAATGATTTATTTCTGAATCTGACTTCTGTCGAAAGCTTTTTTGTGTTCCAGTCTGTTAGATCAAGGTTTTTGTATTAAAATAAAAGCTCTAGAATAGGACAAATAGTTAGCAAGTTTATTAATATTCTAAAAAGCTCCAAAATTTGAAGAAAATTAATTTTTTTTATACCTATCAAACTTATTAATTAAAACCTTTCTTCTTTCTTTTATGTGGGTGGTATCGGTAGTCATTTCTGGATATGTTGAGGATTAAATTAAGTCCGTTTAACAAAACTTAAACTCAATTCTTGGTAAAAGCTTCTTTTATTTTCAAGATATTTCTAATTATTTACATTTGTTAGGGTTGGTTTACATCGAAGCACAAAATTGTAATCAATCAATTGTTCATGTGGTGTACATAAAGCTTTAATTATAACATCATTATTTGAAATGATCCAGATGTGTTATGTCATTCGTGTATTATGATTTGAAAGAGTAAATTATGTTTCGTTTTAAAAGCTTATACTGAAATTTTCAAAAAAAGCTTTCATTGTTTTCCAGCATAATATAAGTTTGTTTTTCGATATGAAAGCTCTAAAATTGAAAACAACGCTAATATAACGTTAAGCAAGTAAAAGCTTTCTAATTGTATCGCATTAAATACAAATTCTAATTATTTTTATTTGCTTTCTATAGTTTAAGTTTTTTAAGCTTTTTGAAGTTCGAAGCACAAAATCTGTATTTCTAGATTGTGATGAGCATTTTTTGGATTCTGAGCTCTGCAATTATGCCAACAATAAATTAAATGAGATTATTAAAATTAAACTGAATAATTGTTAAAAGCTTCTATTATTTTCGAGCCTAGCTTAAAGGGATGAACCATCTATTAATGCCTTTAAATAAAAGCTTTCTAATTAACATATTTAAAAGTTTACAAACTATTTCTAATGCTTTCCATTTTAAGCTTTTTTCAAAACTAATAGAGCTTTAATTTTAAAATTTTTAATAGAATGACATTTGCTGCATTTGCTGCAGTTGTGCGAATTATGATTAGCCAAGGATTGGGTTAGGCTTCTCGAAGCGGTCAAGGGTAACTTAAACCAGTTACATTGTGTCCAAATCTAATAGAAAAATGTTTAAAATAAAATAGAAGCTCTTAGCTGTACAGACATATTCACATCTTTCCAACCAACTTCTCCAAATTTTGTTTTTAAGCTGGTTTCACTTCAAAGCATTGAAATGTTTTAAATTTAAATTTGATCGGTCAGCTCTGCAATTTTCTAAATTGTTGTAGTCACATCTGATTACTGTCAGTAATAAGTTCATCCATTAGAGTTTAATTAAATATTTACTAAAAACTCATTGAACAATATTTATAGCAACGATTATTAAACTTCCAAATACAATCAAAACCTAATGTTTTATATTTTTAAAAACTTGTTTTACGCAGAAGCATAGAAAGCTTTAATTTAAAAAAATGTATAAATGTGACGTTATTTCTGCAATTAAGTCAATGTGGGGACAAGCACTTGCTCATAGGGTCAGGAGTAAGGTTAGCTTATTACAGTTAAACCGAATAATTACTTAAAGCTTCTATTATCTTCGGATGTAACTGAAAAATGTATATGTCAATGTGAAAGCTCTACAGAGACGTCTAATACAAACCTGATAGTATTTATTTTAAAACTTTTCGTATAACGTATAACGTTAACCAAGTAAAAGCTTTCTAATTATATCGCATTAAATGCAAGTTATAATTATTTTTATTTGTTTTTCCAAATATTTCTATAGTTCACGTTTTTTAAGCTTTTTGAACTTCGAAGCACATAATCTGTATTTCTAAATTTTGATGAGAATTTTTTGGATTCCAAGCTTTATTATTCAAATTATACTGAATATTTGTTAAAAGCTTCTATTATTTTCTAATCTAGCTTAAAGTTACATTAAAGCTCTTTAAAGGGATGAACCATCTATTAATACCTTTAAATAAAAGCTTTCTAATTAACATATTCAAAAGTTTACCAACTTTTCTAATGCTTTCCATTTTAAGCTTTTTTTTTTTAAATTTATAGAGCTTTAAACTTCAAATTTCTAATAGAATGACATTTGCTGCAGTTGTAGGAATTATGATTAGTCAAGGATTAGGTTAGGCGTCTCGACACGCTCAAGTGTAACTTAAATTTGTTACATTGTTTTCAAATCTAGTAGAAAAATGTTTAAAATAAAATAGAAGCTCTTAACTGTACAGATATATTCACATCATTCGATCAGCTCTGCAATTATAAGATTAATTAAATATGTACTAAAAGCTTTATATTGTTTTCGAATCTAATTGAAAAGTGTTTATAGCGACGATTGTTAAACTTCCAAATACAATGAAAACCTAATGGTTTATATTTTTAAAAACTAGTTTTACGTCGAAGCATAGAAAGCTTTAATTTTAAAAAATTTATAAATGTGACGTTATTTCAGCCAATGTGGTTTCAGCCAGTTAAGTCAATGTGGCGATAGACACTTGCAGATAGAGTCAAGAGTAAGGATAGCTTATTACAGTTAAACTAGCTAATTGTTTAAAGCTTCCATTTTCTTATGGAGACGTCTAATACACACCTGACAGTACCTATTTTAAAACTTTTCGCAAATATTTCTAATAATTTATAATATATTGTTGCTTGTACCTTTTGAAGCACAGAAATCTTTTATTTTAAAATTCTTTTGAGAATTACAATATGTTCTGTGTATATGTTTAAGGATGTTAAAATCGTGTATGAAAGTTAATTTCGATATTTGCTAACAGTTTTCATTATCTTGAAATCTAAAAAGCTCTAAAATCACGTCTAAACCTTCGTTTTCCTTGTTTCATTTCGATGTACAGAAAGCTTTAAACTTAATATTTTTATAACAGTTGCGTTATTTCAACTCTGTAATCTGCTATTATGCCAACTGTAACGATTTATTTCTGAATCTGACTTCTGTTGAAAGCTTTGCTTGTGTTTCAATCTGTTAGACCAAGGTTTTTGTATCAAAATAAAGCTCTAGAATACGACAAATAGTCAGCAAGTTTATTAAAATTCTATAAAAGCTCCAAAATTTGAAGAAAATTAGATTGTTTTTTTAATACTTATCAAACTTAGTAATTAAAACTTTTCTTCTTTCTTTTATGTGGGTGATAATTAAGTTTCCTTTTAAAAGCTCATAATGAAATTTTCGAAAAAAATTTTCGTTGTTTTCCACCATAATATAAGTTTTTTTTATATGAAAGCTCTAAAATTGAAAGCAACGCTAATATAACGGTAAGCAAATAAAAGCTTTCTACATAATTGTATCGCATTAAATACAAATTCTAATTATTTTTATTTTTGAACTTCGAAGCACAAAATCTGTATTTCTAAATTTTGATGAACATTTTTAGGATTCCAAGCTCTGCAATTATGCCAACAGTAAATTAAGTGAAATAATTAAAATTAAACTGAATATTTCTTTAAAGCTTCTATTATTTTCGAATCTAGTTTAAAGTTACAGTTCTGTTTCAAAACTAATAGAGCTTTAAACTTCTAATTTGTAATAGAATGACATTTGCTGCAGTTCAGATTAGTCAAGGATTAGATAAATTAAAATCGTATATGAAAGTTAATCTCGATATTTGCTAACATCTTTCATTATATTGAAGTCTAAAAAGCTCTAAAATATATAAGCCTATCCACGTCTAAACCTTCTAGTAAATATTCGAACGCTTGCTTCATTTCGAAGTATAGATAGCTTTAAACATAATACTGAAATCTGAAATTATGCCAACTGTAACGATTCATTTCTGCTTGTGTTCCAGTCTGTTAGACCAAGGGTTTTATATCAAAATAAAAGCTCTACAATAGGACAGGTAGTCAACAAGTTTATTAATATTCTATAAAAGCTCTAAAATTTGAAGAAAACTAAAAAAAAATTGTAATACTAATCAAACCTATTAATTAAAACCTTTCTAACTGTATCACAGAAAGCTTTGATTTTAAAACTTTTTTGTGGGTGGTATCAGTAGTCATTTCTGGATATGCTGAAGGTTAAATTAAGTTCGTTTAACAAAACTTGGTAAAAGCTGTCTTTATTTTCAAAATGTTTCTAGCCATGTACATTTGTTAAGCTTGTTTCACTTCGAAGCATAAAATTGTAATCAGTCGTAATACAGCTCTGCAGTCAGCATCAATAAATGTGAGCAATCAGCTATAAAATCTAAATACTGTGAGCTACCATCGTGCCTAGCCAAGAAATTTATTGTAGGAACAGTTTTTCTAGTGAGGAATTCTTCATTTCACTGATCGATTTGATCAACGGAATTTTCAATTTAACCGGTGGTAAAGTGTTTCAAAAATTCAAACCGTGAGTAATGAAACGAAACTCGCGAAAACATTTTCAGAAAGGCAGATAGTTATAAACCAGATTCAGCACATCAATGCTTTTGTAAAAGAGGGTCTAATAAAGGTACAATTCAATAAATTACATTTGAGCAGTATGATGAAACCGGAAGCAATCAAGACACTCGAGCAAATATTTAAGAAATGTATCTTCGATTGAATCCCACTATTTTAGTTGCCATTTATATATAGGCGTTTGTGTTGAAGAAAAAAGTTCACAGCATGATACTGTAAACCATCAGCAACCAGTTTCGATCAGACTTCAAAAAATTGAATGAAGAACGTTTTCGTGCGACATTACGAAGTGGTTGACAACCATTCCTTAAAAATCTCGCTTGATAAGGAGGCTGCAAGATAAATTGAATCTTTCGAAATCGCACTCTTGGAAGAGAAGACCATCTTCGTAATCAGTTCAACTTTAAGTTGCTTGATAAACCGAATGGTCTCCTTCTTCGACACTTGTCCACAGTTTAGGTGACCGTTTTCCACTTTTTAAAAATTCTCTTTCGGGGTTATTTCTGCCATTCAATTACGGCCTAGGAACAAAGCCTTAAACCGTCTAGGAGAATTTTATCCAAACATAAAAACGCGATGACCAAGGTCAATGATGGACTGACCAAGGTCAGTTATGGCCACAAATCGATTTTTAAGTTTGGAAAGAAGATTAACTCGGAATGGTGACATGGGAAGATCTTTATGCAATAACTTTGGGATTTAAAACAAAATTGGGATGCCTGTTTCCCCAAGAGCTTTACAGCAAATGGACCACTTACCTTGCTGACGTACTTGTATGAGATCCATCAGACGAAATAGAGCTTCATGGTTTCGCCGATGCTAGCGAATCTACTTATGGTGCGATTATCGACACTCGCAGTGTCAAAAAGAAAGGTAACGTTATCGTGTCACTTCTGTGTTCTAAGTCTTAATTGGCTCCTCTACGAAAGACAACCATTCCCCGCCTGAACTTTTGTGGCCACGCATGTTTTCGGTAAGCCGAGTCCCTTTAGTCCTGAACTTCAACATTAGTCGCACGGAATATTGGATTAATTCCACAATCGTACTGCTTTGAACCTCTGTTAGGAAAACATTTATGTCGAATCGTGTAGCAGGAATTCAGCAACATTCAGTTGTCGATAATTGGAATGACGTCAAATCGAAAATGAATTCGGCAGGAATTTTGAATCACCAGCACAAGTCAAATCAGAATAATACCCGAAAGGTAGAAAAGTAAAGCAGGCAACCGATGATTCTTCAGATTTTCTGCAAAGTATCAAATATTTTAACAACATTAGATCGTTGGGTAATGTTATTCCTTATATTATCGAACGCAAGACCTGGCGCTTCTTCGTTGCGGCTTGTCGTTTCGCGTAGACGCGAGTCGTTTTGCCCACGATCAAGCACTCCCAGCTCCAGCAACTTTTCGCACTAACACGGCAGATGCTAGTAACACGCGGTTTATTCTGGCTGCGACGAAGTGCCCCACCACGCAACTTCAATGCGTCGCAACCACCAAATCAATAAGATTGATGTTGATGATTGAAGTTCAAAAAACTATCAAAACAAAGGGTGGGAATCGCTGGCGCTGATCTGTCGGTTATTCAAGTTTAAAAGATTAAAAATGAATTCAATATGTTAAAGAAAAAAGCAAATATAGTTCTATCGGCCGCTAATATTTACACTTACGGCACAAAATTGAACCTTTACGCACGCTTTTATTGTAGCTGTGGTGAATCGTCCGATCATTGGCGCCGATTTCAAAACATGTGAAAAAATTTCTCAACATTACTGCAGAGCCGAACTATAATTTGCCAGCTCACAGGCGCAGAGACCAAGTCCGCCGTCAAACCGCATTTAATGAATTCTAAGTCTCTTGTTCACTGGACCTTGTAAGAGCAAAACACCTAATTCCCATCGCGCTTGAAGACGACTATAAAACGGCAGTAAAACTCCCTTTGGCCGCTTCGAATTCACCTGAATGTCATTTGGTCTATGCAATGCCGTTCAAACGTTTCAGCGTTTCATGGATGAAGTGATGACATGATTTAGACTTCGTTTTTGTCTACATTGACATTCTTGTTGCATCACAAATTGAGGAACAGTCCAAACTCCACTTGGAACAGCTCTTCCACAAGTTAACTGAGTTTGACGTTCATATCAATAGTTCAAAATGCATCTTTGCTGCATCCAATCTTGATTTCCTCAGCCATAAGATAACCCCCAAGATAAAAGAAATTCCCTGCACCAAGCTCAATAAAACACATTCAGAATTCGCTGAAATACTCCCACCGGTTCACAGCCGCCTGGCTGTACTTTTACGTAAGCCCAAAACAGCCTAACACTTGTCTTGACCTGACGAATATCAACAAGCATTCACGTCGCTTAAAGCTGAACTCGCGAAAACAATACTTTTAGGGCAGTACTGCAATAGTACAATAACGAGTGTTGGGAGCCACTGGGATTTTTCTCAAAGAAACTCTCGGATGCTGAAAAGAAAAATTCCGCATTCGATCGGATCGATAGGAAGAACTTCAGATATTTTGTCGAAGGTTGGGACTCCACCATTTAAAACGACCATAAAACTCTGACTAGGACAATTTAGTCTAAAACTGAACGTAATCCGAGGCAATCTCGCCACATGGATTACATTAGTCAATTTACCATCATGGACATCGCACAACGCAAAATGAAGCGGCTATAGTCGAGACTGAATTCGATTTAAACAAAACAGCAAACACACAAGAAGCAGACCTTGAACATCCAAATTTTTTTTTCTGGTTCCCAATGTTACTCTAGTTCATCAATAAAACTAGAGCTGTTTAAACTGCCTGGCACTGCGGTATAATCGCTTACACTTTACATATCACATCATCTACATACCAAACCATTGGGTTCAGTATTATTTATTCTGCCGACTTCCTAAATCATCCCATGGACAATTCGGAATTCCACCTGGTCGATTCTTACATATCCAAATAGACATCGTATGACCACTTCCTCAGTCTAATGCGTATACTTGCTCACCTGTGTCGATTGCTTGCGCTAACGGTCAGAAGCAATACGATTCATTGGAGCTCAGAGATACCAATCGTTTTACTTGGAAACCGAGCAATAGTGAACGAAGCGGCATAAGATTAGAAGTGCTCACAAGCTGAAATGGTTTATAGACAAACCATCAAAGTCCCCGGTGAGTTATTCGTCGAAAATCCTAGTTCACCTTTACCAACTAGCGACACTATTAACGCAAAACCTTGTCCCAATATCAACGCGGCAGTTCAAACAGGAAGACGTTTTTTGTATCTAGGGCACTTTTCACTTGGCAACTGTTTTTAGAACATATAAGGTTTGCACGGGATTACCTCCTCCCTATGAAGCTCGTCTAAATTCATACGTCGCCTACGTAAACAATTAACAGTGTCGATTAATGTTTTCCGTTCATGTTAAACTGTTCATATTTCAGCTTAATAAACAATTTACCCAAGGAAGGAAGAGGGAATCACTCGCGAGCGAGTCCTGTAGCGGTTCACTCATTTTAAATCATACATTTGTATTATCGTCACATCGTCTTATTACCTTATTCCTATTCCTACTAGACGATACAAATATTATTCGTGTTAGTAGTCCCCATCCCCATATACTTACAACCTCCTGTGTTTTTATCATTGTAGATAAATGAATTTGGGCCCACAAACATTATTAGCTGCCGTGCGTGAAGAATATTGGCTGCTCAATGGTAGATGCTTTGCTTGCAAATGAAGAGAACAATCATGTGTAACACGCCTATTCCATTCAAAATTATTATTAAAAATTACATTAGGTGATACTTCCTTGACGTTGTGTTTTGAACTTTTGAGGACTTTTTGAGGTGACTTTGAAAAGAGCAAAAATTCGTCCTAACTAAAATTTTACGAGCTTTCAAATATACGCGACAAACCGAACCTCCCACAATGTCCTAAAATTAAGAAAAATAAAAAAGGGAAACTTCCTTCAAAACATTGACATCTATCCATCATAAAACATAATTTATGACAAACCATTTTTCTATGTTTATTTAAATTATTAAAATAAAAATATTAAGATCTTCTAAACTTCCCACCCTCCCTTGCTATAAGTAGGCACATCACAACGACAAAAAAATTAAATCGCAAATTGAAAATCCTTCAATAAAAATTGTTCATTAAAAAAAGTCACATTTTGTAGCAAAACGTAACTAAATTTTCCATTTTTTTTTTACGATGGGGTATGACAATTTATTGGCGGACATTAAAATTCAACACAAAAATAAAAAACCGAACATTAAATCCTCAACTGGTTGGTGTGGTGTGTATTATTATGATTATTATTATGACTACTTTTATGAGGCATCAACAAAATTTGACTCCCCCTCCACCCCCCCCCCCCCCTTAACATAAAATCATAAAATTATTAAATTATAATAAAAATGTGGCGCAAGGGACGACAAATAAGCACAAAGTGGTTTCGTCCTTAATTTGAAGTTTGATATGCGTGATTGATGTTTTCGATTGCATTATAAAAAATAAAATAAACTTTTTATAAAGTCGCATTTTCCATCGAACTAGATAACAAACCCCCATTAATAAAAATAAATAGAAAAAAAAAACAAAGTTATGAGATAATATTTTCACCGTAATGAAAATGATGAATGAAAATTTTTTTTTATCCAAAACAAACAAAATGGACATATTTCTTCCTCTTTACTTGATTTGATTACTTAAAAAATAACAGAAAAAAAAAAAATGCGATCTTGATATTTGGCGATTCAAAACCCACCACCAAAAAAAGCTCACCGATATAATAAAGTGGATTTGTTTTCCAAAAAAAAAAAAAATTTTGTTTTCTGTGATTGTGATAAAGAAAATAAAGCAAAAATAATTTTTCACCGAGGATTAATGACTTAAAAAATTGTTTTAAGTATAGTTAAACGCAAATCATATTTGGACACACAATCGGGGGATGGGAAATTGGGAATGGAAACGAACATAAAACAGCCTTTGGAAAAAAGATAATTAAATAATTTTTTATTTAACGGTTATTGCATACATATTTGATATAGTCTTGATTAATAAGTGACTTGGGTTGTATTAAATACGTATTTATGTGTGTAGTAATCGGTTACACTATGATTTTTGGTTATTTAAATATTCAGCTGGGAATTTTGTTTAAAGAATGCAACCCAAAAATTTTATTCGAAAACAGGTGCGATAATTTCGCAAGTTTTTCACGAGGTATGTAAATTATTTTGTTGTTTGTTTTTTTTTTTTTTTGTGAAAATAACTATACACAATGTAGTTGTAATCGTGCAGCATAAAAAATATTATATAAAATAAAAAAATAAAAATACGCGATAATATTTATAAATATTTATTTGGAAAAAATGTATACACATTTTTTTTTTTATTTTGTAAGCGATAAATTTGAATATATAACTTTATTTTTTTTTTTTTTTGTATTTTTTAAATGTTTAAATGTCGTTTTGTTTTTTATCTACGAACAGATAAGGGCTGGGTAAACCACAAACAACAAAAAAAAAAAAAATATTTTGCACCAAAACAAAACGAAATACATTGGGTGGTGGATGTGACAATGGTGCGGTTGGTGTAGATGCTGGAATGTGAGTTGATAGAGGTAGCAGATATCATAATGTTAACTTCCATCCACTTTTTTTTTTTTTGTTGGGTTTGGTTCGTATGCCTCACCTACAAAAATTTTCCACTTAAAATAGTGAAAAACAATCAAATTAAATTACAATGTTGTACTCTGTATTTGTATTACGTACTTTAAGTCGCGTGGAATTGTACATTGTCTACATTGTGATTAAATGTTGTTATTAATAGTAAAAATTGTGCACGTTTTGTAAGATTAGAATGCAAATCTGACTTGAGACTATCCTAACCAATCTTTTTAAAATTTCACTCAAAAATGAGACTAAACGCTAGCTTCATAGAAATTTATGAACGTGGAATACTTTGCACCAAATACAGGAAGAATCTGAGTTGAATTCAAGTTATCTATTGTTGGTAGATGTGAAAAGTGATTTAGACTGTTTCGTATAGGGTGACCATAATAAAACCGAATACACCCGGAAGATGACTGAAAAACCAGAACATTTCAACTTAGAAAACCAGGACAGTTAAATTAAATGTGATGATGAGCTACCTTGATCGTCAAATATGTTGGTTAAGTCAGATATCAAATTTCTATGAAATTCGTGCCTAATTGCAGAAGTTCCATTTGGGGCAGGGCCAGAAATTCTTAAATAAAACATGGCCCGAAACTAATAATACTTTGGTCTATAAGTACAAAAACCATAAATCAAAAAATAGAATTTGCCAACAAAAAATTGGGTTTTTCATATGTAACCAATCCCAGGCCTTTACTACATTCCCAGCACCAAATTGAGCATGCACGTTAGGTTAGGTTAGGTTTGGGTGGCGGTCCACTAGGACCAGACATAGCCATAAAAATGGTCCTTAGCCATACATAGTCCATCCTACAGAGGTCCGTCAAGTCTTTGGAGAGGGGTGCCCCTAGAAACTTTAGTCTGTTTTGTGCCAGACGAGGGCATGTTCAAAGAATATGAAGTACTGTCTCTTCCTCCTCTTCGTCCTCGCAACTATGACAGTAGTCATGTGAGAAGACACCAAGTCTACGCACCCCTCCCTATGAGACAGTGCCCCGTAATCACTACAACAACCACACTGATCTGATTTCGATGAAGTGAGATCAGCTGTTTGGATCTCGCCAAGTCCAACTTTGGCCAGACCTGCCGAGTTATTACGCAACAAGTGATACTTGACCATCTGTCATTCGTCAGCTTGCTAGCTTCTTCCTGAAGCAGCAGTTTGCATACCGCAAGAGGCATTTCAATACCCTTTCTGGTTTCTGAGAAGTGGTCCGTTGTACCACGTCGAGCCAGTTCATCGGCGTTTATATTCTCTGTACTTATGAAATGTCCTGACACCCATAACATGTGAATGTTGAACTGATCTGCCATCTCGTTAAGAGATTAGAAACAGTTCTGGACTACTTTCGACGTGAGGAGGTGTGATTGAAGCGCTTTAATGGCAGCCTGACTGTCCGTATATATGCGAATATTACAAACCGTTATTACATTATACCTCAACCAGTCTACGACTTCCTTTATGGCAGTTACTTCAGGTTGAAAAATGCTACAGTAGTCGGGGAGACGGAAGGAGAGATTTAACAGAAGTTCCTCGCAGAACACTCCAGCCCCGACTTTCCCATCCAGTTTTGGTTTCAAAACGGCACCCATCATCCAGTCCTCCCTGGATGGGATCCTAGTCCGGAACTTTGTGTCAAAAGATACTGACGGGACAGTATAGTCGGTGGTCTTGGGAATTTGTTTGTTGCACAAAATAGATGAGTGCCTTGTATTGTTGCAGGTCCACATTAAGATGGATTTCAGCCGTATGGCAGTACAAGCTGCCAACTGTTTCTGCAAGATATCTAGAGGAGTCAAAAATAGCAGAGTCTCTAGTGCCTGAGTGGATGTGCTCCTCAGTGCACCACTGATCCACAGAGAGATTGTTCTCTGAACTATTGTCAACAGCTTTTGGTTGACAGTTTTGTCCAGAGCAGGCCACCAGACTATTACTCCAGACAATGTACGATGTGGGCTCCAGCCCTCATCCTTTCCCAATGGAACTTTTGCAAAAGTATAGCGCTACCGTAGCGTTCTTCACTCTTTCCAGAATATTATTAGGTTTCCAATTTAATTTGCTATCCAAAACGAGACCCAGAAACTTCGCTTCAACTGTTAAAGTCAAGCTGAACCCATTTAAAGTGGGATGATCGATATGAGGAAGTTTATATTTCTGAGAGAAGAGAACCAATTCGGTTTTGTGTGGGTTTCAATTCAACCCACAGCCATTGGCCCATAGTGAAAAAGTGCCCGGGGCATTTTGCATAAGCTCACTAAGGGTGCCGGGATATTTACCACAAACACCAATAGCAACATCATCTGCATAGGCAACCACCTTGAAGCCACCGTCCTCCAGTCTCAGCAACAGGTCATTTATGACCAAGTTCCAAAGTAGATGGGACAGTACGCCACTCTGTGGTGTACCTCTGCTTGCAAATCTTCTGACGGAGGATTACCCAAAACTAGCATTTATGATCATGCCTCCTAGCCCCTGGAAGCACATTGTTAAAGGCCCCCTCAATATCCAAGAAGGTTGCCATTGCGTAGTCTCTATATTGAGAAAAATACAAGAGAATGAAGAGCAGTCTCTACAGATCTCCCCTTACAATAGGCATGTTGATATTTAGACAGCTTTTTCGAAATAATCGTTCCTCTAATATGAGCTTCTATTTGTCTTCCCAGTGTTTTAAAAAGGAAGGAAGACAAGCTAATCGGTCTAAGGTCTTTGGGATTGCAGTGTGAGCGTTTTCCCGCCTTAGGTAGGAAGACAACCTTCACTTCTGTCCATTTACTAGGAATGTGACATAGTTCTAGGCTGCCTTTGAAAATTACCTCTGACTAGGAAATTGTTAGATCCGTAGTCTGTTGAATATCTGCAGGGATAATACCATCGAGTTCAGGCGACTTATATGGTTTAAAACTGTTTATCGCCCACAGGATCTTTTTTCTGCTAATAATTTGGCCTAATAGGCTACTTGCCCTTTTACCTACTGATGTGCTAAGTACAGATTCGGAACAACCAGGAAAATGAGTCTCCATCAGAAGTTCCAGTGATTCCGCACTAGCCTAGACATCTCCGAAGACCCCTGAATTTTGCCACAGTATACTCTCCAAGAGCTGTTCTTGGCACTTCTCAATTGATATTTGTAAATTTTGAGGACTTCTTTATAGGAGTCCCAGTCTACAGCAGCTTTTGTTTTCCGTGCTGTTTTGAAGAGTCATTTTCGACTTGTTTGTTGAATCTCCTTGGACCACCAGGGTGGCCGAGATTAGCCGCTAGGCCTGCTAAAGGGACTAGAGCCTAGTACCGCTGCATTAAAAGCGCTGGACAACTCGTCCACCAAGCCATCGAGCTCTTGCGCAGTTTTTGGGAGGTTTTGGCACCGGAACTGGTAGTGAATTACCCATAATAGTTCTAAAGGTATCCCAGCTGGTTTTCCTCCTGTTTCTGTAGATTGGACTTTTTGGAGAAGTAAAGTCCATTTCAAATTGAAGATAACAATGATCAGAAAAGGAGTGGTCCTCCGACACTCTTCTGTTTAATAGACTAATCGTCAAAAAGCTTAAGACAAGAGTTAATATCCAATACCTCCTGTCTATTACTAGATATAAATTGCCTATGTTACATATATGAAGGTTAGTACTTAAAATGTAATCAAGGAGTAACTCACCTCGTTCATTTGGGCCCGCACTTCCCCAGATCGTGTGATGAGCATTTACATCACTCCCAAGGTACCCACTTGATACTTTAAAATTAATTCTTCTATGATAGAATAATAGCGGGGTATACGCTCAGACAAACGTTATGGTATAAATTAGCTGTATAGAAAGATAATCCTAACTAAGTTCGGAAGCTGATCAAGAACACGTTCTTTTATTTTCAATTTACGCCATAAAATACTTTCGTAGCAGCAAAACTAGCCGTAGCAGCAAAACTACAGAAAAGTTAGATTCCGTAAATACTTTATTTCACTGCAGGTTTAAAATTCTAGAAAAGAAGGTTTTTGCAATTTGCTTAAAATAAAGAAAAAGTCTAAATGCCAGTTTTGAAAACTGTGCCGAATATTTTTATCGTGCAAAACTGGTGTAAATCGAGTACCGGGGAAATTGAGGGGTAATTGTGATATATAATTAGAATTTTTTTGGTTATGAAACCGGTATAAAATTTGTGTCTGCACGAAATTTACAGGCCCCTAAGATTCATGAGCTCAAACATCAACAAAAAATTATAAGATAATTAATTAGAATAATCTAAACGTAAAAATTATTTGTAAGCGTCTAAGGTCGCTATACACGCTATGAAAGTTCTTTGATAATATCGGCCCCGCAATTAAATTACATGAATATGGCCATTCTTTCGAATTCTGTAAATCTTGCTATTTTTTCCGAGAGTTAGAATTCACAAAAAATCCATTACCTTATTACTTAAGCAAATGCTTTATAGAAACAAACAGAAAATATAACGGACTGGAACCCCATAAGGTGATCAGAACTTCGGTCTTCATTAATTCAATTCAAAAAACATTTTAAAATCCAATTTTCAATGCACAAGCCGAATTTCATCATTATTGGTTAAGAAATAGGCAAGTTCCATTGTACTTGGCCATATTCCAGAACTTTATCCAAAAATCATTTTAAAATCCCATTTCCAATGTACAAGCCAAATTTCATCATTATTGGTTGAGAAATAGGCAAGTTCCCTCATACTTGGCCATATTCCAGAACTCACTATATCTTAATCCAACCCCAAATTAAGTCCTACTCAATTTCAACTCAAACCGCAAATTGACCCCTGACTTAACCTTCAACTCAACCCCAAACTCAATGCCCAACTCAATATTCAAACCAGCATATATAAAAAATTCATATGGCAGGTACCCGACCCTCTTGACATACAGACTCCAAAAGCTTTTCAAATCTCGGCCTTGACCATAGAAATAGATTGGCAAAAAAAAATTC
Organism: Tipula vernalis; assembly: GCA_958295665.1. Taxonomy (NCBI): domain Eukaryota; kingdom Metazoa; phylum Arthropoda; class Insecta; order Diptera; family Tipulidae; genus Tipula; species Tipula vernalis. The sequence continues at coordinate 70,469,323 of OY282558.1, forward strand.
TAAATCGAACAAGCCGTTCTCGACATACCATGGGTACAGACCAACAGACATCCAGACAGACGGACGGACAATTTTTTTTTTTGCTTTTTTAGATTCAGAGACTTTCAAAACGCCGAGAAAAGTGGTTTTGGACCTACCAAAATTTTGATCATTTTTGACAGGATTTCAATACTTTCGTCTTTTTAGACTGAAGTAATTCGAATATGATTTATCTAATGACTTATTGAACTGTAACCTGCCCCTTTTGTAGAATTCTGACATAAAAATTCAAATTCTGGAATACATATCGAATTCAGATATGATATATCGAATTTTGACATTAATAGCACAAAATCTGAAGTCACAAAATAAATTTCTACCACGAATTATCGAATTATAACATGAATTATCGAATTCTGATATCAATAAGTCAAACGCTGAAGAGATTTATTGAATTTTGACATGAGATATCGAATCCCTTGTTATATCTTCGCAAGACTTCAGAAATTGATATATCATTTCAAAATTCGAGATGTTATGTAAGAATTCGATGTACCACCATCTCACTGTTATGAGATGATATATCAAATTCTGATAAGACCTTTTGAATTCTGACAAGACATTTCGAATTTTTACCGCATATGTCGAATACGGAAAAAGTTAAAAGTTCGATGTGACATATAAAATTTGATTTGACATACCGAATTCTTATAGAATTCATAAATTAACATCTAGAATTCTGAGATAACATATCAAATTTTGAGACAATATACAGAATTCTGAAGACTTCATGAGAGATTTATCAAATTGTGACAAGATCTTTCGAAGTCTGGAATAACATCACATCATCTAGACATAAATAACTGAAATTCTACCTCTACATCATTTATCTAATTTTCACAAAAGATATACAATTCTGACATTATAAATTGGTAAGTATGTAATTTTAACGTCTCATGTAGAATTCTGATACATAGAATTCCGACACCAAAAATTCAAATTCTGACTTTAGACATGTCGAATTTAGACAGTATTAACTCTAATATTAACAGGACAAATCGAATTCTAGCTTGACATATCGAATTTTTACTTACCACACATAAATCCGGATTCTGATATGACATATCGAATTTTAAAATTATTTGTTGAGTTTTGGCTTTGTACATCAAATTTTGACATGATATACCAAACTATATACTACATCATAAATTCAACTTCTGACATGACGTGTCGAATTCTGACATGACGTATCGAATTCTGACATGAAATATCGAATTTTGACATCAAAAACTAAAATTCTGATAAGACATATCGTATTCTGTTAGGATTTATCGAATCCTGATATGAAATACTTATTTTTGGCATCACAAAGAGAAGATACAGAATTCTGACAGCATAAATACAAATTGTTATATTGCAAATCAATTATCGAATTCTGATAATTTTTAGCGAATACTGGTATGATTATCGAATTCCGGCATGATAATTCGAATTTTAACATCCAAAAATTCAAACTCTGACATGAATTATCGAATTCTGACATCATTAAGTCAAACGCTGAAGCGATTTATTGAATTTTGCAATGAAATATCGAATCCCTTCATATATATCTTCTCAAGACTTCAGAATTTGATATATCATTTCAAAATTCGAGATGTTATGTAAGAATTCGAAGTACCACATCAAAATTCAATAAATTGTGTTGAATTCTGGTAGAATATGTTTATCCAATTCCAATATGATATCTTGAATTTTGAGATGATAAATATTGAATTCGTAAGTCATGAGATGGTATATCAATTTCTGATAAGACCTTTTGAATTCTGACAAGACATGTCGAATTTTGACCGAATATGTCGAATACGGGAAAAAGTTAAAAGTTCGATGTGACATATAAAATTTGATTTGTGATATCGATAACATTTAGAATTCTGAGATGTGACAAGACCTTTCGAAGCCTGGAATAACATCACGAATTCTGATGTATTGGAAACATAAATAACTGAAATTCTACCTCTTCATATCGAATTCTGTCATCATTTATCTACTTTTCACAAAAGATATACAATTCTGACATTATAAATTCATATTCTGATATGTCACATGTAATTTTAACGTCTTATGTAGAATTCTGATACATAGAATTCCGACAACAAAAATTCAAATTCTGACTTTAGACATGTCGAATTTAGACAGGATTGACAGGACAAATCGAACTCTAGCTTGATATATCGAATTCTTACTTAAGATACATAAATCCGAATTCTGATATGACATACAAATTCGATTTAAAATTATTTATTGAGTTTTGGCTTTGTATATCAAATTTTGACATGATTATACCAAACTATATTCCACATCATAAATTCACATTCTGACATGACGTATCGAATTCTGACATGAAATATCGAATTTTGACATCAAAGAATAAAATTCTGATAAGACATATCGTATTCTGTTATGATTTATCGAATCCTCATATGAAGTAAGTGTTTAGTAGTGTGGCAACTCACATACGATATAGAATTCTTACATAAGATATAGAATTCTGATAGCATAAATACAAATTCTAATATCAATTATTGGATTCTGACATGATAATTCGAATTTTGTATCTAATTCTGACATGACGTATGGAATTCTGATATGTAGATATATGCTTTAACTTAATCAAGGCTCCAGACGAAAATGTAAAGGTTTTAGGTCTCCATTAGGAATCGCATTAGGTCTCCAAGCAAGGCTCGGTTAGATGAGAACGGAATATCAACAAAACGTGGCATTCTGAGTGAAATCAATCGAGTGTAGACTGTGACGAAGAGCTGCCACTAGCGTTGTACTGTTGTTATTGTTATTATTGGAGGGTCATGCGGCGATCAGCCACTTCGCACTGCGACCTAAAAGATCTATTCTGCTTCAGATTCTTAATGAACTTGACAATACTGCCTCTCGTTACGTGATACATACTATCTGGGCTTATTGCTCTCCCTCCTAGATGTTTACTACAGTATGTAGTTCTGCTAGAAAAACGGTAGCATTGGAGCCCAAGGACCTCGAGAGGGTTGTCCTACTCCCGTATATTCCTACTCCTGCCCCGTATTTCGTTTGATTTTACTCTTACGAGTTGCTGGGAATTGCAAATCGCCTGTAGGTCACCCAGCTTTACTACAAGAAGGCTAAATACAACTGGAGGGTGCCTGGTATCCAGAGTCCGCATATTTTGAACTGATTAACCTATCAGCCATTCATCCATCGGCATATGCTGTTCCACCTTAGATTAGGATTTTTTGTCAAGGTTTTCTCCTTTAGCGCCGTACTTTATCCTGTGTCAAATGCCCAAAAATGTGCCAAATGGCCTTAGTTACCAGTGGTTGCCACGAGGAGGTAGCACGTAGACTTGCGAATTGTGAACAGGTTACCCCTTACACAATTGTACCCATCACGCAGCTGCCTAATACAAGACCAGAACAGCTCACGCGATGCGCACCCTACTGGAAGGTTACGGAACTTTGGTCCCCCTCCAATAGACGCCAAACCACCCACTGGCGTTGTAAAACCAATGGGTTTGCATGCGTGAACAGTTACTAGTAATTGAGACGATTGAAATTCCGACATGCAGTCACAGTAGATCTGAAGTGGAAAATCATGGTTTTTGCGAAGCAAGTTTTGATGCATATGGTACTAGTATTTACATGAAGGTGGTCACTCATGATGGCAAAAGTGTCACTATATACCAGTAAATCAAAGGTGGCTCCTACAAATTTCCTCACAATTTCTAGATGGGAATTGTATTCATCAGTGCTTTTAAGTAAATTAATGAAGGTGCTGCAAGACGAAATGGGGAACTAAAACCAACTCAATCTTTGCGTGGACGGACTCTGCTGTGCTGCTCAATTGGTTGTCAAATTATCCAGTGAAAGGTAAATTGTTTGTCAACAATCGATTATCGGTCATTTTGGAATTATATGTGCAAAATCATGCGAGTTATGTTACGCGTAACGAAACCCCGGTTGATTCGTTGTTAAGAGGTCTACCTCCAACTCAACTAAACTAAAACAATCAAGGTTGTGGTAGAATGGTCCCCATTTGTTGCATGCATCAAGGAAAGAGTGGCCATGTCAAATGTTCAGGACAACGACCAAGATTAAATTCAAAGTTCACGAAAATTTTAGCGGTAATATTTAAGTTATCGGAGGCTAAAAATACCAGCAAGTGATTTGGATAGAGCTGAGGTGGAAATTTATAAATGGGTACAAGATGAAATATTCGCTTCTGAAGTCCTCACTTTGACGAAATTTGGGAGGCCGCCATAAAATCTATGAAGATATATTTAAGGAAGGTTCTACAAGGTATAATAACCACAGGCGAACTAAATACATTGTTGATCGAAATTTAAGGTTTGCTCAATTCGAGACCACTATGTGGTAGTGCGGCTGAAGACATTAATTGTCGTCAGTGTCAATATAAGAATATGTATTTGAGATTTTCCACTCTTTTTAAGCCTCTTCTCAAAAAATTTCCAATACCCATATAAGGATTAGATGATTACAATAAATAACTCGCATTATCTATACAACTCGATAGATGTAACTTACCAAAATCCAAACTTACACAATCCCTTACCTTTAATTGATTATTCTTGTGCTACAACGAAATACCCCCAAAAAAAAAATCTAATTTCAATGCAAATGACCGTGGTATATCGTAATCGCGCACCCAAAAAAAAAACGACCACGTTAAATATCCAAGGATAAAAACCAAATATGCACAGAAAACATAATTGCCACAATAAGGATTCAATTTTTTTTTTTTAGGATACTGCAGCTTTTTTTTTATATACAATACAATTTTGTTCATTTCTTTTGATATCAGATTTTACCACCACACAAAAACTATTTAAAACCGCATCCAGGATATTCAAATATAGTGAAAAATAAAACAACCAGGATAAATCGAATATAATTTATATCGCGAATAGTTAAAACTGTAGCAGCAAAAATAAAAAAAAAATAAAAAATCTTTAAAATCCTTCTTCCTATACTCATTTTGTATTGGGAGTATGTAATATGGCAACATTTTTTTTTTTTTGTATTTTCGGTTGGTTGGGTTGAAGAATTAAAAGCCAACCGAAATAAAAAAAAAATGATATCTCACTGCAAGGAGGAGTGAATGTTATATTTAAAAACATAGAACATTTTTTTTTTGTTCCATTAATTCTTTTGCTGTTCTGTGAAAGATAATCGGTTGACAAATGGATTTGAGTCTTGTTTTATGTTTCGTGATTATTTTGGCAAATTTTTTTATATGAATTTTTTCGTTTTTAATTTTTTATTTTATTTAAGAGTGATGAGAGATGAATTGCAGATTGATGATTGTTGATATGAATGAGCGCATATGAGACAGCGTGGGGTTTCAATTGGTATATAGTATTTAATGATTGATTTGTTATTTATTTATCAAAATATTCACCCTTTAGCATAATGAGCTCTAAAATGACTTATTACAGTAGTATGGTAAAGAAATTAGTCCTATCAATGGGCACTCACCTGGAAATAGAAAAAAAAAATGTAATTAGTTAAATTAGCCAAAAACATGGAATATTTAAAATACTAAATGTAATCAATATTGCAATTTAAAATTCAATGGAAAATTAGACTCCTGAATTTTACAATATTATACGGAATTAATTGACACAGGAATGTTCCTGCCTTTGGGTTGCTTCGGGTTAATAAATTTAAATTTCATTTTGCCTACAAACAGTGATTTGTGGCAGAGCCGTGACAAAGCCTTTGTTTAAGTACCAAGTGCCAAAATGCAGAGCATAAGGAATGGAAGTGAGAAGGAAGGAAATGGAATCTCAATTTTTGTAATTTCTAACTCTCGGGGAAAATAGCAGGTTCTAAAGAATTCGAAAGAATGGGAGAATTCAATGAATCGGCAATTAATCTCTTTAACTAAATACTTCGGAATTGAAGATAATTCAAAGTCATTAAAACCTATATACTTTGTTGAAATCCAACAAACGCTTTATTTACATTTATGGCGTCTTTCATGAGAAAGAACTTGCAAACAAAAAAAAGGACGAATGCTTGGATAACTCTGTGAGCTCTTGGATAACTCTGTTAGAGCAACTCTGGAGAGTTGCCACATTGGATTTTTCTAACTAACCAACCAATATAATTAATTGGATTTATAGGTTTGGAATTTGAACCAGAATCAAACAATTGTTGCGATAATATACCGAAAGGCTACCATGAAAATGAACCAGGCTACAAACATCTGCATAAGATGGGCTCAAATTAAATTTTAAAATGAAGAAATGAAGGATCTAAAAGGCAACCTTAGAGTGCAATCTAAAAGTAGCCAAAATTCATACTTTTTCTTGAAAATTTCATATTTTTCTGTCATACTTGCGCAAAGAAGTCGGGTGCTAAGAGGCTGTGAGGAGCTTTCGATTTTAATACGAATCATTACACCAAAAGTAATTATTCTTGTAAAATTTGATCGGCAAGATCTAAAAAATTTAGGGGGTCTAAAAATACCGAGGAAATTTATTTAGAAAACTACAAAGTGCTAAAAAGTTTGAGAAATTTAAGGAATCTAACAAATTTTAGGAATCTTTGAAATCTTACAAATCTAGGAAACTATTCGAAAAAATTTAAAATATTTAAAAAATTTAACAGTTCTAAAAATTAAGATTCTGAATCTAAGAATTACTGGAAGCAAATTACAGGAATTTAAAAAATCTTACATTTCTAAAATTACAATCGCAAATTGGAAAATATAAACTTGAAAGTTCTATGTTATCTAAAAATTCTGAAAAATCTAACAAATTTAAGAAATCGAAGAGATCTAAAAAATTTAAGAAATTTAGGACATGTAAAAATCGAGGAAATTTATGTATCTAACAGTTCTAAAAAATTTAAGAAATTTGAGAAAAGAATTTTGAGAATTATGGGAATATTAAAATCAAAGTAACCCTAATTTTCTGACAAATCTAATGTCGTTTTCGATTCGCTTTTACCACCTTTTACCAAACTACCCGGTTATTGTTATGTGTGTCGTCTGTATTTTTGACTTCTTCAAAAATATTATTGAACATATATTTGAGTAGGCATAGCAACAAAATGACAGTTCTAGTGAAAATGACAGCGAAATGACAGTATTTGTTGTTGGTATTAGTAAATGAGGGGTAAATCTGACAAAAAATCAAGATTTATAACCGAGCAAAAATTTTGCTCGACCAATAGATTTTATTTGGTGAATCGAAGATGACATAAGAATTATAACAAATTTTAAAAATCACAAAGTTCCAAAATTTAAGTAATATAGATAAACCTCTTAGGTTATCAGGTTATTACAGGAAATTCAAAAAATTAAATTTACGAAATTTAGAAAATCTATGAATGAAGACTTCTCAAAAATTTAGAAAAATTTTGAAAATTGACAAATAAAAGGGTTTTGTAAAATCTATGAAATCGAAAAATTTCAGGAAATTTAAAATTTACGAAATCTAAAAAATTCTAAGAAATCTAAAAAATTTGAGATGAAAAATGTAAGATCCAGAAAATGTACAACACCTAATTATAAGATATATAAGAAATATAACAAATCTAACAAATTTGGGGAATCTAGAAAAATAAAGGAAATTTTAAAAACTGCAACACAAATCGAAATGTATTTTCCAATATAAATTCTAATTCAATTGAAAAATATATTTTGAATTATGGTCGATGAATGAACTGAATAATTCTGGGAAACTTAAAAGTTCTATGTTATCTAACAAGTCTGAGAAATTTAACAAATTCAGGAAATCACCTTTACACGGTTCTAAAAAATTAAAGAATTATAAAAAATTTGAGTAACGAATTCTAAGAATTAGAGGAAACCCTAATAAAAACCTTAAGTAATCCAAAATTCCTGAAAAATCTATGAAATTAAGAAAACTAAGAGTTACTAAAAACTTAAAAATCTATGAAACTTAAGCCATCTAACAAAATTAGGGAATGAAAAAATATCGAATTGTAAAGTTCCAAAAAATGTAAAAAATCTATAAAACATGTGATACAAATCTAAGAACAGTAAAATTAAAAAATTTAAGAATTATAAAAAAAATGCTGCAAATCTAAAAAATTTAAGTAATCTAAGAATTCCAACGAATTTAAAAATTAACGAAATCTAAAAATTCTAAGAAATCTAAGAAATTTGAGATCAGCAATCTAAGATTTAAAACCTCTGAAAAATGTAAGAAATTCAAAAAATTCAAGAGTTACTGGAAATTTAAAAAATCTAAGAAATTTAGGGAATCTAAAAATACCACAAAGTCCTAGAAAGTTTAAGAAATCAAAGAAATTTAGTTAAAAAATCTAAGAAATCCAAAAATTCTGAGAAATCTAAGAAATTTAGGAAAACTAACAAATTTAGGGAATCTATGAAATCTAATAAATTTAGGAAACTAATCGAGGAAATTTAAAATATTTAAAAAATTTAACAATTCTAAAAATTAAGAATCTGAATCTAAAAATTACTGGAAACAAATTAAAGGAATTTAAAAATCTTACATCTCTAAATTTACTGTGTTTTCCACCACAATTCGAAATTCATTTACTACTCTAAATTCCAATTCATCCAAATTTATTTCGGAAAATATTTTTTGAATTGTGATGAATGAAGTAATCGATTCATTCGAGGAAACTTAAAAGTTCTATGTTATCTGAGAATTCTCAAAAACCTAATAAATTTAAGAAATCGAAGAAATATAAAAAATTTAAGAAATTTAGGAAATCTGTGAAATCTAATAATTAAGGGCATGTAAAAAATCGAGGGAATTTATGTATCTAAAGGTGCTATCACACCAAGCGCGGCGCGTCGTCGGTAAATTTAAATAAATTTAAATACACGTTTTTTTGCTTATGTAGTGATTGTAAATCGTAGCAGGAACAAAAATAAAATTATTATTCATAAAACCATTTCAAACTTTATATTTTTAATATACAATTTTAGTAAATGGTATAAACAGAAATTTTATCTGCTGCCGCGAAACCCGGCGGCAAAAAAAAATCGTCGGTCATCACTAGTTTATATTTTTACACAAACTACGATTTCCTATCACTACATAAGCAAAAAAACGTGTATTTAAATTTGCCGCCGACGCGCCGCGCTTGGTGTGATAGAACCTTTACAGTTCTAAAAAATTTAAGAAATTTGAGAAAAGAATTCTGAGAATTATGAGAATATAAAAACCTAAGTAACCCTAATTTTCTAAAAAATCTTAGAAATACATATATAAAGTTACTGGATATTTAACAAATCTAAGAAATTTAACAAATTTAGAGAATCTAAAATGTTCAAGGAAATTTTAAAAATCACAAACTTCAAAAATTGAAGAAATATAAGAAATTTTTGGATAAACCTAAAAATTACAGGAAACCTTAAAATTCAAAAAATTCAAAGATTTTGAAAATCTAAGAAATTTAAAAAAAATATAAACTCTGATACTTCTCAGATATCTAGCAAATCTATGAAAATTGACAAATATAAGGATTTTATAAAATCTAGGAGATCTAAAAACCCCAGGAAATTTAAAATTTTCCAGGAAATGTACAAGGCCTAAGTAATCCCAAATTTCTAAAAAATTTAATAAATTAAAAAAATCGAAGAGTTTCTGGAAATTTCTAAGAAATTTTTGGAAATTTAAGAAATCTACCAAATTTAGGGAATCTAAAAATATTGAGTAAATTTGAAACATCACAAAGCTCAAAAAAATGTAAGAAATTTAAAAAATTTGGGAATTCCTGGAAACTTAAAAAGTCTAAGAAATTTAAGAATTTCACCAAATTTAAAAATATCCGAAATCTAAAAATTTTGACAAACTTAAGAAATTTAAAAAATTGTAAAAATCGGAGAAATCTAGCAAATTTAGAAAAACTAAAAAATCCAGGAAATTTAAAAATCTGTAAATTTTCACTTCTGTTCCAAGAAACCTATGAAAATTAGGTAATATATGGTATTATAAGAAATTTGAGAAATCTAAATTTACTGCTAAAATTCGAGAAAATTTAAAATATAAAAATTTAACAGTTGTAAAAAGTTCAAGAAATTTGATATAATAAATCTTAAAATTACACGAAATATAAAAAATCTCAATAGTCCCAAATTTTTAAAAATCTAGGAAGTGTAAAAAATCTAAGAGTTACTGGAATTTTAAAAATTCTAGAAAAATAGAAAATTTAAAAAATCTAACAATTGGAAGGAAATTTTAAAATATCACAAGCTCAAAAATGTTTAAGAAATTTAATAAATTTATGTTAGAAATCTAAGAATTACAGGAAATATAAAAAACCAAAGTAATCCCAAATTTCTAAAAAATCTATGAAATTTAAAAAATCCGAGAGTTATTGGAAATTTTAAAAATCAAAGAAATTTAAGAGCGATCTAACAAAATAAGGGGAAACTAAAATTATCGAGGAAATTTTAAAAAACACGAAATTCCAAAAAAATTTAATCTCGCCAATGTACAAGTGTATGCAATTCAATATAAAATTATCTCTTCAAAAATAACCTAAAATGACCCCATCGGCATTTTTAGCTTTTTTTTTTTGGTCACTTATGAGAGTGTAACCGCTAAATGTCATTTATTTATTTTAAGCATAATTTTGGGTTTCGTTAATTTTTTATTAGTATCGCTGTAGGATGTTTGGACGAAACTCGTAACAACTAACAATGAATGGATTGTTGTTATGATATTTCACTCAAAATCCCAGCTTACATTTTTTGCTGGAACTTTTTACCATGAATTAAAATTTTACGTTTCGCATTCACTTCAATTCTAATAGTTAGTAACTTATGCGTTTGTAACTGATTTTGCTAGGCCACCGCTCACTACGCCGTTGATGGCCAACTCTTTTTTGCGTTTTTGCATGTGATAGTGTAAAACAATTAATAACATTGATTTTGTATTATTTTGTCATCTATTACTGTATTGTTGAAGAATCTCGTTCGTATTTTGGATGTGTTGCTTTGCTTGTATCTATAATTACGGTTATCCGTAGAGAGAATTTCTGACGGTTTTGTTTATATGCCTAAACAAAGTAGTTTGCTCGTTTTTTTACTGTGCAATGACATTGAGCACGATCATTTTTACTTTCTTTTACGTAAGTAAAATAAAGTATAGTAATCATGAAAATTTTGGACCTTGAGATTTTTATAGATTTAACTGTTTTGAGGTCCCTAAGTCCGAAAAAGTAGATTTCGAAATGGTGTCTGTCTGTCAGTCTGTGTTCTCTCTACAGCCCAGATGGTTTAACCAATCGAACTGAAACTTAAGATTTAGGCTTTTTCTGATAACTTGGGAGGTCCCAGTGAATTTTACTCCAAATCGGCTAACCGGAAGTGGTCCCTCCCTTGGTTCAGAAAATTTATTTTGCAAATATCTTAAAAAGTATAAGGTTTACAGAAAGCTACTTAATATAAAATGTTTCCAAAAAATAAAAATAAAAAAAAAAAGTTTCTCAAATTTCTTTGTTCGTAAAAGAAAGGCGTGTGTTGGCCACACCTCAATTTTTTATTATTGTTTTCCTCAAAATTTTTACTCTTTATCTTTCAAAGAAAGTAACTTTTATAAGAATCATATATGTATGTAGTTGTAAAATATACTTTGGGATACCATTATATTCCCGAAAAAAAAAATCCCAAGAAATTTCAAAATAAAGTGTCTTATTAAACAGGACGGCCATATTAAATTTTTGTTAACTACAAATCAGAAAATAAAAGGAAGCTACACAATTTGGCCAGTGCTAAGCAGCTTTGCGGGTTTTGTATTTTATTATGGAAATAATTATCAAAAAATACAAATTTTTGAAAAAATGTTCTAATTTGTAAAAATGTTGGAAAAATCGCCAATGCGGGACAGCAGTCCCCATCCTCTAAGATATAAAACTAATTAAAATCACTCTTCAAAAATTTGCTTTATTAAGTGGGTAATTATAGTTATATCGATAAAATTTTGGCTGTAAATGTGTAACTTGATAAATCTGGCATTACTCAAAATAACTGGCCAGTATCATCTTAACAGAAGCTGTTCCAATTTCAATCTTCGATATCCCAAAGGAACTGACATAATCATCTGTTAAAATCTAACTAATTATCTGTGCTTTCTTGTAAATACGCTTTTTTGGCAGTTAGGTCTAGATTACGCTGAGTTTGCACAGTTTGAAATTAAGGGCTGGTTGGAAGCATTTAGAGTTGGTTTAGTAAGTAACGTCGATTATTGAGAGATGTTTTCCAATACCAGGCTCAATTTTAATACCAGTTTTTATACTGAAAATTCAGGGGTGGCTGCCATATAAATATTTTATTTTACTTTAACTAAAACTGAAAACTTTTAGTTGTTAATCTTTGATTGCCACTTTCTTTTACTTTTATATTTCTCCATATCCCCTCTTTACTTATTAGCCATTGCCTAGCAATGGAATAACTTCCAACATTAAACCAAAAAATTGCTATGGTGAATAAAGGCAACGCATATTAAGTTAGTCAGCGAACTTACCACCTTCGTATTTATCGCCGCATTGAAATGATTTACTGATCGGATTTGCACATCTGACTAAAGACTATGGTAAAAATGATGGCATTTTTCGTCTATTAAAAAAAGAAGAGATAGAAGACACGTACTTCTTTTGCTTCTTATTAATTTTAATCGGTTTGTGAACTCTAGTATTAAAAAAAAATGTATGAGCAGATTGTGATCAGTTTGCCTGATCTTTCCGTCTATATTTGTTTCTTTCTATAAAGACTAGCAGCCATTGATTATGATAAATATTCGGTGATCGAATTAAACTCGATGATGTAGCTGGTTGAATCAGAATTTGGAAAAATGGTGAGTGTACTTTTCACCAACCGTTGAGGGTATTTTTCACCAACCGTGATAATATTCTTTAGGCAATCAAACCGAAGCAAAGAGGGTAAATATACCTTAATACCGAGAATCGAGATGTTTATAAAAATCATGGACAAATTTGGCAATACATATGGTGACATACGTTTTCGATGTATTGAGCCTAAGGAATTATCAGGAAATACAATCGGTTACAGAGTTTGACATAAGCACTTATTTCAACCTATGTAAGTGATTATGTTGAATTGCCACCGGAATATTGATTGTGAAATAAATTATATTTATCTACAGGGTGACCCATTTTAATCGACGGATCCAAATGTCTTCTAAAATATGCCCAGCTACCAAAAAAATGGTTTAGACAAAAATTGTCAAGGACAATAGGGGTAATTTATGTGTACTAATTTCCTTGACCTTTAGGTCAATTTCCAAGGTCATTTGAAGGTCAACTTAATTTTTTAAATGGGACCTCTATTTTTTGACACCGGATTCGAAAAGAGTGGGGAATTTTATGTCCGAATGTGTATTGTCCTTGACCGCCAAGATCACCTGATGGAATATATTTCATGCTTATGGCTGTGAAAATGAAACAAAAGATAAAAACTATAAATTCTTTATTTTTAGAATTTAGATTTTGTTTTACTTTTTTTTTAATTTTCATAGCAAATCGTAAGCATTATTACTGAAATATATTCCTTCAGATGACTTTGTGAGGTCATTTAAAATACATGTTCGGACGTAAAATTTCCCACTCTTTTCGAACGCGGTCTTTTTGCTAAAAATAGGGGTAAGCTACAAATGACCTTGAAAATTGACCTGAAAGGCAAATTTGTGGAAAAATTTTGTCTGAAACATGTAAAGAACAAAATATTGTTCGGAATTTTAATAAAAATATACAATAGAACTTCAAATATCATTCATTCCAAACTCTATAATTTCAACCATACACCCAAATTAGTGTCATTTTTTGTTCGGGTTCGAATCTATATAGGACAGGGATACAAAGGAGATTTTTCAGCATCTGCATGAAAATATTTAAATTGGTATTCATGAATTTTCTATTTATAACATTTTTGAATTTATTCCAATTGGAAATACTGTTTTAACTCTCACGTTGAAAATATGGCAGATGAGCGGAATTTTAAAAAAATTTGTGTGGCTCATAGCAACATAGAGGTTGGTAAAAATTTAAAAAATTTTGAAAATTAAATTACTGTTAATGGTTACATACAAAACTGCCGCAGCCCTCATCCTCAAATTTTTATAGTTACAAACACAAAAAATTTAAATTCGACAATTTTATTTAAAAATCAACATACAAAATTAGTTATGAACAACACTGAGGGTTCGCAATCCCGAAATCCCGAAACTTCGAAAATTAAAAAAATTTAATTAGTTCTAAAAAAAAGAAATATTGATAGAGAAACAGAACAAAACCGAAAATGTTCTTTTGCATTCTTCTTGCTAATTGGCGCAATTTCTGGCGGTTTTTAGGCGGCAAATATCTGGCGGTTTCAATAGGTAAATCTTGCAATGAAGATAAAAACATTAAACAGAAATTGGCTGTACCGGTATATTGGCTTGAGTAAAACCAACTAAAAATACATAAAGCCCGTTAATTTGTTCATTATTGCGAGATTCAGCATTTTCCTAAAATACATGGATTCTGAAATTCGAGATTGCAAACCATAAATGTTAAAAAAAAGTTTACTTTCTCTTTAATTAATAGAAGTTCCATGATGATCATCACTGTTGTGTCATAGACGTTCTTTTATAATTCTTTATTAATTTTAATTTAGAGGAATTTCGTTCGTTCGAAACTGTTATGATTAGTACAAGTATACTTTATACCTGCTACTGACCGGTTTTCTGATCCGTCATCTCTCAGAACATTTCGAGGCTTTGTAACAGTTCACCTTAAAGTTCAGTTGACATTTTTTTTTTGTCTGTCAGATTGCCACCTTTCCATTTACCATTAAGCTGCCATTACAAGCAGCTTTCGTATACTGCGTTAAGCAAGCTTCTGGCCATCTTTTATTATAAATCTGTGCACACATTTTTTCTAAATTAAATCGAAATTAGTTTATATAAATTGAGTTAACTACAATTTGTAATAGTTATTTAGGAAGATCTTGAATTGAGCTTAAAAAAATTCCGTTTTTACCCGGGTGAAATGGATGAGCCGGAGAGATGACGATTTTACAAAATACATATTTAGACGAGAAATAAAGTGATTGATGTAAAAAAAATTGTGTTACGAAGAGATTTATGAAAATAATCCATTTTCCACCCTCCAGCATCACAGAAAAAAGGAAGCCACAATTTTTGACCACGAAAAGGTATTTGCTCCTCCTATGGAATCGCCCTGATTGGTTTGAATCTTATTATCCAGCCTTGGTGCGAGATCATTGAAGATAACCAGATTTTATATTAGACAAAACATTTCCTATGATTTTAATAAATTCACCTGAGATACAAAGTGATTCAAATAAAACAAGAAAGCATTTAACACATGTCGCCACATCTTTTGTCTATCTACTTGCTTACTAATCAAACAACCCAACAATTATCTAATAAAACCATCGCCTCTCATCTAACACCTCCGTAATATTCATATTATTCATAACGACATCACACAGACTCCATCAAAAAATAATATTATCACCACTTTAAAATTTATCTTTGTTCTTAATATCCAAAAAATGTGAAGATATAGGTACTAATTGATCCGCGACTTATACATACACATATTCTTCATACACACACATACACACATATTGATTAATAAGTTATTTGATTTTAGATCAATTTCAGATAAAAATATTAAAAACCATTATTTTCCATGTCTTGTGTGTTGTTGGCATTTTATACGTTGTGTAAAGGATTAAGCCAAGCCAAAACAAAAAAAAAAAAAAAAAACGAATTCTTTTAAATTTTTATCTTAATCTCTTTTCAAGATGTTTTTGAGGATTTCCAATTTTATTAAATATATTTATTTATATAATTTTTTTTTTTTTTTTTCTAAAATTGATTATTATCAAGAAATGATTCGAAGAATCAATTAATAATTTTTTTATTCTTAATTTAAAATTTAAAATTTTTTTTTTGTTTTTTTTTAATTTAGATAAGAGACTTGTGTGTTTGTAGAGAAACCAAACAGTTTTGTGTACGTTAGTGAAGAGCAACACATTTTTGATACGTTAAGTAACTAAACAACACATGTATCTTGTTACCGAAAAAGTTTT
This sequence comes from Tipula vernalis, assembly GCA_958295665.1. Classification (NCBI taxonomy): domain Eukaryota; kingdom Metazoa; phylum Arthropoda; class Insecta; order Diptera; family Tipulidae; genus Tipula; species Tipula vernalis. Next base: position 70,485,439 of record OY282558.1, read on the forward strand.
TATTTTGGTTTTGATTTTTGAGTTCATGAACTGCTGGGGGATGTATGCTTGTGTATGGATAAATATATAATTTAATTTTTATTTTTTCAAAAATCAGACACAGCATCACTACCGTATGTGTTTACCAAAGTGTTTAAAATAGTCTCTCTCTCTCTCTATCGGTCGAGACGAAAAGGTTGAGGTTCAAAAAACATTTTTTTGTTGTTTATCTCTAAATTCTAATATTGAAAATTGGAAATGTGTTCTGGTTGTTTGTTTTGGGTGTTTTGTATTAATCATCAATTTTTCAAGAGCTAAACTGTCCATGCAATCTTCAAAACAAATAATTCAAAACAAATAATTAATAAAGTTTTAATTTTCATTTAGAGCTTCAGATATCTTGAGTAGTTTTGACCTGTAATCAATGAGAATTCTAGTTAAGGGTCTGGTTCTCCGTATTAAAGGCATAGTCATAATTGTGATATAAATACTTCAACTGTTTCCTACATAAATTTAAATTTTTGGCAATTTTTATAACCGTTTAAAATTTAACAATTCCTGTCCTGGTTCCACAAAAATAAAACCAACCGCCAGTTAAATAATATTTCATCTCTTCTCTTTGGAGGCTGCTAGTTGTTTCATAATACAAATTTAAAGCAAACTGATATAATTTTATAAAATCCTCAAGTTAAATATTTAATTCCGCGCTACAAAATTCATTGTGAACATATCGTAATTTCATGTAAGAAAGAGAGGGAATATTATATAACTGACGGTTGGCTATTTTTAGGCAACCGGGCATTATTTTTTAAATGTTGATGATGATTGAAATCTAAAAATTCATTCAATTTTTAAAATTCTTAAATTTTTTTTGTAAACCAATAAAAATTTAGAAAATTTTCTAAATTTTTTAAATTTGGTAAATTTTAAAGATTTTGAGTTCTGACGCTCCTGAAGCTCTAAAAGTTCCTAAAACAAATTAAAAATTGATAAATTTCTTGAAATCTAAACGTAAATTATATTAAATGCCTAAATCGACACATTCGGGCTTTAGAAAAATTCGGCTTTTCGATATTCGGCCTTTTGACACTTTCGGCCTTTGGAGAGGCCTTTCGACACATTTGACCTTTCGACACATTCGCCCTTTCGACATTCGGCCTTTCGGCGTTCGACCTTTCGATATTCGACCCTATTCACTTGAAATTTTTTAAATCGAAATTCTGCTTTTAAATTTGTAAATTTTGAAAAATTGAAGAAATTTTTTGTACTTCCTAAAATTTTCTCAAAAAATTTAAAATTTGTTAAATTTTTAAAGGTATTTGTTGCGAATTCCGACAGTCCTGACCTTAAAATTCTTAAAACAAACTTACAATTTATAAATTCTAAAAATCTTGTAATTTCTAAAATCTTAGTCCTTGAAATTCTCAAGATTTTAAGTAAAAATTCGCAAATCTACTATTTTAGATATACATATGTATTAATTTTATCAAAATTTTAGAAATCACTAAAATTTTTTAACAAATCTGAAGTGCTTATTGAAAGTTTTAGGTGTAATTCGTAAAATTCTTGATTTTTTTCATTTTGTTCACATGTTTATCAAAATATTTCGACGATTTGTAAAAATCAAGAAAAAAAAAATATAAAATGTTAATGATGATTGAAATCTAACAATTAATTAAATTTTTTAAATTCTTAAAATTTTTTTGTAAACCTACACAAATTTCGAAAATTTCCTAAATTTTTTAAATTTATTGGATTCTTAAGATTTTGAATTCTGACGTTTAAAAATTAAATGCTTAAATCTTTTCAATTTTAAGAATTTTCATTTATCTTTAAATGTACAGATTTTGAATTTTTTAAATTTTGCAAATCCCGCAAATTTCTTAAAATTCTCTACATTTTGAGGAATTCTTGAAATTTGTTATAATTTCTTGAAAACATTTCTTTTCTTAAATCTCTTAACATTTTTGAAACTCTAAAATTCCTTAGAAAATGTTTAAAAAACTTAACTGCTTAAAATTTTTTAAATTCTTGAATTTTTTTATTTTTTTTTTCTAAATTGTTGTTGTCTTACAATTCTTTAAATTTGTAAACTTATAAAAATTTCGAAAATTTCCTAAATGTTTTAAATTTGTTGAATTCTTAATGTTTTGAGTTCTGATGCTTCTGAAACACTAGAAATTACTGAAACAAATTAAAAACTAATAAATTTCTTGAAATCGAAAAATCTTATAATTTTTAAAATCTTAGAAACGGAAAATGAATTAAATGCTTAAATCTCTTCAATTTTATTAATTTTCATTAATTTTTAAAATACTGGTTTGGGATTTTTAAAATTTTTGCAAATCCCTGCAAATTTCTTAAAATTCTTACAATTTTTTGGAACTCTTGAAATTTGTTTTAATTTTTGGAAAAAAACTTCATGTAGCTAATTCTCAAATCTCTTAACATTTCTGAAACTCTAGAATCCCTTAGAAAATGTTTAAAAAACTTTATTTCTTTATTTTCTGTTTCAATTTGTTTTATTGTTTGAATTAATTTGGCTTCTGAAATAGTCGGCTTTTTAAATTCGCTCAAATTCTTAAGTTTCTAGAAATTATGTTTTAAACTGTTGAGATTCTGATTTTTTTAGGTATCCTTGGAGGTTGAGGTTAAAAAAATGTAAACCCTGAAAATTTACGCTTTAAGCATATTTAAAATTAAGAACATTTGTTAAATTTGTTGAAACTTTTTAAATTTGACTATTTCGTGGAAATGCTATTCTCACTAAGAGTTGAAATTCTTAAAAGTTTTAATTTTTTAAAATTTAATAAAAGACAAGCGCCTGCAAATATTGGATAAAGGAATGTAAAAACATTTCATAGAAACGTAAAATTACTGATCTGGGATTTTTTTTAAAAAATCCTTAAATTTCTTAAACTCTATTAATTTTAAAAGTTCAGGAGTGCTATTCTTGAACCATTACATTTTCATATTGAGAGTTAGTGTAAAAGTATTACAAAAATCCTAGTTTTCGTAATACTTTTACAATAACTCGCAATACGAAAATTTTCGTAATGGTTCAAGAATAGCACCTCAGATTTGAGTATTTTTAAAATTTTTGTAAATTTGGAAAATTTCTTGAAGTTTTTAAAATTTTGAAAATTAAATTTCTCTAGTTGCTTTTGAAAGTCTTAAAATTCTAAAAAATCAAGATGGTTATGAAAAAACGCAACCCTCTCATATCTAACTCTAAAAATTATTAGAATCTACAAATTAATTATTATTTTTAATTCCCTCAATTTTTAAAATTTTTTGAAATTTTTGTTCTTAAAATTGTTGAGATTCTGACTTTCCCGAAATTTTATAAAAAATATTAATCCTTGCTTTATTCTTCTCTATCTTCTTTTTTTTTGTAAGCTTGTGAAAATTTAGAAAATTTGTTGAATTTCTTTAAATTTATGAATTTCTTGCAAAAATGTACTCTCATAAATATTTGGTATGTCAAAATGATTTTAAATTCATGGAATTCTTAAAAATTTTCAAATTCCAGAAAGGTTTTTTAAAAAGATTTAATAAAAGAAAGAATTCTGAAAAGTCATTGTGAAATAAATAAACCAGATCTTCTTTGATCTACACAAAAACCATAAAACCTACTTAAAGTTTTAAACTACTCTAAAGCTGTGTCGAATCTAGAATTCCGCTCCGTTTTCCCAAACAAAAAATTAAACGTACTTGTCATTATTGTGTAACATGTTCTCGAAACCAAGGTTCGTTTGATTGAATTTTATATCTGGTTCAACGACTGTGATGATAGCAATTACATTATCAGAACCATGAAACCGGTAAGCATAGCAAGTATAACACTTTCAACTGCTTGAAATCGTTCGATGTTAAAAGGCCGAATGTCGGAAGGCCGAACGCCGAAAGGTCGAATGAGTCGGAAGGCCGAATGTTGAAAGGCCAAATGTCGTATGGCCGACTATGTCAAAAGACCGAATGTCTAATGGCCGATTGGGTCGAAAGACCGAAAGTAATGCCGAATGGGTCGAATGGCCGAACATGTCGAAAGGGGCCGATTGGATTGAAAGGCCGAATTTTTATTAAATCTTCCTTCTCTTAATTGATTGAAATCAATATACCATTGAATTTATTTTTTAATGTAAAATGATTTAAATAAATTGAAAATACATGCTAATAAATCCTGTGTATGTTGTCGGAAAAAAAAGTTATTTCTTTTTCTTTTTTATTTTAATTAATTAATTTTTAATTATATGACAAAAAAGAACGTAAGAAAATTTTAATATTAAACATTTTTGCTTATTGAAAAATTTCGGTGTCATTCATAAAATTCTTGAATTTTTTCATTTTGTTAACATTTTCATCAAAAGCTTTCGTCGATTCGCAAAAATCAAAAAAAAAAAAATATAAAGCTTTGTATTAAAAATGCAATCAAGACTTTATTGAAATTTAAAAAACCTATAAAAATTTCGAAAATTTCCTAATTTTTTTAAATTTGTTGAATTTTTAAAATTTTGAGTTTTGACGCTCCTGCAACTCTAAAAATTCCTACAATAAATTAAAAATTGATAAATTTCTTGAAATCTAAAAATCTTATTTTTTAAATTTTAGAAACGTAAATTTAATTAAATGCTTAAATCTCTTCAATTTTATTAATTTTCATTAATTTTTAAAAGTACTGATCTGAGGTTTTTAAAATGTTTGCAAATTCCGTAAATTTTTTGAAATTTTTAAATAAATTAATTTCTGGAAAAAAACTTCATGTAGCTAATTCTTAAATCTCTTAACATTAACAACATTAAAAAACTTAATTTCCTTATTTTTTTTTTAAATTAGTTAGATTTTTTGAAGTAATTAATTTTTTGTATTAATTCTAGAAATTATGTTTTAAACTAACTGTTGAGATTCTGATTTTCTCGTTATTCTTAGAGGTTGAAAGATATATTCGACTTGACTAAGTAAAAATATGTGAAACCCTGAAAATTTACATTAAAGCAAATTAAAAATTTAAGAAATTTGTTAAATTTGTTTCAATTTGTTGAAATTTTTTAAATTTGACTTTTAATTTTGACTCACTAACAGTTGAAATTCTTAAAAGTTTTAATTCCTTAAAATTTAATAAAAAACAAGCGCCTGCAAATATTGATAAAGGAATGTAAAACCATTGCTTAGAAACTTAAAATTAAAAAAAAATCCTAAAATTCTCTATTAATTTTAGAAGTTCAGATTTGAGTATTTTTAAAATTTTTGTAAATTTGGAAAATGTCTTGAAGTTTTTAAAATTTTGAAAATTAAATTTGGTAGTTTCCTGAAATACCGATTTTATATACATACTATATTTCTTAAATTTCTTGAAATTCTAGAATTTCTTAGAACCTTTTCATAAAGCTAACTTCCTTTAATCTTTCTTTAATTTGTAAAAAAAAATTTGAAATCATTTCGCTCCTGAAATTTAGTTGCTTTTGAAAGTGTTAAAATTCTAAAAAATCAAGATGGTTATGAAATTTTGTTTTCTTAGAATTGTTGAGATTCTGACTTTCTCGAAATTCTGTAAAAAATATTAATGCTTTCTTTATTCTTCTTAATCTTATTTTTCTTTGTAAACGTGTAACAATTTTGAAAAGTTGTTGAATTTCTTTTAATTTATCAATTCCTTAAAAAAGTTTATTTTAAATACATGGAACTCTTAAAACTTTTGAAATTCCAGAAATATCTGATATTTTCTCCGAGAAAAGTTTTTAAAAAAGATTTAATGAAAGAAAGAATTCTGAAAAGTCATTGTGAAATAAATAAACCAAATCTTCTTTGATCTACATAAAAACCATAAAACCTACTTATAATTTTAAACTAGTCTAAAGCGGTGTCGAATCTTGAATTCCTCTCCTTGTTTCCCAAAAAAAATGAAACTTACTTGTTACGCTAAATCATTATTGTGTAACATGTTCCCGAAACCGAAGTTCGTTTGATTGAATTTTATCTGCTTCAACGACTGTGATTATAACAAGTACATTATCATAACCATGAAACCGGTAAGCATACGCTCAAAATATTTTCAATAAGTAAAATACTTTCAACCGCTCGGAATCGTTCGATGTTAAAAGGCCGAATGTCGGAAGGCCGAATGTCTAAAGGCCAAATGTCGTATGGCTGAATGTCTAATGGCCGATTGTTAGAAAGGCCGAAAGTGTTGAAAGGAAATTGTTGTTCTAAAGGGTGCATGGGTCGAAAGTCCGAATGGGTCGATTGGCCGAACGTGTGGAAATGCCGATTGGATCGAAAGACCGAATTTTCATTAAATTTTCCTTCACTTAATTGATTGAAATCAATATTTACACCCCAATTACCAAAGTCGCGTCACGTTATTTTAGATGACTATAGTCACGTCACATCAATTTTGCCATTCTCTTAGTCGTTTATAACGACTAAAGTCACTTTATACGACAGATGTCACTTAATTTTTGTAAGTGACAGACAAATACCACAAAATGGAAAGACACAATTATATTATTTTATATTTTTAAAAATGTTGTTTTTTGAATAACTTTGTGCAATATTTTAAATATGTTGTTGTTTAAAATAATAATATTGTTGTTTTAAAACGATTTTATTTCTTATTTACCTAATATATTTCAAGTTGCAGTCGTGTCACTTGGTTCGCCTTCAAGAATATCAATTTTCAAGTGACATGAGACGACTATAGTCACGTCACTTGAAATAACACGCTAATGGGAATTGGGGTGTTAAAATGATTAAAATATATTGAAAATACGTGCTAATAAATCCTGTGTATGTAGCACATTGATGTGATCAAATTTTGTCGGATAAAAAAATTATTTCTTTTCCTTTTTTTATTTTAATTAATTAATTTTTAATTATATAACAAAAAAAATGTAGGAAGATTTCAAAATTTAAGGTGATTTACTATTAAACATTTTTAGCTATTTGGCCTTTCGACACATTCGGGCTTTAGAAATTCGGCTTTTCGATATTCGGCCTTTCGACGCTTTCGGCCTTTGGACATTCGACCTTTCGACGTTCGGCATTCGACAATCGGCCTTTCTACATTCGGCCTTTCGGCGTTCGGCCTTCCGACGTTCGGCCTTCGACATTCGGCCTTTCGACATTTGCGGCCTTTCGACATTCGGCCCTATTCACTTGAAATTCTTTAAATCGAAATTCTGCTTTTAAATTTGTAAATTTTGAAAAATTGAAGAAATTTTTTGTACTTCCTAAAATTTTGTCAAAAATTTTTAAATTTGTTAAATTTTTAAAGGTGTTTGTTGAGAATTCCGACAGTCCTGAACTTAAAATTATTAAAAAAAACTTACAATTTATAAATTCTAAAAATTCTGAAATCTTAGAATCGTAAAATTAATTAAAACCGTGAAATATATTCATTTTCGGATGCATTAAATTTTTGCAAATTCGAAAAATTTCTTAAGGTTTTTAAAATGTTCTTAAGATTAACTTAATTTTTTGAAATGAAATCTCTCGAAATTTTTGCAACTAAAATTTTTTTGGAACCTATTTAAAAAGCTTAATTTGGTCTTTTTTTAATTTGATAAATTGTTTGAAATAATTCCACTTTTGAAATTTTATAAATCTTGATGATTATGAAAAAATGATTGAAATCTAAAAATTATTGAAATTTTTGTTAAAAATTTGTTACGACTCTGGCTTTCTCGGTTTTCTTTAAATATGTAAACTTTTAAAAATTTATGAAACTTTGTATGAAAATTTGTTAATTTCTTCAAAAATTTCACTCTTAAATTCTTGGTAACCTAAAGTTAAGTTAGATTTATGAAATTCAGATTTTCTTAAATTTCTTAAAATCAGTTTTTTTCTCGTAAGGGGTAATAGCGATTTAATAAAAGAGAATCACGGGCCTATTTATCCGTAAAGGAAGCAGGTTAGGTACGGGTTTGGCTTTACCTTTCTATGCTGTAACTTTAAAAATAACTTTAAAGCAGCCGCTATTACATTAATGGATTTAGTATCACTTTTGAAAAATTGCATCCAATTTGTTCACAATGCACTCAGCGCCCTAAAATTGATAGGCCTATCTGGAGAGGTTCTGCATAATATTTAATTGTAGTTTTCTAAGGCAAAATTTGATTAAAATTTATTAGAAAGCTTGTACACTAAATTTTAACTCTGAGGTTTCTCGAGGAACATCTTTTTCATAAAAGTTGTGAAATTGTCTTCACTAAAATTTCAGCAAACTTTTAAATGGTAATTTCGTTATTTAGACCTTTGCTAATTTTGTGTGTTACAATGAAATTAATCATTAATCTTGAAAGCTCATAACGTACAAAAAATTTTGAAAGCTCATGTTTTTAAGTTTGTCATATTTGTTTCTTAACTTTCAATAATCGTATTTTTGCGTTGTGCGGAAGCTTTTTTAAAAAATAATTTCGTTGATCTTCTTAAAGTTTTTAGCTTTTTTAGTCAAAAACCAAAGTTCGGTATTACTGGTTCAGATTTAACGCGTGCGATTTTTTTTTTTTTTAATTTACTAAGCTAAAGAAATTTGAACAGTCAGCAGCCTTATAACGTTAAGGAGATTCAAAGAAAAAACAAAATTCAAACCAAAATTTGAAGTATTTAGATACCTGTTAACCAATTAAGAAGTATACACCATAATTCAATCGCATCATTTCAATTAGCTTCGCACCCCTGTCGCCTTTTTTTTCCATTCCAAAAAGTGGCATACAAAATTTAAATAAATTACGAAAAATGTGTTGAACATTTTTAAAATGTAACATGTACACACTAACAAACACCGCACATTTTTTAGCTGTTCAACAGTTAAGTAATTTGTAACAAATTAAAGAGGCAAACACACAAAATAAATAAAATAAGCATAAATAAAAATAAAAATACAAAAATTATAATAAAAAAGCGCGTTAAATTGAAATTTTTATTTTTATTTATATTCTTAAAGAACCGCGGCGGTGTGTTGTCGGCGCGCGATTTTATTATTTTGTTGCTGCATTTTTATTCTTCATTGTAGGTCGCGCAAACGATTTGTTAATGTTTTGTGTTATTTTCTTATATTATGTACAAACAAAATTTTCTTCGATTTGTTGTTTTTATTTTGCGCTGCAAGAATATAAATAATAATCGCGGGTTGTACACTATCGCGGATAAAGATTTTAAATGATTACGGATTCTTGTCTTAAAATTAAATTGACGACGGTATGTTGACCGGTACATACAGTTATGTGTATTTTTTGTTTGATATATTTGGATATAAAATTTTTATTATTATTATTATTATAAAATCACGATAACAATCTTAATAAATTGGTTTAATTATAATCACCTTAAGAAAGACTATAAAAATCCAGCAACTCACAAAATATGTAAATTTTTATCAATCATCATCATCATCATCATCAGCATCGACATCAGAGTACAAAAATTAAGAAAATCTATTTTTGAATAAATTAAAATTTTAATGGCATTTATGGATCTCATCAGCTTAGCAAAATCCATAAAATCTCGTTTGCATATGTATTTCTGTAACCCCCCTCCTCTTTATACCTTACAGCAATTTTGCTATATAGGTATAAATTCAAGGATACTATTAAGAAGAAGAAATTGATTAGGTGGTTTGTTTGTTAATTCCAATATATATAAATCGAAATAGATTTTTATCATAAATTTATAGTTTCAAACAAAAAAAAAAAATGTTTATCCAAAACCAAAAAAAAACTTGATTATAAAAAAAAAAAATTTATCAGCATTTTTTATTCGATACCATCAGCACTCGAGAAAACAGAACCAACCATCGCAAGACGATCATAATTAGATATTTCATGGTAATTTTGCATAGCAGGAGGGATTACCCTCGCTGATTGAAATCTTATTAATTATTTCGAAGAATTTGCTCGTTCGATATATGTACGATGGAAGGATGATGTTGATGAATTTGAATGAAATGTGATAGTGGTCGATTCGTCGGCGGTAATTCATTACTAATTTATTCAATTCACACGGCAAACCGAAATAACAACTCCATATGCTATTTTATGCTATTAATAACTGTAAATGTATTATATCCTATATCATATTTTATCGTTTTAAGATCAATCCATAATATTTAATTTTATTATGACCAATTTTGTAAAGTCATCAAAATTATTAATCCCGAACTGGTTTTGTTTCATCTTATTGTAGATGCTTTTAAGATGATTTTTTTTATCTTAATCTTAGCACAAAAACCAAAAATTTAATATTCTCGAAAAAAAAAACGTCAATGGTTCGCTTATTTTGTCTTAGTGTCATTTTGTTTATGATTTAAACGACGTTATTGTTTGTTTTGGGAAGAAGATTAAACCGCACTTCAGATTCGTAGTAGTAGTAGTAGTATGTAGGTAGAGAATGAAATTAATGGCCATAAATTACGTACTAATCAAAATTGATGTGTAGTAAATCAAACTCGAAATAACCTTCGTCATCTGGTTTTGTATACTAAAAATACTCAATTTTTCCAAGGCATATGCATATAAACGCTTATAACCGAAAATAAGATATATTGTGGAGATAAAACATCAATTATGTATGAAACCAAAAAAAAAAAAAATTTTTATCTGCATTTAAATAAAAATAAAAAAAAAAATTAAATTTATTTTAATTTTAAAACCGCCAGATTTTTGCCTTAATCTTAATTACAAAAAGATATATTTAAAATTATTTAAGAAATGGTTTTAATAAATGTATGACATGGATTATCAACCCGTAATTTATGGGAGTATATATTTGACGTCAGTATTAGTTGAATACATCTGGTTTGTGTGCGTTAATATATGGTCATCATCATAATTTTTTTTTTGTTTGTAAGCTTATTTTAAGTGATCGTTTGAGATTTGATCAAAAATAAAAACTCCCACATAGGCAAACCAATTTTTGTAGTGTTCCAAATCAATTTACTTAAAAATTTCAATCAAGAACCTATCAAATGCAACAAAAAATGGAAAGGAACTTAGTAAAAGCTTATTTTCTAAGCTTTTGTGGGTTCTGACGAAAAAATTAAAAAAATTGTTTATTAAAAGTCTAATGCATGAAGCTTTTTTGTTGATCCTAGTGTTAAAAGTTATATTTTCTCCCATGACTAAAATTAGCTCGCTTAATTTTCAAAGTTTAGTATTTGAACTTTGGTATACTTGAGGATTATAATGTCTCTCTAACCATTTCAAAGCTTGCAACTAAGGATTGACAGAAATATCAAATAATTATTTTTGTAAAAGCTTGTTGAAAAGCGATTGTTGATTAATACAGAAAATAAAGTCAAAGAAACTAAAAACTATGAGCTTTTGAATTCATTATTATGCTTATTATCAACTTTACACAAAAGTCTGTTGTTAAAAGTCTAATGTATGAAGCTTTTTTTTTGTTGATCCTAGGGTTAAAAGTTATATTTTCTCCCATGACTAAAATTAGCTCGCTTAATTTTCAAAGTTTAGTATTTGAACTTTGGTATACTTGAGGATTATAATGTCTCTCTAACCATTTCAAAGCTTGCAACTAAGGATAGGAGAAATATCAAATAATTATTTTTGTAAAAGCTTGTTGAAAAGCGATTGTTGACTAATACAGAAAATAAAGTCAAAGAAACTAAAAACTATGAGCTTTTGAATTCATTATTATGCTTCAAACGATTGACAGAAATATCAAATAATTATTTTTGTAAAAGCTTGTTGAATAGCGATTGTTGACTAGTACAGAAAATAAAGTCTAAGAAACTAAAAAATATGAGCTTTTGAATTCATTATTATGCTTATTATCATCTTTACATAAGCTTCAGAAATACGCGATGAAATTGTTTGTTAAAAGTCTAATGTATGAAGCTTTTTTTTTTTGTTGATTCTAGGGTTAAAAGTTATATTTTCTCCCATGACTAAAATTAGCTCGCTTAATTTTCAAAGTTTAGTATTTGAACTTTGGTATACTTGAGGATTATAATGTCTCTCTAACCATTTCAAAGCTTGCAACTAACGATTGACAGAAATATCAAATAATTATTTTTGTAAAAGCTTGTTGAAAAGCGATTGTTGACTAATACAGAAAATAAAGTCCAAGAAACTAAAAAATATGAGCTTTTGAATTCATTATTATGCTTATTATCAACTTTACGCAAAAGTCGGTTGTCAAAAGTCTAATGTATGAAGCTTTTTTTTTGTTGATCCTAGGGTTAAAAGTTATATTTTCTCCCATGACTAAAATTAGCTCGCTTAATTTTCAAAGTTTAGTATTTGAACTTTGGTATACTTGAGGATTATAATGCCTCTCTAACCATTTCAAAGCTTGCAACTAAGGATTGACAGAAATATCAAATAATTATTTTTGTAAAAGCTTGTTGAAAAGCGATTGTTGACTAATACAGAAAATAAAGTCAAAGAAACTAAAAACTGTGAGCTTTTGAATTCATTATTATGCTTATTATCATCTTTACACAAGCTTCAGAAATACGCGATGAGACGTCAGGAATTTCAAAGCGTCTTGCTTTTCAGTTTCATTCATCAACTTCTTTTCAGGGGCAAAATTAGCGAAAGGCTGAAAGACTACGGTATTGACCGTTTTATCTCTCTCTCTCTCTTTTTCTGTCACATTTCTCCTCCCTTTCATCTTTTCTCTCTCCTCTCTCTCATTTTTCCTCTCTCTCGCACAAAAATTTGATAGTAAAGCGAAAAAGATGTTTGAAGCAGTTGGTGTAGACGGAATATTTAGTTTCTAAATAAAAATTTGAAGAGGTGATATTATAAGGTACGCAAACCGTTTTCTAAAGTTAGCCCGAATCAGCCAAATAGCCTAAAAAACAGAACTTTATGTTCGGCTTTTAACGTGCTTAAAAACTATAACTTCCACTCCTTTTTAGCTCTTCCAGAAAACGTGGTAAGGCCAAATTATTTTTACTTGACGTTCTGATGCTTACAATATTGTTTAACCCGAATGAAAATTTCCCAATTGATTACGTCGTCCATAGAAAAGATAATATTTTACGAGTCTAAAATAAAGCTCAGTAGCTGTGGATCAAGCAGGGAAAATTATTTGAAAATGTTCAATTTTATTAATTGGCACGTGTCGGAGAACAACTTATGATTAAGATCTCTAATTTGATTTTTTTTAGCGCGAGATAGAAAAATTATCAAATAAACGCTAATTTGCGTTTAATTTATTCATTTTTAAAAACTCGAAATTTTAAAAATTTTTAGAAATTTCCCTGAATCTGAAAAAAATGCTATTTTTTGCTCCAAATTTTAAATCATTAAGAATTCCGAAAAAATAATAAATTTAATAAAAAATCATCAGATTGTTACGAAATTATTAAAATTGTAAATTTCACATTACGAGAGGAGTAATAATTCTACAAAATTTGAATTTCTAAAAATTTAAGCATCGATATTGATCGAACAAAATTTTGAAATTCGCTAAATTGGTCGAATTTCAGATTTTCATAAAACTAGAGAATTGGAGTGTATCATGTTAACTCAGAATTCCATCCCAGAAAAAATATTGAGAGTTTATTTTATGAGGGTTTCAGTTAAAAGCGAAAAACTAGTGATCTGTAATTTACTTAATCTTAACTCATTGTCGAGTCTACTTTTATGCGGCGCCTTCACTTCACAATTTCCAGAGATAAAAATCCCTCTTCGACCAAAAATAAAACAAAACGCCGAACACTTTTTTCGATTTATATTTTATACCATATTTATCAAATCAGCAGACTCAACTCAAACAATTATAACGCGTATCTTTTTCTTGTGTCTCTTCCTCTTCAACCACAAAAACAGAATAATCGGTCTTCCCGTTTTATGATTTGCTATTTTTATAAACTTTGTCGCTATGGTTCGTTATATTGAATTTTCATATGATGCAGACGTGGACAAACTATTATCAATTGGGCTTTACAAACCCGACAATCGGCCATCCTGAAAGTTTTAATTGGCCTCGATGAAACATCTCACTTCACAAACACCTCGATTCTAGCACTAACTGACGTCTTCGTTTATTTTGTTTTGTATATGTAGCTCAATAGCTCTAATTTCGTCTTATTTCGTCTAATTTTCTTATATCGTCTTTGACATCTTACTAGTTTCACTTCATATCTACCAAACTAGCTTCGTCTTTGTGAAACATACTCTTCTTCTACACTCTCATCTAATGTTTCAGTTAACCGCCATAATTGAAGGTAAGTAATTTTCGAAATTTCAGTTTTTTTTTTTTCATTAATTACTATTTGTGGTCATCTTTGGTCGCATCTACTGGTAAGTTTTTCGATACAAGTAAGTTGGTGAGTATTTGTGTATGCGTCGTCGGCACATTCCGCTGCTGCGTCATCTTCAGATTCGTCACTATAATTGTCATCATACTAGCTGGCACCCCATGGTTTCATATAATCTGCGGAAGTGGAAGTTAGAATTGGACCCTCGTGTTCACCTATTTTAATCACTTTGTCTCTGTCATTTGCTAGAACCTCCGCTACTTTATAAGGTTCTAAATATTTAGCGCTGATCTTCAATTTGGTTCCGAATTGTGTACGCTTGATTGCCACTACATCATCTTGTATGTGTTTCGTTGCTGTTTTCCGCTTCTTATTGTATGATTTTCTCTGTTCTTCTTGTGCTGACAAAATTTGTTCCCGAACCTTCAACCTTAACTCATTTCGCTCCCGTACAAAAGCATTAATAATCTCATCGGTAACTGCTTCTGCTACGAGTATATCCACATTTTCGGAATTCTTCATAGGAACGCTAAACATTACCTCGAACGGACTACGCTTAATTGATCTTTGCCAGGTGGCATTCAGGAAACGTTGCAATTTCTCAGTGTGAATATAAACCAGTTCTCGGGGGACTCTGCAGAAAGTTTTGTCAGGACTGGTATGATGACTCCATTTATTCGCTCCACCTGTCCGTTTCCCCTTGGTACGCCAGTTGTAATTAGCGTGTGCTTAATTTTATTCTCTAAACAATACTCTTCAAACGGTTTAGACGTAAACGCTGTTCCCCGATCGGTGACCACATATTCAGGATTGCCAAAAACGGATTGGTGGTTCTTCATCTTGGCCAAAACTTCGACTGATGTGGTGGTTTTGCTTGGGAAAATCCACACAAATTTGGAAAAGGCATCTACAACTACAAACAGATATTTGAAATTTTTATTGGTGGATACCAATGGTCCCAAATGGTCTAGATGAAGTGAAGATAACGGATACATAATAATGACTCGCCAACTTCGTTTTCTCTATACACCATTCCTTGATCTAGTGAAAAATTCTCATACGGGCCATGATGTAGCAAAGATTTAATTAATTTTAACTTTTCATCTCTATCTTGAGCACTTGATATACTTGCAAGTAGCTGACTGGTGATAAGTAACACTACTGGATTCCGGCTTAATGCATCTACGTGCCTTAATTTTGTCCCTCTGCATTTTGTCTCTCTATTTTTCTGCAATAATATTGCCCATAACCTAATTTACACGCGTCCGTATGTAGCTCTGTCTCAGCTTTAGGTTTGAAAATTTTCAAAACAGGATCCGACATTAACAGCTTCTTCAAATTGGTAAATGCTTCACGCTGAATTTCGGTGAAAATGAATCTTGAATCTTTTATTAATAGTTCAGTGAGTAGACGAGCTATAATTGCGTAGAACCCTAATACTTGATAAAAAAAGTCGAAAGCTCTTTTTGCATATTTTAGATTTTCTCCTCAATAGTTTTTTATTACTTTCGATCAATATTGAGAGGCTGACTACTTAAAATAGACCACCAAACTTCCTTAAAAAATCTTTCGACTTTTTTCAAATTTTCTAAAAATATATGCCTATTGGAAACTACTTTTGCATACAGCTATAGGACCAACTAACTCTTGATCAATCACTGTTTACACGTAACCCTTCTCCACATCAGTTATCAAAGGTTTCATTCGATTATTTGCTACTATTTGCTACATTTAAGAATCCTGTATAAACTTCTTTTTCAAAAGATTGGTAATACTGGATTAGATGTTAAGTAAATTAAACTTGTAACATTTACTTATTTTTACACGATCCAGCCAACGTCGAAACTTTAGGTTCACCAATTTTCGATCGTAGATGAAGTATTTAAATTTCTTTAGCGTACATACCAGAACTTCTTGCTTGTTAAACTAGTGTATAATTTTGTTACACTTTCGTGAAGGATCTCGATCTCAACATGAACTGCCTCATTCTTAAAAAGCATTGTCAACATCAAGTACGGCAATGATTTTAGTGTGTGTAAGCATTTGCTTGAGCCAGTTAAATGCGGTGGACCGAGCTTCAGCCCACTTGTATTCGATGACGTGTTGTAGCAGATGATCGATTGGGCCATGCGATTATTTAAGCGGTTAAGAAATCGCGCGAAATCGAATTAAGTTATGATTGCCGGCTTTTTTAATTTAGAAAATCGATGGATTTCGACAGAAGAAGCATTTTGATATTACTTGGATTTACCAACAAACCAGTGAATTAAGCTTGGATTTTCTCTTTCGAGTGTCGATGGGTCGATGAGGAAGTACGTGTGCGACCATCCTTCTTTTTCTTTGTGAACCCTTGACCCTGTAGGCAATTAAACAGCAATGCTGTCAACAGTTATAGTGCCCTCTCCTTCATTTCTCTCCTCTCCTTCCTTAGGTTATTCGGCTACTATCGCAAGAAATAGAGTTTGGCTTTTTCGAATGTGGCGGAGTTTTCAGGATCGTATACGAATCTCCAAAACTAAGAATCTTTTCAGCGATCATTCGGTTGTTTTCAACTGTGGTGACCTGAATCTTAACTATGTTTGCCTTTCGTTGCTTTCAGTTCCTTCATAATCTGTACGAGAACGGTTAGCTGAAGTATTCAGAACTACCTTTTATTTATTTCGTAGGGCTACCTCTGTAAATACGACTTGGTTTGGTTTTATAAGCCGCACATTCAAAAATGCTAACAAGTTGCGGTTTACTAGTATATTACTTGAATGGCAAAAGGAAACTATCTGCGACGTCAGATATAGTGAAAACATTTTTTTTAACTTGGTTAAAATTGGTTTGGTCCGGGAAGGTCGACTGTTAACAACTTTGTTTCATTTTGTAGATTTTTTGTGTAGTATACGATATCCTCTAATTTTTAGAAGGATTTGATAAAACTGATCCTTCAATTCTAATCAATAGTAAACTGGATAAATACAATTGTGGTTTCGTTCCTATCAAATGACCACAATCTTATTTAGGTGTCATCTTCTCACCATTTTAAATCACAATTCAAATCGTACGAAATTCTGTGTGAAAAAGTCAAAACTAATTTGAATCTCCAAATATTTCAAAGAATTTTGATTTTATAACAATTTTAAAATTTCACCTTTGTCTGAATTTCGTAAAATTTAAGAGTCGATATTCCAAAATAATAGTCTTCGATAATCAAATTTATTTTGATGATTGAACTCAAAAATTACCAAGAAAATTAGGATCTGAACAATTAAAAAAAAATAATAAAAATTCAATAATTTTAAGAATTATATATGAGAGGATTGATTTTTTCATATTCATCAAGATTTTTAGAATTTCGAAAGCCGAGTAAATTTCAGGAGCACAATTTTTCCCAAAAACATATTAACAATCATGTTCAGAGCAAGTCTAGAGTTTCAAAATTTTCAAAAGATTCAAGAAACTTCTTCATGAAGTGAGTGTGTTTTCACGAAATTTTACCAAATTTAGAGAATTCCGTCAAAATTTTAAGAATTTCAAAATTTCCGAATTTTTAAAAAATTAAGGAATCCTAAATCATAGCTTTTAAAATTACATGGAAATTCGTAAATCTGAACAAATTCAAAAATTTAATTCATTTTACACGTTTCTAAGATTTTCAAAATTATCAGATTTTTAGAATTTCAGAAGGGTCAGAACTCATCATCTTAAGAAAATAAAAAATTTAAAAAATTTCGAGAAATTTTCTACACTTTTAAGTTTACAAATTTAAAGAATAAGGCGAAAATCGAATTTTTAGATTTCAATAATTTTCAGGTTACAAATAAATTGGAATTATCCAATATTACCTTACGAAATTGTCGAAATTCTAAATTCCGCATTAAGAGTAGAATACGTCAACCGAAAACCGAAATTTTAAAGTTGGGCTCGGAATTCGCCTAATTAAAATTTTTCAAAATTACGAAATTCGAATTTAACAAAAATTTAATTTTTAAAATCGAAAAGTCATCACAGCGAGTCAAAATCTTAAAAAACATTTTCAAATATTCATTGTTAGTATCATTATTATAAATGACAATCCTTAAATAAACACGTTGACGAATTTTATCGAAAAATTCAAGAATTTAACACACACATTTAATTCTTGATTAACCGCTATTGTATAGGTGTTAAAGAATTTAAAAATTAACAAAAGCAATGTGTTTTCCTAAGAAATGTTGACATTTTTTAAGAATTTTCATTCAATTTTGATTTTTTTTTAGAACTTTCAGAAGTTTTAAGAAATTTAAGATTTCGAAATATGAACATGGATTTCAAAAATTTAAGGCATGAATAATTTTTTCGAATTTAAAGAATTTTATAAATTTTATGAATTTCAAAAATTTAATTAAAATTTGATTTTACTCAGAATATGTAGAATTTAAAAATTTGATAACGATATTTTAGGAGCATTTAGAACAGGTTGTATAGCTAAAAGGGTTTTACCCTTACTGCTCTCTCAGATCAAAAATTCATTTAGGTTTGCCACGATTTAACCGCAGCTTTCCATAGGAAGCCGGTTGATATTTAATAAAGTACGAAACTAATGAATTCCGGTAAATCTTTCTAGCCTGACAAAGAGTTTTCGAAAATTTATTCTTTTTAAAATATTATTCGTTCGCAAATTCGAAATAGAGTTCAAAATGGCATCCAAATCATAAGAACCTGTCGTAATTTGGGAGAGACTCCAGTTGATTTACATTAGAAAACAAAATAATCGGGACTATGCGACTGATGACTTATTGCGATGGTTAAATGGGAAAGGAGTGAAATTCAGGTTACTAAGACGTTAGTTCTAAACTTTTAAATTCCAGAAATTCGTAAAACCCCAAAAAGATATTTTTGTCGTTCTACGGAAGTAGTTGAAAAACAAATTTTTGAAGCGACAGAGTTAAATTTGTTGTTTAACCACTAATCCACTAAGTAAAAACGGTCAAAGAAAATGCCCTTTACGAAATAATTCAAAATATGGTGCAGAAAATGAAACAGGGTGTATTAAAAAATTCATATAATTTTTAAGAATTTCAAGAATTTAAAATAACTTTCAGATACCAAGTATTTAGGAGAGTAAAATTTTTTAAGAAATTGATAAATTTAAAGAACAAATTTTCTAAATTTTTACAAGTTTACCAATTTAAAGAATTCCGAGAAAGTCAGAATCTGAATAATTTTAAGAACAAAAATGTCAAGAATATTTAAGAAGTTAATTATTTAATTAATTTTTGGATCCCAATAATTTTAAGAATCAGATAAGACACGATTTAAATTGAGTTTTTCAAAAATTAAAGGAATTACATTTTTTAAACAAGTTCTATGAAATTCTAGAGTTTCAAAAATTTCAAGCAATTTAAAAATTAGGCCAAATTTAAAGAATTTCGTGAAAATTTTCAGAAATTTTCCGAATTTGCAAAAATTGAAGAAATTTAAGAATTTAATTAATTTTACATTTCTATACAATTTTAAGAATTATATTGTAAGATTTTTAGAATTTCAAGAAATTTATAAATTTTGAATTTTTTTTTTTCAGAATTTCAGAAGCGTCAGAACTCAAAAAATTAAGAAATTAAAAAATTTAAAAAATTTTAAGAAATTTTAAGAACTTCAAAAATGTCTTAAAATTTTATAATTTTACAAATTGAAACTCTCAGATAATCAGAATTTTGAAATGACAAAAAATTTAAAAATTTCAGTCATTAGTAGAAAGCATTTAAAACTTAAGTCAAATTTGTAAATTCTGTGTTACTTAATAATATTTTTTTAAATTTTGAAATAAGGAATATTTACGGAACATTCACAATGAAAAAATTTTTTACTTTTGACTTACAGGTTTGTATGAATTTCCAACATAATGAGCAAGTTCGTTAGAGAATTCGCTAAAGTTTCGCCATATGATAGAAATTGCACTAAAATCTCTTCATTTTCACTAGTTGAAGCTTTTGTCTAGAAAAGCATCCAACATGGCGGGTCGAAACCTTAACAATCATTTTCAGGCATTTATTGCTTTGTTTCTGAGTGCCGTTATTAAAAATTAAAATCCTTTAATAAACATTTTGAACCTTTTACGTTCGAGGCATTAACAAACAGATGGTGTTCAATTGGCCGGTTGTACTCGATCTCAAAAACTCAATCAAACAAATTTAATTTTAATAATTACCACTAATTTAAAAAATTTTAAGAATTTTATTTCATATTTGAATTATTTCAGAACTTTCAAAAATTTCAAGTCTCAAGTAATTTAAGAACTGTGTGAATTTTACAAATACCAATACTGAATTTATAGCTCTATAACTATAAATTCAGTATTGATGATATAATTTGAAAAGTTTCAACACATTGAAAAAATTAAATAAATTTGCAACTTTTGTCAATTTTAAGAATTCGAAAATTTTTAGCGCCTGTTAAAAAATTAACGAAATCGGATCTGATTTACAAATCATTTTTACAAATTTATGGAATTTTCGAAATTTTATGAACTTCAAAAAAATTTTAAAATTATGATGGCATTTTTGGAACATGCTGCGGACTGCAACTTGATATGGTTATAACAGTGAATCCTTGACCAATAAAGTCTAAAATTAAGCCAATATTGCAATTAAGCCTAATTAAAGGCTGGGACCTTTGTAATATCTATCTTGTAAATGAAAAGTAATACATAAGAGCAAATTATTTTAGTGAAATTAAGTTAAGCTTGAGAAGTCCAAGTAATAGAAACAAAGTATGATTGACGACGGCCCACATGATATTCTGTAAGCCGACTTATGAATAGAAGAAGGCCAAATAACGATTTATAATATGTATTTGAGGTCCTCTAACCAAACCTTGTATGTGCAAATGGTAAATTCTTCCAGTTCGGCCCAGAGAATGATAACTCTTTGTCGCCTTTAATTGCCAATTTATTTACAGTCAATTAAGAGGAAAAACAACCAGAAAAACTTAGTAATCTTCTCAAGAATATGGTGGAGATACACAGATGCTGTATTCGCAGTGACAATCTTAATTTCAGCCGATTTGATTTATGTTGAATCTTTCTTATGATTGTACAAGTAGTTTAGCCCTTTAAGGGCAATGGTTCCCTAATTTTTCACTTATTATTCACTGATGAATGGTAGTATCACTCATTACTCACCAATTATTCACATATCATTCGCTTATTATTTACTCTTTATTAACACCAATGAATCCCTGATTTTTCACTCATTATTCACTGGTGCATGGTAATCTCACTCATTACTCACCCCATTAATCACACATCATTCATTCATAATTAAGGCCAATTATTCCCTAATTTTTCGAATCGTGATCTCACTTATTACTCAACCATTATTCATTCATTATTCACTCATTATTCGTCATTACTCACCTATTACTCATATTCTCTGCTTATTCACAGATTACCCTTACAAATTAAATCTGAAGACAACATCATAGTGACTATCGAAAATATATTAATTTTAATATTGGTTAATTGTTTGATATTTCGCAAATTTAAGAAGTGTTGCAGAAATTATTCTGTCTCAAACGTTAAATTTGCAACCCATTTATAAAAAAAGCTCCGGCAGTTAACTTGAAACAACGTTTGGAATCAGCCCCAAACAGTTTTGCAACCCAATTTAATTTCACTTATCGATAATAGATTTGTACAAACGACTTACTACATTCATACATATCTAGTTATAAATAGCAACTACTTGGCTTACAGAAACTACAATTACTGTATGCGTGTTCCATTACCGTAAAATTAAATTTCTTGTTTTCATATACATATAGTATTTCGTTAAATTAAAATTAAATTTAAAATAACACAAAAAATCAGTAATAAGAAATCTTTTGATTTTAGTTTTCGTCTTAAATAAAATAAAGCAAAAAAACGACTTTAATACAAAAAAAAAACCTTTATTTTTGGTTTTATTATTCCGTGAGATATTTATTGCCGCCGATCGCAAACAGATATCAAAAATTTTCAATTGGTGCAATCGTTTGTTTCAAGAACTTTATCATTTGTTAAAATCTTTTCGATTTTTTTTCTTCACTTCTATTTGTATATTTTTTTGTTATACAAGACACAAAATATAAAAAAAAAATAAAAACTGTGTATAAATAAATTGAGAAACTAACAATTTATAAAAAATAAAAAATAAAAATTAAAATAAGAAAAGGTTAAGAGATATAGCGCGATATACAGTGGAATGTTGGTAATTAAAGTTCGGGTGATTGAAATAATATATTTCGATGGATGGGTGGGTGTGTGCGAATTTTATGTATAAGATCGCTTATCAACAGGATATTCCTGAAAAAATATTCTACTTTTATTATATGTATTGGGTTAACCAAATATTTTTTTGTATTCTTGGAACTGTATTTTTCTAGACTGCAAAATAACAATAAAATGAACATTGGTTAACTACATGGCGAATAAAAAATGCGTGCGGTACAAAAATTGGTTTGGTAATACTTGGTTTAACAAAAAAAAAGGCAAATACAATTCTTTATATTCGCGAACGCGCAAAACAAATGAGAAATTTATAAATAAGATAATTGGGGATAAAAATCAGGTGTTTTACTTTGTTTTCATGTCTTATATATGTATACACAAACATTTTTTTTTTTTTTTTATTGTACCTCTACTTGTTAACGATTATTGGTTATTTATTAATTTAACGTTAAATTTTTTGTTTTGCTTTATTTTTAGTTTAAGGAAGTTATTTGAATTATTTTATAATTATACGAGACACACAATTTTCTTGTAGTCACGTTTTTTTTCCTTCTCGTAGAGCTTATATAAATCAACTTAGTGCAATGAAAATTTCCGCACAGACATACCAACTTATCAATAAATTTCGGAAAGTGGTATTGTGATACTTTGATGACACTTTTGGAATATTGAACCACCGCCGCGCGACTTCAACAAACAAACAATATTGAATTTTTTTTTATATAACAAAACAAAATATTTATCCATATGCGATGAATAAATTTTACGGTTGTTATCGATTGTTATCGCGAGATCTTATGTGTGTCTATGTGTATACGTTTCTATTGTATGCAAATTTACTTATGTTGAATTTAATTTTTAGCAGTTAAGGTTATTATATGGACACAAAAGAATTGTTTGATTTTTTTTTTTGTGTCGTGAAAGACCAATTTGTTTAGTTTCAAGTGCAATAAGTCAGCTGGTTTCTTTACCCGGATGTGATTCAAACGTATATAGCCAAATTGGGCAATCTAAATTTTTATCTACTGCCAAAACCCTTCGCGAATCGAACGACATAAAATTCCCTCTTGTAAGTGATTATTTACTCATTCACTCATTACTCAATCATAATTCTTTGATTATTCACTCTGTTCTCTCATTATTCACTGATTATTCACTAGCCATCATTCAGTGAATAATGAAATAAAAGAGTGAATATTGAATGAATAATGAGTGACATATAACTGAATAATAAGAGATTAATCTGCGAGTAATGAGATAACAGTGAGTAAATTATCACTGGTGGGTGAATAATGAATGAATTCATATAAAATTCGATTTTTTTTTGTTGGTATTCGAAATTATTCGTAGTTTTAGTTCTAGATTTTGGGCATTGAGTGAGGAAGCGCATGGTTAGAGATTATTCACAATTTTCGAAATTATTTCGATGATATTCGGGAATATTCAAAAATTACTTATTAGTCCAAATATTTCGATATTTTTCACAGTAATTCAAATTGTGAAAAATTATTTCTGTTTTTTTGTAGTGGACTGGAAAATGAGTGGCACATATGTAATTGCAAACACAAAATTTCATAGGATATAGGAGAATAAATTAATTTCACAAACTTCTTAAGAATTGAGTTGTAAAATTTTGTGTTTTTGCCCAAATATTACTTACGTAGTGCTATAAAAACAGCTTCTTTGTACTCACCTGAAATAAAGAAGAAAATAAAAAAATTATTAAAATATTTCATAAATTACTTTTTCAGCTATGACTAAATGCCTCAAGTAAATCATAATTTAATAAGCAAATCTTGCACGTAACTTTATCAGCAAACATAAAATTATTCCACTCTACGATTCCAACAATAATTTTCAAGTTCCACCGTTTAAATCAAGAAAGATTAAATTGTCCGTTTGGGCTGTAAATACTGACTAGATGAATTACACATAAAAGTAGCTTCATGACAAACAAATTTTGGTTTTGATCATCAGGCCGAGGACAAGAACTAAAACGCAAAATGTAAACTAATTTTGTCTTCCTCGTAAAGCTGCCAAATATTCTCTATGGGGTTTCAGTGCCTGAATGACGGGTATTTAGTCCGAATAAAACACCCTGTTATAATTAGCCGAAAGTTTTCAGACGAAAGGCAAAAAATTTCGATAATGCTGATTATGTCTCTGCTATCTCACCGATCTAATTTTATAATAATTAATAAAAGTTGTTATATATCAAGTTAAGCAAAATCGAATTTGGAAAGTGGTTCAATATGAGTGTCGTACCAATAGTTAACCCTAGAAAAATTACCCGGTCACGTTTCATGTTCGGAGCGCGAAACAATTCGTTTGAAAAAAGGCCCTCAAAAATTGTGAAAATTTGTAAAAATTCAACCTTTAAAGTGTATTGTGGATAAAGGTGGTTCAATAAGAGCGCCTTGCCAATAGTTATTAAAATAAAATAAATCCATAAAAATTGACCTCTAAATGACCTCTAACAATTTTTTTTTTGGCTAAAATCTTATTTAGCGATATACCTAGTGAGCCGTTATTTTCAAGAAACTACCTATAATTTCTGATTTCTAATGGCCTAAGAGTGAACTTTAAATTGTGTGTGAATGATTGCTCCCATTTTCAAAGAGTTTAAAATAAATCGTCGTTTAAAAAAGATTTTAATAACCGATATTTAACGAAAACGTTAAAAAACGGGTCGAAAATTAATTAAAATAAACATGGGACGATCTCGTAAAAGTTGTCGGCCAGCATGTTTAAAGCATAATTTTCAACACAGTGTTTAGTGCAAAACAAATTGCTTGGTCAATTATGTCTGGGAAACAATTATCGTTGGACTGAACGATTGGATGTCGGACTGAACGATTAATTCATCACATACGAATATCGGTTCTCAAGGAAGATACACTTAATTTAGTATGATACATTTCAGATACAGATGCAAATTAGACAAAGCACGGATGAAATTCCTACCGTAAAACAGTCGTTAACCTGTAATTAATCGTTAACGGCTGCAGAAGATATAGATCCACGGGTCAGCCGTTTGATTTTATAAAAAGTTGATGGAGAACCAATTAAATAAAGATTATTGCTTGATGCCGGCTTCCAGGCAATTTTTATTCCATCATCGCAGAAGATGGGTGAACAAAGTAAAAGGTCGAATGTTTAATGCTTCTATCTCACAGTAATTAAATCGACAAATGTAATCCTGTCGACACAGTTGGGCGAGTAAATTACACCATGTAATTTACACAGTTTTCTATCACAAGATTCACGAGTTATTATTTTTAACTCTGTAATATTATTTGTTAAAATTTTCTGTTGCTTGACATTAAATATTTTTTATGAAAGCGTTTATTGGTTAAGTTGGGAGACACGATCTTTAAACATAGAACTACGTCTAAAGTAAGATGGTTAATCAGAAGCCTTGTAACTTCATTTTGTTGTAGTCAAATCATTATTTGTTCCAAGCAAATTGTGCCAAGTTCATAAGTAGCTTCGCGACAAAAAAGTTTTGGCTTTGAGCATCAGTGTCTTTGCTATTTCACCCACCTAATTTTCAACCAGAATCAAACAGAGTCTGGAACAAGTTTCAAATGCAGACCCCGGAATAATTTGTTGAGAATCACATATAAAATTTAAAAAATTGTTGAAATTCGACTTTTAAAGTGTCATGTCTGGAAAATGGTTTAATAAGAGCATCTTGGCAATAGTTATCCCTGTAAAAATTATCACGCGAAGTTTCACGTGAGAAGCCCAGGAAATCCAACTTTTGAATCAAAGGCCCATGTACAATTTTAAAATTTGTAAAAATTTAACCTTTAAAGCGTTATGTCTGGAAAGTGGTTCAATTAGATTGCCTTACCAATAGTTACCCTTCAAAAATAAATCAGGTCAATTTTCAAGCGGGGAGCTCGAGAAAATTCGCTTAAATGAAAGGCCTAAATAAAATTTATTTTTTTTAAGACAGTCAACCCTTAATGTAATATTTCTGGAACGTGGTTTAATTAGTGTGGCAATCCATAAAAAAACTATCAGGTCAAGTTCAAATGAAATCAGTGGCTTAGAAAGGTAATTTGGCCGTTTCTAATACCTACAAATTCTACAATAAAGCAACGAAAAAAAGATCATTACAACACAACAACAAAAATAAATAAGCATAAAAATTCGTACGGCGGAATTAAGTGTGCGGGAATTAATTCCGCCGAAAACTTTTGTATGTCGAAACTAATTCATGTGCAATAAGAATTAAATCCGCGACATCAATTTGGTTTCTGAATGAATAAATTTCCCGCGGATTTAATTCAGTTTTTAAAAATTAGGTGTTGAGGATTTAATTCATTGATTGATTTCAACTTATTAGATTACAAAAGCCGCGGCTTTAATTCTTAATTGAAAACAAATCAATTTCGTTCAATTAATTTCGCTCGTAATGGGATATATAGTATGGTTGATATAATGCGATGATGAACGAATGTAAATGTTTTAATGTATGTGATTGTGGCAATATATGTGATTGATATATTGTGACGGCAAGCGAATGTAAATATTTATATGTGTAAATCGGAGTGAGGCGCGACAGATCAATGATCTTAAAACAAATCATATAAGGCAACGAAAAAAAAAATCATTACAATTGCTGAGGTTGCTTGAGATATCCGCACGATTATCTGAACTCGATTGCAGACAAATGTTTTCCATGGATCTGGATCTCCTCGAATCCATGACAAAACAATAGTGGAGTCAGTCCAAAAATTTGGAAGATTGACTTCACGTATTGATGCAATTTCGTTGCTAGAACAGCCCCGCACAATTCAATCCTTGGAATTGTAAGAACCCGTTTTGGAGTTACCTTACATTTTGCGAATAGGAAACGAACGAAAACTTCACGATGAACTGTTTCGATTCGTAAATATGTTGCAGCAGAATAAGCGTGCGTTGATCCATCACAAAACGTGTGGAGTTCGAAAGTTTCTTGACTGTTGTCAGTATGTATCCAACGAGGAATTTTGATTTGATTAATATTGTTCAAACTCTCGATGAATGATTGCCAATCTTGAGCTAGATTGTGTGGAAGTTGATCGTCCCAATCAAGTCCTTCGCACCACAATCGTTTAGTTTAAGAAACCTTTTGGCGACTATAATAATTGGATTGATCCATCCCAACGGATCAATTCAGCGAACAATTGTAGACAGAACCGTACGTTTCGTGTGATTCTTAGTTTCTAGATCGAAATTTATTTTATAGTGAAATTCATCATTTTAAGGGGTGCCAATACATACCTAGTGCTTTAATCGAGTCATTTTTTACGACTGAGCAATCTTGTTCTCGCGATACTCTAGTGGAATTGATAATAGTACTTGTACTGCGTTGCTTGACCATTTTCTTATTTCAAAACCTTCTCAATGTCGCTTGTAAACACATACTTGAAGAAACGCCAGTTCATGATGACAGCTGATAATAAGTCTGATTGAAGCGCTGGACCCATTAATAGAATGTCGTTCAGTGACTGTTGATTTGACGTTTTCGCTGAAGCCTCAAACACAACACGAAGTTTGGTGGTGGAACTAGTAGTCTTAAGCACTGGATGATGTGGTAAATAGCAACACTGAAATGAAGTGACGGTCTTTTTGATGGTTTTGTAATCCGACTCGGGAGATGTTTCCAATTCCATTTGTCCTAGTTCGAGATATTCGTTGATGACTGTAGAATATTGTGAATGGAATGATGGATCTCGATGGAATCGCCTTTCTAATTGTAAAAATCGATCAAAAGCCATTTTGTAAGATGAACCGATAACTAACTATTTGCCATTACATTGACGCTTGTGAGTTTTCTGAAAGAACTTTTCACACGAATTGTCTTCCTTGGACAATGTTTTTTTGTTTTGGATCTCTTCTATTTTCCAAAACTCGCACGCACGAGCTGATGGCAATTAAAATTAATGCTTTGGTGTGATTAGTTTGAGAGCCACCAATACCATTTACCTGAGCGCGAATGGATGTCTTTGGTAACCCTAAACGTTGAGCAGCTGCATGAGTGATTAGGGTGGCTTGGGATCGTTGATCGACTAAAGCACGAAATGGAATGAGTTGACCATTATTAGCACGAATATGAATGATCGCAGTAGCTAATAAAATTTGACTTCGAATATTTGGTTTCGATTTGTTGATTTCGTAGCGTGATTACAAAATGGAATTTGCGTCGTAGGGTTAGACGCGGATGATGATGTAACCGAATCATCGTTGGATTTCACAAAATGAAGCAAGTATGGTGGCCACCACCACATTGAATGCAAGGCAATTGAAACAATGCTTAAATTTTTCGACTAATTCTTTGCGTACATGTACGGATAGTTTGAGAAACGACGAACATTTCCGTATGTGTGGTTCTCGGCAATGTGGACACTGTACTGATATTGAATTGGATACGTGGTTTCCTATTCGATGAATTGGGATTTGTTTTAATAAATCCTCATGAATTCTTTGATGAGGAAAACGATTCATTCGGATTGGATGATGGCTTCTTGGCATCACCTGCGTGAATCAATGGAAGAGAGGCTATGTATGTAGTTGGATTTCTATTGCGTTCTCTAAATCACTCCATAATGGTATCTTCTTTGCATCGAAGGATTGAAGGCAGAATGTTCGAGTATCGTGATGTAGTTTCTGCAACACAATACGAACGAAAATCGCTTGGTTTGATTCGATATTTAATTGAGAAATTATATGTATGGATGATAGAGAAAAACTTAATAGTCGTTGGATTTCTTCCCGAGTATCTCTTTTAAGCTCGGGCTGCATCAGGAAAGCGTCCGTCTGTCGCGGGAATAGCATTCGTTTATTGTTATAGTTTTTGTCAATATCAAACAACCGTAATTTTTGAGAGGACGATAAAATCGCGTTATCACTAATTTGCTTGAAAGAATCGATAAATGAAGGCTATTCTAAAACGTTGCCAGCGAATTTAGGCAGGTCGAGTTTTGGTAATCGCACGTTTAATGGTTCCGTACGCGTAATCACTGACGATGCTCGTCGATCCGAAAGCGATTGAGCAGACGGTGGAAACCCAATCACAAACGCTTCCTCTATTTCCGCCGTTGAACTTAGAAATGCCTATTCATCTAATTTGACGAAAATCCGAATAAAACTTTTCTAAACAAGCCAATCGACGATTAAATTAAGATTTCGATTTTCTAGGCGCAGAATCTTTTCTAAAATTCGTCAATTGTTTCTTCACGAACTCAAGCAATCGATATTGATGAGTGATCAATGAATCTGCGTTATTGATTCGTCGCCCATTTTGTAATCGTTCAATGGTTGAATCGGAAAAATATCGTAGAATTTGTCGCACAACTCACTAAATGGCCTACCATTTATTGTATGGTAACACCTTGTATAAAATTTATAACGTTGATACATTTGTCAAATGACATTTACAACTTGTATTTATTATATCCGTTTTTAATTTCAGGGAAATCATTACTATAGACCGCATCAACGTAAAATTCTTGTGGGTTTGTTAGTGGGGTTGTTAGTCCTTGTGGGGTTTTTAGTCTCCCATAGGGCGCCTCCCCGGGTGGCGGATAGGGGAACGCCTATAATATATTATGGGTACCAGGGAAATCAAATACCTGGGGCGGACCAAAACTAACATCTTAGGAGCGTCTGTTCCCCATGTCAGGGGCAGCACCACCCAGCGTCTGTTTCCCATGTTAGGGACGGCTGAATTTTATGTATTTTTGGACGATATACTCAAGACTCACAACTCCAGAGAAGGCTACTCTAAACCATAACATGAGTTTGAAGGAAGAAGTGAAGTATACGGTGCAGGGAGTCGGATCCCCAGTACCGGCGTCTGGTCAGGGTGAGCAAGCAGGCTTGCAGTCGTCGTTATTCAGCAACTGCAGCTCTTCACCAGTGGATCACTTGGCTGGTATAGAGTTAATAGCTACAAGTAGTAGTACGTTTGCGGATCCGGTCGGTCGAGGACAACGGATGATAGGGACGCCACCGCGTAGAAATAATAGCTTACATAGGACTCCTCCCAAAGCAGCAGCGAAGCCAAACTTATCAGGCAGCGGTAAGGAACCTATAAAGACAATAGCGAGGGGGATATCGTGGAGATCTCCAACAGAACCCCAAACAAAAATAAAAAGGGGATAACCAGTAAGGGTAGTGGAAAGGAAGCTCCAAACAACATGCAAGTCTACCTCAACAGTGCACAGAATATGCTCATATTAACGACAACGGAGGAAATAGACTTGAATGGTAAATGCAGGGACATCATTAGCAGAATGAAAGTCGCAGCTGCCAGACAGGCCAATATATCCAATGTGGTGAAACTGGGCCTCCTTGAGCTTGAGGATTTCATAAACACCATTTGCTACGAAGAGGGAAAGCGAAAAGAAGATGAGGGTCAACGGGCAAGTCTACCTCAGCCCCAACAGCAAAAACCCAATTGCGCAAATAATACCCCAGCTCAAGCGTTGGGTAGCAAGAGAACTGCCTCCAGTCCGGCCGACCTAATCCAAGAAAAGAAGGTCAGAGAAGAGGTACCGAAGGAGGGATGGCAGCCTGTCGAGTCCAGAAGCCAAAAGCGCCATCGGAAGAAGGGAGAAAAGGAGCGGGAAGGCCAGCAAACCGACAACCGGGAAGCAACTATTACCCCCATGCACTCGAAACCGAGGAAAAGCCGAGGTGGTACCAGGCCTGAGGCTCTCCTATTAAAGCCGGCAACAGGACAATCCTATGCAGATGTCCTAAAGGAGATCCGAGCAAAGATCAACCCTGACGAGTCTCAAACAGAAGTTAAAGCTATCCGGCAAACCAGAGCCGGAGAGATACTCCTAGAACTAGGATACCGAACCAAAAACAAAGATGGTTTTCGGGAGGCCCTTAGCAACATTTTGGGGGATAAAGCTAAAGTGGTGAGTCTTGGAGGAATATTGACTGGTGCAGTAGTAAGGCAGATGTGGAAAAAGGCCTTAGAGCAAAAATACCCGAGTCGGAAGACATAGAGGTCCGTCTGTTTCCGAGCCCCAGGAAACAACAAGTAGCGGTCGTAGCCCTGAATAGTAAAGCGGCTATTAGCTCCTTAACCACGGCGTCATTAAAGTAGGTTGGACTGGCTTCAGAGTCCGTAAAAGAGTCATTGCGGTGCGCTGTTTTAGGTGTTTTGGCTACGGCCATCTAGCTAGAGAATGTCAGGGACCGGACAGAAGTAAGCTTTGCTATAAGTATTTTAGTACCGACCATATAGCAGAGGTGTGCACTGCCCAGGAGCACTGCGTGCTCTGCACGCATATTCCAGGATCCGGGAAGTGCAAGGTGTACAGGGAAGCACTCCAGGCGGCCAAAAAACGCCTATGATGCTACGGATAATACAGGGTAACATGCATCGTAGCAGAATTGCTGACTACCTTCTACCGCAGTTGGCAGCTGAAAAAGGAGCGGAGCTGCTTCTCCTAAGTGAGCAGTATTGTAATAGGGAGTCGTCATTATGGTATTCTGACTTGTTGGGAACCGCTGCAGTCTGGATTCCTAACGGAAAGATCCACGTCCAGAACCATGGGGCAGGTGTTGGATACGTGTGGGTGAAATGCAAAGAGGCAACATATTTTAGTTGCTATTTCACCCTAAATGAGGCGATTGCAGTATTCCAATCGAAACTCGACGCGCTGGAGGATGAGATTATGAATACGGCTGGAAGTGTGGTGGTAGCTGGAGACTTTAACGCTAGAGCACTTGAGTGGGGAATGCCTCACCCAGACACCAGAGGCAGGCTTACTTTGGAGATGGCCGCTAGGACGAGGCTTATAGTTTTAAATGAAGGCCACACTACCACATTTCGACGGGCAGGATATACCGAGACCATTCCTGCTATCACGCCCGCCTCGGAAGCCCTAATTTCACTGACACGCGGATGGAGAGTTATGGAAGATTATTCGGGAAGTGATCATCAATACATTACTTTTGCAGTCGGTAATGAACCCCGATTAATTTCGCAAAATAAACCAGGCAGGTGGAACCTAAAAAGGCTGAATAGTGAGCGGTTCGTAGCAGAACTAAAAAATGGGGGACAAGGCATTGAAGACACAGCGAAAGGGAGCGGTAGAGCCGCAACGGAGAAACAGGTTTGGGTCACTATGTGTCTTATAGATACAGCCTGCAAGGTCGCTATGCCGCAGACGAAACCCAGACACGGTAAGCCATCCAAATACTGGTGGACGTCGGATATAGCGGAATTAAGGAGGAAATGCTTTGCACTACGGCGAAAGGCCCAACGCACGGCCAACCAAGCCGAAGCCTATCAAGTTTCTGCAGCGCATAGGTGTGCAAGGAAGCAACTACGATACGCTATTAATAAGAGCAAGATCAGCTGCTGGAGAAACCTTTTTGACGATATCGATAGGCATCCATGGGGACTAGGCTATAAAATAGTCACACGGAAGCTTGGAGCGCAGAAGCCTACCCAAGTAATGGATTGTGTTACTATGGAGAGGATTCTCCGTACCCTCTTCCCTAACCAGCCGTAACGGGATTAAATTGTTTTTGCTTAGAACATAGAGGCCCCGCTTTTCTCGGAGCAAGAACTGGAAAGAGCTGTTCTGTCAATGAAGAACAAAAAGGTCCCTGGACCAGATGGAATAACCAGCGAGATCCTAAAGATAGTATGGCGGGAAGACCCAAACTTGCTGCTACGTATGTACAACTCGTGCCTTCGTGAAGGAGTGTTCAGCACGCGGTGGAAAAGAGCGAGGTTAGCTCTTATTAGTAAAGGCAAAGCGGATCCAGAGCTGCCCTCATCATATCGACCATTATGTCTGCTCAACACAACGGGGAAGTAATGGAGAAACTAATAAGAGCAAGACTGATTGACGCGATCCAAGCCGCTTGTGACCTTTCACCATGACAATATGGCTTCAGGGCATCATTATCAACTATAGATGCTATTAGAGAGGTAACGGACGCCGTACGTATAGAGCTGAAAACCGCAACCATTTTACAAGGCGCATTGTGCTATTAGTGACGCTCGACGTAAAAAATGCCTTCAACTCAGCAAGATACCATAGACCATAGCTTTCACATCCCGATGTACCTGCTGAGAATCCTAAATGATTACCTAAAGGATCGTATACTTCTTTATGAAACCGAGGACGGTCAAAGGAGTTTGATGATTACAGGAGGAGTTGCACAGGGATCAATTCTAGGACCCGACCTCTGGAACGCAAACTATGACAGCCTCCTGCGAGAGGAAATGCCGGACGAAACATACTTAGTAGGATACGCGGACGACATTGCAGTACTAGTCGCTGCTCGTGATTCTAAGCAGGGACAGTGGAAATTAAACCAGGTAATGCGCACTGTAAATCGCTTGATGAAAGCTTATGGACTATCCCTGGCTTATAACAAAACGGAGATCGCTGTGCTGACAAAAAAACAGATACAAACTGCTTTCCTAATGTGCGTCGGCGAGCAAGTCATAGAGACAGCCCCGACAGTTAAATATCTGGGAATCATTATTGACGCAAAGTTGAGCTTTTTCGAGCAGATCAAGCAGACAGCGGATAAGGCGGCAAGAGTGGTATCAGCAAGCAGACGGCGCCTTCTAATGTCAGCGGCCCAGTCAGTTCTACTGTATGGCGCGGAGATTTGGGCCGACTCCTTGAGTAGGGAGGTATATCGGAAGCGACTGGCTCAGGTACAGAAGCGGGGAGCTCTACGAGTAGCATCGGCATACCGGACAGTGTCCAAAGCAGCCATACTTGTGATAGCGGGCTGCATCCCCATCGACATTTTGGCCAAGGAGCGGAAAGCAATCTACCTGCGAAAGGCTGAAGTGGGAAGGAAACTAGCGAGTTTGGAGGGAAGAGCTCGAACTCTAGAGCGCTGGCAGGCAAAATGGGAGCGCGAAACCACGGGAAGATGGACTGCAAGGCTTATCCCAAAAGTAAGTGAGTGGGCCGAACGCCAGCACAGCGAGGTCGACTACTACATAACTCAATTCCTGAGTGGGCATGGCTATTTTAGGAAATACCTACACACAATGGGGAAGGCAGATTCCCAGGAGTGTATCTACTGCCCAGGTGTAGTGGACGATGCGGAGCTTACCTTCTTCCAATGTGGAAACTTGGCCAAGCAAAGAAGAGGGATGCAGGAGGCACCAGGCTTGTGGTTCACAGAGACCGCTGCTGAATATTTGCTTCGCGGGGAAGAATCGTGGAGGCGGATGAAGGTTTTTGCCGAGGAAATCTTAAAATCCAAAAAATTCGACCTAGATAGAAGTGTCTAGTTGATGGGAGTGCTCTAGCAGAGCTGCAAAATATAAGATCTAGTCCGAAGTAATGTGACAAACAGTTCCAGACTAGATCGGAAGAAGGGGAGATGTTTTTAGTCGGTAGTCCGACAACGGGAGTCCGACACTCCGTG
Source organism: Tipula vernalis (assembly GCA_958295665.1). NCBI lineage: Eukaryota > Metazoa > Arthropoda > Insecta > Diptera > Tipulidae > Tipula > Tipula vernalis. The sequence goes on from OY282558.1 coordinate 70,520,301, forward strand.
CGTAAATGCATTTTCACCTATCCCACCACAAAAAAAAAAAATAACAAAAAAGGACCGCATCAACAGTGTCAGCTGAATTCCCCATCAAATCAGGCTAAGTGTTTTTTTAGTGTTTTTAATTTATGTTTTTTTAGAACAAAAATGTTAATTTGTTTTCTTTTCCAGATGATCGATAACCGTATAATGTGTCTATTGAGTGTCCTTGACATTGAATCTGCCTCAACCAGAACTTGTTGTGATGTTTCCACCTTTGATGTGTTAAGGAAACGGTTTCTTTTTTATTTCAATTTTGAACAAAAGATCTAACAAGATCTATCAAAAATCTGGCAGATGACCGTTAGCTACTTTTATCGAATAGTAGAATTTACTAATATTACAAAGCGTATTTGATGATTGGATTGGCATGCATGCTTAGTTGCTTGTAAAATTTAAAAAATGGTATTTTACACGAGTATGGCCATAGTAAATGTCGACTGAGTCTCGCTAGTTATGGGTAATTAGTCCGAAGTGCCTATAGAATAAACTAATCTGAATTTTTACTTTTATTAATTTTTTGTTGAATATTAATTAATGGATGTAATATCTGATATTCGATTAACACGAGAACTATATTAGTATTTACGAACAGTAATTCAACGAAACTGATGAGAAGATTGATTTTTTTCATAATCATAAGCTCATCAGTTCGAAACTGGATTGAATTCTCTTACAATCTTCGGAACATATTAAAAAATCATATAATCTGAATTGTCTAAATATTTAACAACAAAACTTTACTGATGCACATTAGGTAGGGGCCTAACCTCTAGAGATATTGATAGAATTAAAAATCAAACGAAACCGAATTTGTTGTGTAACAATTTAGCTACCCCCATTTCAAAGATTATTCTATTCAGTGGGATGACAATCATACAATGTGATACTTTAACACGCCACTATTTATTTTAACGCACTTGTGTGTAAAATTCTTTTGCTTTTACGACGTAAGAAAAGAACCGTCTTCGACTCGAATAATTTAATAAAACAAATATTTGAATTTATTTAGGATTTGGCTAATTTTAGATCCCTAATGCTTTTGGTCACCAGATGTGAGATAATTATAAAACTAAAATCTAAATATTTACCACACACATGTGTGCCCTGAGATCATCAAAATCTCGATACTAATCTACCCAAATGTATGTAAAACCTTTTTCTAATATCCTTGTAAATATTATATTTACAACCCCACCCACTGTCTTAAAAGTGTTAATTGAATTCGGATAAAAATTGCTGTGTCTGAGAAAAACTCCAAGATATTTACCCATCTACAAATAAAGGTTACATTATCGTCCTGTAAAATATGTATAATTATTGAATACCTTCAACCCCTTTTTCGGAAGTAAACATTGTAAAAACACAAACAAATTTATCCTCCACCTCCGCCTTTGAAATTCCTTTAAGAAAAACTTTTTATTTATTTTTGTGACAAAAATCTGTTTGAATTTTATTTCGGATACGAGGAGACCCAACACAAAATAAAAAGTAAATTATGATTTGTCTGAAGATTTGTGAGACGAGATAAAAACGTAATATTTGATTTTAATTAGAAATCAACTGTACTAAAGTGTCACTATTTTATTATCACTGGTAGAGGGGATCAGACAAGAAATTTCAGAATTTCTGACCTTTCCGACCACTCATATAAGGTTCCTACTCGCTGTATACACATAAACTTGTCCATATACAGAGAGGAGATTGTAAGCATTTTGTTATCAATATAAAACTATGTATACAGTTTGCACGAAACTACAAAGACACGAATTTTTTTTTTTTTCATGTTGTTGCTGCGCTCTCTTATCATATCAGTGACGCGAACCAAAATAATAAAAAAAAAGGATTTAAAAAAAATTTCTTATATACTATATTTTGTCTTATCTCGAGAAAATTTCTTTGCAGTTGCACATTGTAGAAAATAAATAAATAAGAATAAGGATATTTTGTGTTTTTTTTTTTTCTTGGGAATTGACAAAAAAGCAACTCTGAAGAATGGGATTTTCTTCTATGGTGAATTTGGGTTGTGCTGGTGTGTTGTTTGAATGAGATTTGAATATCAATTTTGTTAGTGTTTTGTTGTCTTGACGATAACCTTATTTTTATTTTTTTTTATTACTTAGCTAAGAATAAGAAACATATACACACATACATGTACATACATAAAGTAAGATAAGACAATAATTTTTCTTAAATACACATTTGAACACCCTTTTATTTCACCTAAACTTCATCATCATCATCATCATCATCATCATCATGTGCTTTTATCACAATAATTGTTAATTCTTATTAACATACATCAACAGTATGTACATTATGTTGAGATAGATATTGATATATGTGGTACATATACACAACACACAGTATACGAAATTTAATTTTCATAATTTTCATAAATTTTCCCAAAAAATATATTTGTTATCATCATCACCTAATTTTCTTCATTATATACATCATATCAATCTGTTATATATTACAAAATATTTTCCATTTTTAGATTATGATGATTCATCATAATTTTACATTTTCTTCCAACCGAAATATAACATCAAGCAAAAAAAAAAAAAAAAATGAAAATTAGACAGATTTTCTTAAGATTTAGCTTAGCAGTTTGTCTAATATGTGTGTACGAGGAGACGAGAGAAAATTTATTTTTAATTCAATTTAAATTTTAAATTGATTGAAATTTAATAATTGCATATGAGATTGATACGATGTGATAAAAAAAAATCGGTGATCAAAATCGATTGATAATTTATTTATTTATAGGCGACAGGAAAATTTTAGTTGCTACTGTCATGAAAATTGATGTGATTACCGATATGTGGCAAAGTTAATTTGCTTACTATACAGTTTCATCAAAATGGCATAAATACCGTTAGTTAACAAATTCGGCACTTAAAAATGTGTTACGACTCTCATATCTAGAACGAACAGCTTATTCCAAGTTCATGAAAATATTTAAAATTTTAATTAAGACTAAATTATTTCGGATGACCTTGCAATGACCTTTATTTTTATTTTTTTTTTTTTTTGAAAATAGCTGTCATATCTGCAAAATGTAGCGAAATGGGACTATGGGATTATGCCACTTTAAAAGTAAATCAAAATTGAGTTGAAATAATCACAAAACTATAATTTCACCATTTTTGAAATTTTCTCAAATGTTAGTAAATTACAAGTTATTAACAACAGAATAAATTAATTATATTGTTCAGTGCAAAATTTTTCGGGATCGGTACGTAATTCTGTTTTAAAAAATGTTTTTTCGAAATTTTTGTTTCCCCAAAAATTCTGGTATGAAAAATTCTGTTTTGCAAAATTCTGTATTTTTAAACATATTAGTGGTCACTAACTTATTCATCAATTATCTACTCAGATAAAATATTTACTGTTCGGTGCTGAGTCCATTGTTATAGAATATTTTGTATAATGGTGCGCTTAGGTTTCGCATAAGTGAGGAAGCAAAAGCTGGGGGGCATTGCGGTTGACAAATTTAAGGCCGGAGATCAGGTTTAAGAGAAATGTGGATGTAGCATACCGACGGTGTGCGCTAAGTTTGATCCGTATATTTCGCTCGGTACCAGATGATGCGGCATATATAGTAGGGAAAATGTGACAAATTGATCTATTTGCAAGGAAGCGACACGAGCTACTCCTTAACGGATCCCAAACAACGGCTAGGGCGAATTTTAATCTGAATGGCAGCAACGTTAGAACGAACGAGATAAGGGATGATGAACATTTCACCTCATACCAATGATATATATGTACTTGGTTAACCCGCCAACAAGGTGAAGTTGACTTCTATCTGAAATCTGATCCAGCCGCTGATCGGGCATGGATATTTCCGTACACACCTGTATTGGTTCGGACGCAATGATATGTCCGAGTGCCCGGGCTGTAAGGGAGAGAATCAGAAGACGGGTTTTTCTTTTGCCTGACTCCGGAGAACCTCCACTTACGTATGGTGGGCTCAAATGATTCCTGGTCGTCTATTTGCAGCTTCGCAGCAGAAACTTTGGTTAAGTTACAGTGCGTTGAGCGCGAGCGGGAAACCAATAGTGGTTCATAACATAAACATAATAAAGAAGGTCCAATCAAACCCCACCTCGCAAAGAAATATTAAACCGGTAAAAATCCGGCACTATTAATTACACGGGAAAACTGTGTATTTCGAAGATTTTCACCCACTGACAGGTAAAAAGATACACACACACACACCCGTGCGGAGTTGCTAGACCTTCCATCGAGGCGCGTCCCCAGGTGGTGGATAGGGGCAACCCTCAACCGGTTCTCCGGTCGGGTCGGTGGGAAATAAAATACCACCCACGGACCAAAACTAGTATAAGGAAGCGTCTGTTCACCATGAGGTGCGGCTTTACTTAAAAACTAAACTAAATCCAGAAGCGTCTGCTCATAGTGGGCGGATCCCTGGTCAGCGTCTGTACCCCAGGAGGGGCGGCTAGTTAAATACTTGTCATGAAGTATAAAATGATAGGGGGAGGAACCCCGAATAATAAACTAATGATGTTCACGAAGGCGAAGGAAGAGTTTACGGTGCAGGCGAGCGGATCCCCAGTACCGGCAGTAGGGAGTGGGCAAGCAGGCTCCTTACGGTCGATATCCAGCAACTCCAATGTTACAACTGTGGCGAACTTGGCAGTCGTGACAGATATAAGTACAAGCGAAAGGAGGGAGTTAAGCGGCGGTAGTGAGAGTACTCCTAACGATCCTGTTACTGCAGTCGATCACTTGGCCGAGGTAACGGATATTACGTCAGGGAATAGTGAAGGACAACTCTTTGGTCTGTTCAATAGGAGTTCGAAAACACAAAGATCACCAATAAAGAGAGTGAGAGGAAATATGGAAGGCCTATTATCTCTGCCATCTCTGATGGGTGAGAGTGCTGGTATTATGGAGAGCGAAGCAAGCATGCTAGCAAGACTGGGAGCGAAAATTGTGGAGCTCTCGGAATTTATAAAGCCGAAGCAAAATGTTCATCATGACATCAAGAAACTGGTCAGTGTCATCCAGTCAACCTACGAGTCGGCAATGAGCAGGAGGGTGAAGAACACTGGTGTATCTCAGGGTTGTCAAACAGAGGTAACCCTTTTGGATGATCAAGGCCCTCGCAATGCCGGGCCTGACAATAGCAGAAATAGCGGATCCAGCAAGCGAAAGCGATCCTCACCAAACCAAATCGAGGGAAAACAAAATAAAAAAAAAGAGATAAGACTCCCATGCTACCCCCCGCAGGGACTCCACAGCTACGGAATTTGGAAGAATCAAATATCCAAGGAGTGGACGAATGGCGCAAGGTAGAGAAGGAGAAGGGCGAAAGGGCATCAGCGAAAAAAGAAGGACGCGCTATTAATAAAGAAGAGTGCGGTTTCGTTTGCCGATATCCTAAAGAAGGTCAAGGTTGATGTTAGCTTGAACAGCCTAGGGGAGAAGGTAGCGAACATACGTCGAACGGCGAAAGGCGATCTCCTAATGGAATTGCAAAGCATCGGAGAGCGGTCACAAACATCATTGTTCCGTGATCGACTTAAGGAAGCGATCGGAGGTGAAGTTGATGTGAAATCATTATCTTAAGAAACAGTTATCTTGATTAAAGATATAGATGAGGTTACTACTGCTCAAGATGTATTCGCTGCCCTGGAGAACCAATTCCCAGAGGTGAGAAGTGTGTGCGTAGTTAAGTCCATCAGCAGGGCTTACCGCGGAACGCAGACGGCAACGGTCAGAATACCAAGTAGCATGGTGAAGAGAATTATTTCGGTGGGAAAAGTCAAGATCGGGTGGGTGATTTGCCGGATTCGGGAAAGAATCGAACCAATGCGATGATTCAAATGTTGCAATTACGGGCACCGAGCGGCGAACTGTAGAAGTGTTGAGGATAGAGCTAAACTCTGCTGGAAGTGCGGGAGTGAAGGGCATGTGGTTAAGGACTGCAAGAACACCCCCAAATCCATTATTTGCACCAATAACGGTAGCGCGAATAACGAACACGGGATTGGGAGCTTTAAATGCCCAGCATACCAGGAGGCATTGCAAAGGAAGCGTTCATGAGAGTAGTGCAAATAAATATCAACCATTGTGAAGCTGCGCAGGACCTCCTGCAGCAGACAGTAGTCGAGGTAAAGGCGGATGTCGCGATCATAAGCGAACAATATAGAAACATGGCCGATAACTGTGCATGGGCTTCTGATGCATCGAATCGTGCTGCTATCTGGATTTGTGGCAGATACTGCTTCCAAGAGGCGGACAATCGCGCGGAGTATGGATTTGTAAGAGTTAAAGTCAATGGCATCCACATATATAGCTGCTACGCTCCACCTAGTGCGTCGACTGAGGAATTTAAAGCATTCCTCGATCGACTTACGAACGAGGTTCGGAATAGAGGCCCACTAATAATAGCCGGCGATTTTAATGCATGGGCTGTTGAATGGGGATGTCGAGAAACCAACGGTAGAGGTATTACATTACTGGAGGCTATTGCAAGCCTACCAGTGAGACTGAGCAACACGGGAAATACACCAACTTTCTGTAGGGGCAACGCTAGCTCGGTAATTGATATCACGTTCGTTAGTGACTGTCTGGCAAGCAGATTGGTATGGAATGTAAGTGACTATTACACACACAGTGACCATCAAGCCATTGTGTTTGAGCTACAGAACCGGAGCACATTACGGACACGAACCCCAGTCAACAAGAAACCTGCTGGCTGGAGATCGAATGCTTTCGACGAGAAGGTCTTCATCCTTATGATGGAAGAAATGGTACTGTCTGGAACCACTGAGAACAAAGCCAATCAACTCATGAGCTATGTTACCAGAGCGTGTGATGCAGCAATGCCTAGAAGGATAGTGGATAATCGCAGGAAACCTGTGTACTGGTGGAACGAAGAGATTGCAGAGCTCCGGAGAAGATGTATCGGGGCAAGAAGGCAGTATCAGCGAGTTAGGCAGTATGAAAATCCTGCCCTGGGGGAACGGTACCGTGAAGCAAGGTCGGATTTGAAACGAGCCATAAAAATAAGCAAGCGTACGTGTTTTTTCGATCTGTGCAAGGAAGTCGATCGGGATCCTTGGGGAAGACCTTACAAAATGGTCATGAAAAAGTTTGGAAATAGATATTCTAAATCCCCCACATCCGCGTCAATATTAGGCGGCATAGTTAAGGTATCATTCCCACATGAAGCTGAAAATGTGTTGGAAGTAACATGCGATGAGGCGGATTATGTTCCTCCAGTGACAGCGAAGGAGGTTCTAATAGCGCGCGCCAGAGTAGCGAACAACAAAGCTCCCGGTCCGGATAACGTACCGAACGTGGCATTGAAGTCTGCAATTGGAGCATACGCCAATGCCTTTATCGAAGTATATGGTGAGTGTTTGAGGGAAGGGATATTCCCGAGGAAATGGAAGGAACAGAGATTAGTGCTGCTTCCAAAAGGAAAGGAAGCATCTGGGGAGCCATCCTCCTATCGTCCGATTTGTCTTTTGGACACGGCTGGCAAAATTCTGGAGAGAATCATGTACGATCGGCTTCACCAGGCCGTTGCTAGAGCAGGCGATCTATCAAAATATCAATATGGCTTCCGCAAGACGCGCTCCACAGTGGATGCGATTAGGTATATGGTAGAGATGGCGCAAGAGGCAGTATCTGGCTATAGATGGTTGCGAGGTGGTAAAAAATAATGTGCCATAGTAAAGCTGGACGTGAAAATGCCTTCAACACTGCTAACTGGAATTGCATACTGAGGGCCCTTATTCGGATGGAGGCGCCAAAATATCTGCAGAGGATGGTTGTAAGTTACTTCGATAGGGTTTTGAAGTACGACACCGATGAGGGTGTCAGAACATATCCAGTAACTGGTGGAGTTCCCCAAGGGTCAGTATTGGGTCCCATACTTTGGAACGTGATGTACGATGGCGATCTTCGACTCACCCTTCCAAGTGAAGCAAGAGTGGTTGGTTTTGCGGATGATATTGCAATAGTAGTCACAGCGAAACACAGAGAGGAGATCGTCGAAATTTGCAACAGAGTTGTCCGACTCGTTCAGCAATGGTTAGCGTCTGTTGGCCTGCAAGACAGAGGCAGTTCTCATCTCTAGTAGGAGAGCAATGGAGAACATAACTCTAGAGGTTGGGGCACAAAAAATAATATCACAGCCAAGTATTAGGTACCTGGGAGTAGTGATTGACTCGAGACTTTCGTACATGGAGCAGATCGCTGCAGCCGGCGAGAACCAGAACCGAAAAAGACGAACCGAAAATCGTTATGGGGGGCCCCCTGGGCCGCCCATTCCAAACTTCACGTCGAAAACCACCCTCCCAACACCTAGTGCACCGGAACCCCCATCCTGACATCGATGTTATTCCCATGAATGTTAACCAAACCCGATGTCCCAGAGACCGACGCCAACACTGCAATAGCTGTGTGGAATTGTTGATTCCAGTTAAATTATGTGAGGAGGAAAGAAATAGAAAGTCAATATTTATGTAATTGGCGTTTAAAAAATTTTTATTGGACTCAAATCAAATACAATCCAACTGTAGCTTTACCTTACCTCATTAATTAATAACTTCATTTTTTAAATACGTAACTAAATATCAAATTCTCCATCAGTGACACATCGCTAGTCTGTTCATTTTTTTCGTCATCAACTGACGTATTCATAAGTAGATCATCTTCCTCATGTAAGGCCTCTTTCTCTGCTGAAATAACGTTTTCAATTGAATATCTGTCAGTATTGTTGCAAGTTGAGCTTTCACAAATTTTACAGGCAAGATTGCAAGGGAGGCCTTGCTTCCTGCAACTACACGACATCAGATTACAATCTCGTGCGCATCCACAGAATATTAGTTCCATAATATTCTTGAGCACAGGTTTTTGTGTCATTTCTACAGGGACCACTGTGTCCCCTTCCTTTCTCCACCCCCATTCTGTTGGGTCCATGGTCACCTGACCTCCGTGCAGCCAATGTTGCACTTGAAAATATAGCCTCTTTAGATGTTGTTGAATGGCGTCTAGTGTGGCGAGAATTTTCCCTAAATTAACTCTCCCCTTTACAACGGTTTTTGTATACATTTGGAACCTGCACTTCTGTAGTAACTGGTCCCATTTTAGCTTTTTTCTTTCAGAGCTGTCGTTACAATCGTACGATCAGCGTCCGCTGCACATTGGTCTGAAACTATCCTGACTGTGGTCAGTTTGGCCCGGAGCATTTCAATAATCTTATATTTTATTATTTTTATTTTGTAAAAATTTATCCTGTTGTATTTGTAACGCCATATTTTCGCTAAAACGGACGTCTGCTGAACTTCCCCGATTAGCGCGACGGTAACCATCAAAAATAACTATCGCGCGTCGGCCGTAATAGTTCAAAATATACTTTATGTAATTTTCCATAATCGCCGAGAATGTTCGTCCGATTGTCCATCTGATTTTGTGTCCTTTCAGGACCACGAATATTCGTGGGAGTTTTTCTGAACAATGAATACAAATCGGACTTTGTATTCTTCAGCATTCCAAAATTATTGAAGTATGACAAGGGAATGGAGACAACTCCCACTTGAGGCAGTCTATCATTACTTCATGACTTTTTTTAATGCCCATATTCTGTGAAAGAGGACGTCGGGGTCAATTTCTATCACTTTATTGCCGACTTTGATTTTAGAGTTGCAAGAGGCGATAGTTTTAACGATTTTTGATCGTGATTCCTTGAAATTTGATCCCGAAATATCTTGCATAGCCCTGACACCTTCTTCAAAAGCATTGTGGCAATTGCTTCCATTAGCTATGTTTCTCTATGTAATTCTATGTTATTCCATTAGCTATGTTTATGAGGCATTCTATGGATTCAGGGAATGGATCGTATTGCTCAAAGAATTTCTCAATCAGTTTCAAAGATTTCAAATCTGCCTTGATCCTGGAATCTGTTGAATCCTTATGTTGGTAATTTTTAGCAAATGCACATTTCGTGAACTCCTCCACGCCCTCGATAAGATTCTTCTCGAGAGCTTTGTTGTCTTCTAAATAAACATGAGCAGATTTTGCATATGGAAAATCCCCAGTTGTATGAAAAAAAGGTAACATGCGTTCAATTGTATCTAAATGTAGTTGCCAATCTCCACTTTTTTCCGCATGAATGAAATCTTTAACTATGAATGTTCTTCTATTCTTTCAAGTTCTTTTTCAAACGCTGCTGTAATTATTCTGTAGCTATCATCTTTTTGGAGCTCTTCAATGTCTTCAGGCGGCATAAAGGGATACTCGGTTAAAAATTTGACGCATTTTTGCATTTCATCACATCTATTTTCTGCCCTTTTAAATATTATTTTTGATAAGGCCAATAGTACTAAGGTATGTGCCCGGACGGCGCGAGCATATTGGTGCCCGCTGAAAATTTGTTTAACCGTATTCTCTCCGTATACAGAAAATAAAATTTCGGCCAGCCCACTGTCCTTCATAATGAAGCCAAAGCTTCCAAGAAAGGACATCAGTGTGTGGAATCCAAAGTCGAACCCCTCTAGTCGAACGAAAACAGCTATATCATCTGCCAATTTTGTTGCGCCTATTATGTACCGAGCCTTTAAATACAAAGGTTGATCGAACGTTATGATACAACTCGCCATTTTCAACCGCCAGGCTTCAGAGACTGATTGATGTATCGCTGTGTATACTGTATTGTATTCACTTGGGTAAGCATGTATGAAAGGCAGAAAATTTATCACTGACAATTTGTACTGGGAATTTTTTGTCAAGTCTTCTATGTATCCATTTCAACCTTTCTCGAAAGTGGGCCTAACATACTTGTGAAACATCCAAAAGCAATTAATTTTTGAAGAGTCTGTCAGTTTCAAACTTAAGCGTACATTCGGTTGTGGGAAATTGAAAAATGTCATGCCATCCATTGCGAGGTATGGGTAATCTATAAGTTCGATTTTACTTTCTGCATCGATTTCTTGCTCAGTTACACGTGTGAGGCGGGACATAGGTTTTTAGGCAATAAATAGGATCCAGGTGTGATAATTTCACAGCCACCTAAGCTATGAAATGTCTCTTTTCCATCCAAAGTCTGCACGTTCCAATCCGCGTTATCGTGAACAAATTGAACGAAAGCATTTTCTTTAACGTTCATTTGTCCCTGCATAGTAGCTGATATCTCATATTTACGAACTTCGGCATAAGAGCAACTGAATCCCATGGCGTTGCACATCTCCACTAACTCTCTAGAACCAAACTTCCGATATAAAGTCCCTCCCTATGAAAATACAATTCCAACTTCATACATTACGTATGAGGCAAGAATGCATTGACTTAGCGAATTATAAAATTCATCAAATCAAAAAAACTCAAGGAAAACTCTCATTTCTGTGTGTTTTATGCCCATACAAAAAATAGAAAGAGAAAGTTTGTCTGTTTTAAATCAATAAGATTCTTTCGGCTTTTTATAGACAAAATACTACCTTGATCAACAAGTTCTCGGAATAACCACCATGTGGCGCTCCCATCGTTCCGATTTGAGTTCTATTTTTTTTGTTAAGTTGGTACATCTGTTGTTGATATTCCCTCTAAATCTTAGTGTCATAGCTTGATATTTGCAAAAGTTACGTAGTCAAGAGTACATCTACATATCTCTGTGTGTGTTGGCGATTATTTACAATTTTAGACATGATTTGCGAGGCTGAATCCGATCCCACATTCATCAAAAGGATCATTACTGGAGACGAGACGTGGGTTTATGAGTACGACACGCAATCCAGACATCAGGCAAGTGAATGGCGTTCACCAAAAAAAAATCACGTCGTTTTCAGTCAAAAAAGCAGGCAATGATGGATTACAACGGTGTAGTTCATCATGAATTTTTGCCAGAAGGCCAGACCGTAAACAAAGAGTATTATTTGGGCGTTATGAGACGTTTGCGTGAAGCAATTCGCCGAAAGAGACCAGAATTGTGGGCAGAAAACTCGTGGATTTTGCACCATGATAACGCACCGTCGCACAGTGCCATCATTATTCGTAATTTTTTGACGAAAAATACAACAAATACCATCCAACAGCCACCGAATTCACCTGATTTGGCTCCCTGTGACTTCTTTCTGTTCAATTGAATTAAAAAACCATTACGGGGAACGCGTTTCAGCAGCCGAGATGAAATAATGGAAAAATCGCCAACACACACAGAGTAGATGTACTCTTGACTACGTAACTTTTGCAAATGTCAAGCTATGACGCTAAGATTTAAAGGGAATATCAACAACAGATGTACCAACTTAACAAAACAAACAGAACTCAAATCGGAACGACGGGAGCGCCACACGGTGGTTATTCCGGGAACTTGTTGATCAAGGTAGTATTTTGTCTATAAAAAGCCGAAAGAATCTTATTGATTTAAAACAGACAAACTTTCTCTTTCTATTTTTTGTATGGGCATAAAACACACAGAAATGACAGTTTTCCTTGAGTTTTTTTGATTTGGTGAATTTTATAATTCGCTAAGTCAATGCATTCTTGCCTCATACGTAATGTATGAAGTTGGAATTGTATTTTCATAGTTTGGTCGTAGCTACCTGATGAGTAGACCGAACATTTTGTTTGTACTAACTTGTCAGTACGAAACCAAACTGATTGATTGTTTGAATTCTTAAATTCTAAACTGGTTTTTATAACAGGTTCTGGAATATGGCCAATTAGGAAGGAATTTGGCCATTTCTTATCCGATTTTGATGAAATTTTGCATGCACGATGGAAATGGTATTCTAACAAGATTTTTAAAATAAGTTATACGAAATATGATTTTAAAAAATTTTCAATCTGCTTCAAATATCGTACTCAGGTGGCCACATATTTTTTTAGAAGTTGGAGATCCTCTTTACCCAAAAAATATAACAACTTCCAAAAATCTAGACGAAAAGTGAAATAGGACGAGTGTATTGCATCCCTATATGTAAATTATTAAAAACATTGATTTTGAAAAATGTGTCTATCTAGCCCAAAGATCGTATCCAAGTGGACACATATTTTCTTGAGTAGTTAAGGAACTACTCAGGTTTTTTTGAGTGGTTTTATTCTTGTGTTACATTTCTTTGTTCTTGAAATGAGAATTTAAAATTTTGAAAATGCGTCGAAATTCTCAATCATATGAAAACAATGTTTAGTTGTTAACTCTTGATTGTTTTTTTTTTATTAAACATTAGAGGTCTGAATAGAATTTTTACAATTGCCGCAAAATACTGAGAACGGTAAATGCCCGAAATTCATAGCAAGGAAATTGAAATCTTGTTTCCCACTTGACACCGTTCTATCTTCATATTAATTAAAATTTTAAATTTTCTCAAAGAGCTTTATTGCTTATTTTTATCTACGAGTGTTTCTTGAGTTTTTTTTAAGAAGAAAACGAACCCATTTCATCAATCTTAATTTCAAAGATAATTTCAAGGTCATCCAAAATAATTTAGTACTACTATTTAGTCGCTACTATCCTTAAAATCAAACAACACAATTGGAGATTTTTTTTTTTCTATTCTACTTGATGGTTCTATTCCTGCTAAAGCTAGGCGAGCCAATTTAAATCTACCAGCAGTCAATGTATATTTTTTTGAACTAACAACAGCTAATACGAATACCATTACAAAAACAATTAGATGTACATCTTTAAACTAGCAAATTATATAATCACGTATTAAGAATGCCAACCATCATCATTATCAACATCGTCGTCACAGTCAACCCAGATATTTTTCCACAGAATTCCACAACAATACCAAAAACAACAAACAAACAAACTGTGATAAGATGAAATAAAATGTAGAAATAACAAACAAAAAAAAACGAAGTAAGGGAAAAAGTTTTCCTTCTTTCAATTGCACAAGACGAAGATGTTGATTATGATGAAGATGGGGGCTGGAGGAAACAAAAATTTTATTTCCTTTTTTGCTTTGTTTTATTGCCAAAAAATATGTGATTATTACTGTGATATGATGTTTGGATAAAATTATTATTTGTCTGTGTGTGTGTGTATTTTTATCGCGCACTATATGATTGTTGTTTTCTGCTGTATGCGAGCTCCTGATAAAATAAAACGGAAACTTTTTCTCAAGACATTTTCTCATGTGTATTGTTCTCCGCCGCAACATATAAAGCACCAATATTACACATACACAACCATAAACACAAACTTTATTTATTTAATGTTTTGTATTATATTCGCGCGAGTATGTGATAATAATTTTTTTTCCCCCATCCACACGCGGTCGCCCTCACCCACCACCGGGTAGGTAAACTTTGTGTTTTTTTTTTTTTTTTGTATATAGAAAACTTCATCAAAAAATAAAAATCAACTCATAAATTCTAATTTTTTATTTTTATTTTTTATATTTTTATTCCGAAAATGAGATAAGAAAACTCCCTTATGCTGTGGCACCACCACCACCACCACCGCAACAACAACAACAACAACCAACCGCCACAAAACAACAAACGTATATATCCGAGAGAGAGTATAATAGAAATGCACCACAAATATTATATTACACAGAAGCAGCAGCATCAGCAGCAACAAAATATTTAGATGGAGATTTTTATTTTATTTTTTATAATTTTTATTTTTCTCTTATCAGTCACCCGCAGCCAAGTTGAACAAGAAAAAAAAATATAAAATAACAAAAAAAAAAAATCTTATCTTTAAGAACACCACCTACACGATAGGGTGGTCTAAAATAATAAAAGTAATCGTATTAGTTTTTGGAATGTATCATTTGGAATTTTCTTAACATTAATTTTATTGTCTTACTTAGACTCACTCGTATAGACACAAAGTGTTTCGGGATTTCTTTGTTTTTCGCCAAATAAGATTTAAATATTTTACGAGATGATATAATGTTGTTTGGATATCTTAAGATAAGAAACATATGCGTGTGTGTACGTTTTAGTTTTCCACCAACAATCAAATAGTGTTTCAACGTCATATTACAAAAACAAAACCAAAAAAAAGTTTTTCCTAATTTATATGTGTGTGTGTATTTAGCATAAAAGCTGAAAACAATAAGACACCGAACAACAACCATACATACACAAAAAGCTCAATGGAAAACTTCACTGTTTTCTAATTTATGATAATATGTAGAAAGTAAGATAACACAATGTTAAAAAAATAAAAACGAAAAAAAAAAGAAATTAGGGAAAAACGATAACAGTAGCAAAAAAAAAAAAAAAAAGATTAAGTTGAAAATATTTTAAAAAATTTTTTTTTTTTTTTTTCTTCATGAAGATAATTTTCCTAATATATGATGCTGTGTGTGTGCTGTAATATGTGAGATCTTGCACAAGAAAAATATGAATAATCGGGGTGGGAAGGGGTATATAAACACACATAAGATTATTTCCAGAATGTGTATGACAATTGATGATAATCGTTTTTTGTTTTTCCTATGAAAAGATTAATTGTAAATTTTTTTTTTTTTTTTTTCCAAAATGATATTAGCTTGAAGCTAATTAGCTTAAATTTATTATCAATAATCTGGAAACGAGGGAAATAAGTTTTATGAGATTAAATTAATGAATTTTCAATATGTATAAAATTTTTTTTTTTTTTGTTCTTATCAACACAGATTTAACATTTGAAAAACAGCCTGAAAACACATTATTATAATAAATACTGAAAGAAAATATAAAAAAGTTGGATGAGTTTTCACAAAGTTGAACTGTATTGATTTTGATTTATTGGTAATTGCTTTGTGCGCGATGATTTGGTTAGTGGGGATTACATATCGTACAGAATACAAAACCATTCGTACCTCTCAAATAATAGTATTACAACTCAAATTGTCATAGTTTAATTTAACTCAACTTCTGTCATTTGTCTGCATCGCGTATAACTTCAGAGTTATGAAAATTTTACTCTAATTTTCGTAAAAACAAAGTTTCAATTTGTACTAAACTATGCCATATGAATTTGTCATAGTTTTCTATAAAAACATTTTTTTTAAAAATTGACTTATCATAGTTTTAAGAAATTTTACAAGCAAACTCAAAATGTTTTCACATAACATGGAAATAATATTTGAAAGTTAAATTAAATTGGAATACTTTAATTGAGATATTGGCGAACCTATTTGTATACGTATTAAATGTCTATCACAGCACGTTTAATGGTAGAAATGGACGAAAAAAAATTTTATAGCAAGTTTGCACTATGACATTTATAAATCAATCGATTTTTTCGGCTGTTTTATAGACAAATATATTAATTGCTCATGGCTGGCACCGAAACAGGGACCTGAATATCGTGTATTCTGTGGAGAACAATCAGCATAACGGAATTGCAGTGTTTGTAGTTCAGCAATATAACGACAAATCTACATAATAGCGGAGATTCAACAGTGGAAATAATCCACGTGAAAAATTAAGTGGCCAGTTAACCTTCTAGATCGTTCAAGGCCAGCAGTATAACTGTGAGTATTATCAATTGAAAACGGACATTTTAAAGTGATTAACCTGTAAAAATAAACCAACTGTATTTCGGTGAATCACCGATCGAAGAAAATCGACTGAATTTTAAGCTCATTAATACACAACGGCTTATATTTGGTGCCATCGTTCGTAATTTGCAAAGTGAAGTGGAAGTGCAGATAGTGAACGATAAACAACTGTAACTGATTATAAACCGTCTAAATAGTTAACCAGGTGCAAAATGGATGCCTTGAAGAAACAAAGTTGGTAAAATTAGTCACCTTTGTAAGAGGCAATATAGACAACGCTAGCGAAGATGAACTATTAGTGAAGCAGGAACGAGCGCAAAGATTATTGAGTGAATTTACGAGCATTGAGAAGGAAATGTTTAATATCTACAGCACGGTAGAATCAGATCTGTCGGAATTTGAGGACAGCTACTACACAGTTATTGCTGGACCAAAGGCTACTATTCGAAAGCAAAGGCTTGCTTCAAAACAACACAGCAACACAGAACCAAGCAATTGAGGTGCGTTTGCCGAAACTCAATATTCCAATTTTTGATGGCGACTATATCGAGTGGCAGTCCTTTTTCGATTTGTATAGTTCAACTATACATGACCGAGATAATTTGACTGCAGCCCAAAAATTTCAATATCTCAGATGCCTTTAAAATGAAGAAGCGGCAGCACTCGTCCGTCACTTAGCTGTGACTGATACAAACTATAACGAGGCATTTCAGAAGTTGGTTCATCAATATGATAGAAAGCGTCACACAGTTAATGCTTTTATAAAAACCCATATGGAACAGCCGAATATACTACAGTCAAATGCTGCTAATATTCGGAAGTTGACCGATTCTTTCGATGAATCAATCAGAGGGCTTAAAGCACTAGGTCCAGATGCCGAGAAGAGGGATCCTTGGCTAATTTATGTCGCATTAAATAAGCTAGATGATGAAACCAAATCCCTTTGGGCTCAAGAAACTGCAAACAAAGATTTTCCTACCTTCGTTGAATTACTCAAATTCCTTGCGATATTCAAGGAAAAATCATCCTGCTCGACCACCAGCGCCACGAACAAATGCAGTCACCACTTCTACTGGGATGAATTGTCAAATATGTAAACAAGATGGACACAAAATCTATGATTGTGATACATACAACCGTATGTCGTCGGATAAAAGATCGGAAGCTGTTCAGAGCCACAACAGATGCTTTAATTGCTTAAACGGAAATCACAGGGTACATGACTTTAGATCGAGAGTGAGATGTCAGCAATGCCAAAGAAAACATCACACATCCCTACACGATTCCTCAGACGAAAGAAGGTTATCTAAGGGTGATCAGCAAGCAAAGCAAGTTGCATTGTCGATGGTGAAGGAAACAGAGGAAGATAATGAAGATACAGAGTTTCAATCGTATACGACAACACATGCAAATTCGTGTAATACTATTTTACCAACCGCTATGATAAAGGTAAGAGATATTAATGGCCAATTCCAAACTTTCAGAGCGCTACTGGATTCCGCCTCACAAGCAACATTCATATCAGCTTTCTGTATGCAAAGGTTGAATCTTGATCGTCGTAATGGAAGAGTGTTGGTGAAGGGACTTGGTGAAGTCGGAATGGGAGCAACCAGGAGTACTACCGAATTAAACTTTTCGTCATTGGACAACGTAATAACATTAAAGGCAGAAGCGTTTATTATCCCGAAGGTATCCGCTACACTATATGGGTATTTATCTAAAACAGACTTGCCGTTATTAAATGATCTGAACTTAGCGGATCCAAGCTTTAATAGGCGTGGCAATATCGATATTCTTTTAGGAGTGGACATATTTTTTAAAGCGATTTTGCCCGAAAAGCAAAATTTATCAAATGGCCTGACATCAATCAATATCATTTTTGGTTGGGTAATTGCCGGTGGAGGTGCAAACACAAGGCACACCGAATACGGCAACTTCAACATTTTACTAGATATATATAAGTCGCTTCGCAGATTCTAGGAAGTCGAGGAGATGCCAAAAATCACAAGAAGAATACCAGAGGAACGAGCACGTGAAGAGATATTTCAAACGACTACCAAACAAGCTGAAGATAATAAGTTCACGGTCAAATTGCCATTTAGACAACCAAGAGATATTTATATTCCCCAGCTAATGGGAAATTTACCACCAGAACGAGTGCAATATGTACATCCATTTCATAAAATTGGTGTAGATTACTGTGGCCTATTTAGAGTGCAGCCAGTGCGACGAAGAGGACAGATACCAATGAAAGTGTACGTTTACATATTTGTTTGTTTAAGCACGAAGGCGGTACACATCGAGACGGTATGCAATCTGACAGTGGAAAGCTTCCTAGGCGCCCTAAGTCGATTTACTTCGCGGAGAGGGAATTGTCATACAATATACAGCGACAACGGGACCAATTTTGTCGGAGCAAACAATCAGCTGAGAGAACTATTTCAATTCTTTAAAGACAAGGCATCTGACATAACCGCATCTCTTCTAAAATATAAAATAGATTGGAAGTTCATTCCCGCCGGGACTCCACATATGGGTGGCATATGGGAAGCAGCAGTGAAACAGGCAAAGGTACAATTACATTTTCATTTAAAATTATTAAAAATTCTAAATTCTGTGAAGTATAGTATAGTTCATCACAATTGGATAAGGTTGACCACGTAGACTGGCACATGGCCAAGTTATCCGAAAATATGGGCAGGACATCTCTGTGGTCGGCGATATAAAACTTTTAAATTATGGAAAATTATTAAAAATTCCAAAAACTGTGAAATATATTATAGTTCATCATAATTGGATCGGCTTGGTGACATTAACCGCTATTTGGCTTAGCTATTCTAAGAAATGTGCGCGGCCTTCGGGACATTTCCAGGATCGGCGCTAAATAATTATTTAAACCATCAAAAATAAGCCAACTTTTAAATTATCTGAAATACTATATAGTAATGTTCAACACAATTGAATGCTTTTGGTTAACGATACAAACAGATGGTCCAGCTATCTGAAAACGATGAAAAGAACCTAGTTCCTGACGAAAAGAATCTATTTGGTGGTACGAAAAATCCAAAATTACAAAAAAATTTAATTTTCATATAATTTAAATTCCAATTGGAAAATAGCTAATTTAACAGTGTAATTTTTGTTATTTTTTTAGCATTAACTTCACACTCATTTTATAAGGCGATTTTTTCAGACTTCGTCCAGGTTTCCACTCTAGATACCTACTGTGGTACGTCTGGTAATGATAATTTTTTAAATTGCACTAAACTATCTTCCAATTCTCAAAAATTACGCTTTTGAGAGTGAAAAGGATTTGAAGCTAAAGTTGCTTTAAGATAAATTTTTCATTAACCACTTACGGTTTCGCTGATCGGTACTCTTCCCTACGAGAAAAATATAAAAATCTTAAAACGATAATCTAAAAATATCTAAGACTTCGTGGAGATCTGTGGCCGCGTTAAAAACTATTTAGCTCGTGCAGCATACAGGGCTTAATGCTTTAATAGTAAAATAGATAAAGAGTTATAAATCAATAAATAAATCATTTTTCTCTTAATATTCTAATTTGGCTCAAAAACTAAAAACAATTTTAGTGTAATTTGCTGGATCGTAATTTTTTTAAACACAAAACACCAACAATTATTTATGTACATACGAGTATGTATGTTTAAGGTCTAACTATTGTATTTCACGTGCTGTACTCCCTTCTGACTTGAAATATTCCCCTGAAAATTTGAAACGTACTCCGTTTAAAGTTTTCAAAGCGACAGCACTGGCCAAGAGTTATACCAATGTATTACTCTTCAAAAATGAGAACCATCCATGAGTTCTTTATGTTGGTAGTTTCGTTTCATACTGAAAAGTTGGTCTACTCGTCAGGTAGCTGCGAAGTATGACCAAACTACAAAAAATACAACTCTCGCCACTTACATTTTAAGTATCTGGCCAGAACGTACTGACATAGCGAATTATATTCACTACATCAAATATCAATCAACTGTGGTTTCGCCATGGGTTTTTGATTATTGATGTAGTGAATATAATTCGCTATGTCAGTACGTTCTAGCTAGACACTTAAGATATATGTAAGTGGCGAGAGTTGTATTTTTTGTAGTTTGGTCGTAGCTACCTGAGGAGTAGACCAACTTTTCAGTACGAAACCAAACTACTAACATAAAGAACTCATGGACGGTTTCTCATTTTTGAAGAGTAATACATTGGTATAATTCCTGGCCCTTGGGCTAAAATTACGGGGAGGAGGGAATGATATTTCTACTATTTTCAGTAGATATGTTATGAGGGATTGGTCTCTTTATTTTTATGATTTACAAAATCGAAAATATTGGAATTGCCATGAACGATTAATATATTTGCCTATAAAGAAGCCAAACAAATCAATTGATTTACAGACAGACAAATTAAATTCTTAATATGACATTATAGTTTACGACGTCATTTGATTTGAATTATTTTTTAGAAACAGTTTTAGATGAAATAAAACTTGTTGAAACAGCAAATCATAATGTTGTAAGTAAAGTGGCAAATGAAAATGTTGAGTTAGAGGAATTTCCGAATAAATATTTCCGTATTAATTTCTAAATGAATGTTTTTATTTTTATTTAAGATTTTGAAGATGGCGGATCGGAATATGTTCCAGATATTGATTTTACAGATTCGAGTATTTTATCACCGGCACATAGTCCATTTCGCCTCGTCAAAGCAGCTCATCAAGCTGAATTTAATTTATTTTGTATAAATGAGAAACAGCTGACTAATAATTAAAATTTAGGATTAGAAAATCAAAACCAGGGCCTAAAAAAAAGGCGCTACCAAGAAAACGGACAAAGAACTGAAATTCGGAAGGGACTTGGTCGCAAATTAAATTAAGGAAGCTCTTAATGAAGAAGTATAAACCCATGAATGAATGCGCGGTATATGGGGGTCTGGGTGTAAATCATCTTGTTGTAGGTTAAATTGTCATAAGAACATTGAGTTCGAGTATAGGGAACGACAGTTTGATAGTATTTCAGACAACCGGTAGGATAATTTTACAAAGGGAATATATTTGAAGAAGCAGCAAAATTATCAAATAGTATGAACGAGTTGGAAATAACCATTATTACATGTTTTACACTTCAAATTGAACCTTTTACACTTCAAATTGAAATGTATGGTCAGTTAGGATGGAACTTATCTATTTTTTAATGGATTTTAGTGAAATTTGATATGCGCGATCGAAATGGGATTCTAAAATGATTTTTTTGGATAGAGTTCTGGAATATAGGCAAGTAGGATGAAACTTGGCTATTTCTTGGCTATTAAATTTGACATGTGCGTGCAAATCTCACGGTTTTACGGACACTATGATTTTCGACTGGGCTAACCATAAGAATTCCGTAGGCTGGTTTAAGCCTGTCGATGCCAATTGTCGTGGTTTTCCGTTGTTGTCCACAACAAAGAATTTGCGCAATTTGCGGGTCACTGGATATGGTCCAGAATACGGTGTACTCAAAGGATTCTTAATTCTGTCTACATGAACGAATACGTGTGAACAGGTTTCAAGATCTTTGGAAATGTATGTATCGTGTTGAGTCGACTGTCGTATGTCCGTAGGAACTAAGGCTCTTATTGTTGTACGAAGCTTCTCTACGAAATCCGAAGTATCTGTGCTTGGGTTCGAATTTTGATCGTTGATGAAGAACTCAATGGGAACCTTGATATGTTGACCATACACAAGCTCTGCTGGTGTGCAGTTGAGGTCTTCCTTGAATGAGGTTCGAATATCCAATAAAACTGTTGGAAGGTCAGAACTTATTGTCCGGTTAGTTGGTCAATTGCAAGTTTACTTTTGATTTCGGATTCCGAACTGAAATCAATTTTTGCAATTCCTCGTCACATCGTTGCTGTTCAAGTAATTCTTTCATGTCGAAAAAGGGACGTTGATTTCTGGTGAATGTGATTCACCAGAACGTGATAAACAGTCGCTCACCACATTTTGTTTACATTTAATGTGGTGAATGTCGGTCGCGAATTGTGCAATATAATCGAGATGTCGTAATTGCCGGGGACTACGTTCTGATTTTGACGCAATTCCTGTTGTTAAAGAAATTTCGGCCTTCAACAGAATGGCGAAAGTGTTTAATTGCTAGATATATAGCAAGAAGTTCTCTATCGAATGTAGAGTATTTTGTTTTCGCTGGAGAGAGCTTATTTGAAAAGAACGCTAATGGTTGTCAACATCCATGGTTTCGTTATTGTAAGACAGCTCGAACCGCTAAGCCGGAAGCGTCGTAGTGATGTTGAACTCAGTATCGTTTAACGGATGTACCAAAAGAGTGGCCGCGGCAAGAGAACGCTTGACCTCGTTGAAAGTTGCGATGCACTTTTCAGGCCAACAGAAATTGTTTCTGTTTTTGCCTTTCTTGAGTAAAGTGGCCAAATGTCAGTGAATAGGCGATAACAGTTCGGCTAAGCGTGATATAAAGCGGTGGTAATTGCGAATAGTTCACCATACCTACGAACTGCTGTATTTGGCGGATTGACGTTTGCAACTCTTTCTTTCGACGGAAGAATACCATCTTCAATCAAGTGACTTCACGCCGAAAACGCATGTCGAAGCTTTCTCGGAGTGACTCGCAGCAATGAGGATATCATCGATATAAGAAAAAATGAAATCTAGCCCTTTTAGAACTTCGTTAAGGAATCGCTGGAATGTTTGAGCTGAGTTGCGAAGACCGTAATGCATAAACAAATGTTAAAAATTTCTTTGTACTAATTAACGAAGGGAAAAAAGAGGCTGAAAAGCAGCAAAAAGTCCAGAAAGATTCAAAAATTTTATTCATGCATTAACTTATGAAGAACCGTTGCCAATAACTTCAGTAAAGTGGAACTATCTAAATTCATTATGTGAATTGATACAGTGCGGACAGTTTTTATGCAAACATACCGGTTACCGAAACCATCTCAAACAATTTTATTAAGAATTGAATAAATTCTGGCTAAAAACATTTTTTTATACATAGTTGTCGCGATACCTGAATATCTATTGGTATTTTTAATTTCATTTTAAAGTATGATTTTATGAGATAACACATAATGATTTTCTTAACCATAAAAATTAAACTATGATAAGTTCAATTGTAATATGTGATAATTTAGGAAATTCCCTGTAAACTATGATGTTTTTTTATTATTGAATTGTATTATGCTAATCGAAGTGTGACAGTATTTACGAAAATTGTCTCTCATGCATCCTGACAAATAAAAAATTTGGTAGGATACTATTTGGTTTCTTACTGTAGAGAGTTGTAAATATAAAATGAACGCTTTCAATAAATTTACTTGTTTCTATCCAGTTAAGTATCACAAAGTTAGAAATACAATTGAGTATCCCAGTGGTGATACAAGACGAATAATATGCGGAGTACTGCGACCAACAGCAGATTCAATTTATAGAGCGAATAAACAGCAAGCTGACTATAGTTGTGTTCTTTTATTTGCTCTGGATAGCTGCCATCAAAAGCCGTCATTTTTCTACGCCTAAATTTAAATTTGACGCGCTATTTATTGGTAAACTAAATTTATTTAACATTAAACTATCATTTTTAATTCAACTATTTAGCGAAAACTTGATACAAAAAATATTTGGCTCTACCCATTTATACGGAGAGCTATCGGGCGCCACGTTTTATATGACGGCTCTCGATAGCAGGTATCCGGAGCGAATAATAACACGCAGCTGATATCCAAACCTAAAGACTTTTATAAACACATTGCTAATCTCCAACGATTTTGAAACGAGACTTGACAGAGGAGCATTCAAACCACCTCATTCGAAATAATATTTGGGACCAGAATTGTAAAACCAAGAATAGACAAGAATAGAAGTGGAAGTGTTTTGTGTTTTTTGTTTATGGTGTCAGAGAATTTTCCCTTGGTACCCTTGAGAGGGGTTAATACCCTCTCCCCCATTGTTTCTCTTTAGTAGCTTTCTCGTTTGTAACTTACGAATTACTTTAACTGTAGCTAAGTAAGATGAAGTGAGACCCATCCGTATTTTATTCACACGAACGAAGGTAAGCTCGCATAAATTTAAACCTTTTGAAGTGCAAATAAAATGTCGTTGGAATTTCCTGACCTGCAAGAATCAATCGGAATTAAGTTTTGCATCCGGGTTCAAAGTTTTTTATTGAAATCGTCAGATTTCCTCTTCCAAGAAGAGTTCCTGGAAGTGAGAAATTGTACTCTAAGTGAAAAATTGCCCGTCCTAGGCGGAAATGGTGGAATGACAGTATTCTCAGAGCTCGTAATTGATTGTCTGTAGCTTGTCTCACTCTGCTGGGTTGTATACATTTATTGGGTTATTGGTTAATTAGGACTTTCGGTAAAGGTTACTTTGAAAAATGCACAAAATCTATTTTCAGTTAAGAAGTATTTTACTGAAGAGGTTTTACCGGACCAAGCAGATCGAGTTCTGTTATAAACTCGGCACTAACGATTTGCCATTAAACTAATGTGAGTACAAAAGTTTGCGAGAAGATACTCTTTAGCCCGAAAGTATTCGCCGCAGAAAGACATAAAACTAGTTACGTTTTATATGAAAAGTTTAACGATAGATTTGGGTTTGATGATCTTTTGAAGAATTTTGTTCGGATTATAAAAATTACTTGAGAAGGCTACGTTTTTAATTAGAAATCCATGGTGGAAGAACAACAAATTCTGAATCGCCCGCAAAGTAAACAGCTCCTTTATAAGCAAAACGAGAGATTGAAATTTATAATAATAAAGTTTATGTCTCAAGATATTTGGGTGTTGGTCGACGATCATAAAATGCTAAATCAAGGCACTGGTTTGCCACACAAATCAGTATCGGAACTGCTAAATTTGAGTTCCTCGAAAAAATTTCCAAGGAGCCCTCATAAAAAGAGATATTGAATGTGTTAGTAGAGAATTGTGGTCTCGCGAATATACTTTCAAGAAATTCTGATTTTTTTTCTTATTTCGAGAACATTTTTAATTTCATTGACCAATTTAAGCCACCCAAATATACAGGGTGAACCATTCAAGAGAAAATTAAGTAAACCAAAATTCTCATTATTCTGAAACGATGATCGGGAACGGGTTAAATGATTTAACGGAACCTGAACGGGGAATAGATCTTTTAGAGCGAGAGAACGTGCTTATTGAGCGTGAGCGTTTGCTTAATGCAAAATTATCAGAATTGGTCGCGATCCAAAGCAAATGACTATATGCTGCGTTCCCGGAAAGAGATACCAATTTAAGCTTACACCTCGTGATGTGGTCGATATACTGTCAGAATTTGATACTGCAAAGGTGACCTTATTAACGTCGGAACAATTCGTCCAAAAAATCGAATCGTTGTTGAATATTTACGAAATAAATGACAAATTATTATGTTGACAGTCAGGAATAAACTAAAAGGATCGGCTAAGAATCTGGTAAAACCAACCAATAAAGAAGCAACCACCGCAGTTTAATTAGCTGCTTGTCTAGAAATTGTCCTGAACCACAGAGACGAGATCGATGTAGAAGGTGTTCGCGTGTCCATCCGAGGGGACAAACAGAATGTTTTTCTGTGACTGACACTCACAAAACTGTAAGTTTGAATAGTAAAGTGAAACAGAAACTGTTGTGATTCATTGATTGTGGCTTGAACGTAGTTCTTGAAATGAAACATAGTAAATTGATTACAACATAGCGTGTTTGTCAAAGGATTTGCGAGTGGGCGGAAAGATAAGAGCAACGGATCAATTCGATGTAGTTGCGACATTAAGTTGAAATGTTAATATATCGAGAACCATAAATGATAATGTCTATCGTCCTTAATAGACTATCAATTCATCAACGCGAAAAAGTCAAAGCAATGGTGAATGAATTGTTTGATATTTGATGTAGTGAATATAATTCGCTATGCCAGTACGTTCTGGCCAGATACTTATAACCGTACGACCGGCGAGAGTTGTATTTTTGTAGTTTGGTCGTAGCTACCCGATGAGAAGACCAACTTTTCGGTACGAAACCAAACCAAACAGAATCAACACTATTTTACAATTTTCTAAGACTAAAGATAAGCGCAAAAGGCGACATATTATGAATTAGCAAGTTATTTCAGGAAGCTCGTTCAGAACTTTTCAATGCAATTAAATTGAACAAACGAGCAGACGAAGTCGTTGGAGTTATTAAAACGCATGTTGGGAAGTCGCGATATTTTGACGTTACATAATCCAAAGTTGGCATACGAAGTATGTACCGATGTTGATGAAAGAAAATATCATTCAAATGAGTTGAAGCTTTCGCGGGCGTTGAAGTGCTTCAATGATTCCGTATTTATTTAATCGGAAAGTCATTTACTTTGGTTACGGATTATTCTACGTTACGCAAATAGAACTTTAATACTGTACATCGAAGTGGTCACCGTTTAGGCGAAGATATTCAAAAATATCGTCAAAGTTATGAATCGAAAACCAATTAAGGCAAGAACAGCTGTACCGAATTGTAAATGGTAAACGTATGTGTGTTGAACCCAAAACACTTAAGTGGCGTATAGCTTAAATGAATTACGACGATATCGGACATCTGGGACTCGACAAAAATGGTGGAAGTTATTCGCAGACCCTTTTGTTTTTCTTGAATACAAGACTATGTAAAGAAATATATTTCGTCGTGTCTACAATGTGGATATTGTTTGAACGAAACAGGAAAAAGTCACGTGGCTGAGCGATGACTTTTGTTTCGTGTTCGGCCAAAAATTCAGTCACAATCAGGCTGGAATGTGACGGCGCATTATCTTGGTGAAAAATCCATGAATTGGACGCATCAAAACGGCCAAGTAGTATCCTTTATTGATCGTTTGACTGTCTGGAACGAATTCATGGTGAACCACCCCACGCTAATCGAAGAAAACGATGAGCATTACCTTGATTTTCGACCGACTTTGACGTGTTTTTTTCGGTTTTGGCTCATTTTTGGCACGCCATTGGCTAGATTGTTGGATAGTTTCGACGTCATATTAGACGTATTCTCCTCAAGCGCCACACGAATGTCAAAGAAGATTGTACCAACTTTGAAAAAAAAAATTTACCGATTAGGTCTACGCGCGCAGTTTAAATAGACCAGTCCGGGTCAAATTTGATCAGATGGTGCGTACTAAATTGAAAGGTGGAATGAGGGAAGGTGAAATGTATTATATTGATAGGACACCAATACCATTTCACACCATACATGTCGACCACTTTAGTCCTTTCCCGAAAACATCCAAATGCAACGGTCATCTGATAAGTAGGCGTTCTCAAAATACGTATTAAACCGGCAAAATCAGCGAACGCAGCTCCAGTTATATCGGTTATGAACGACTGGACTACTCATTTCTGTTCGGAAAAAAATATCAAACACATTCTTAATGCTTCCGCAACGTCAAGAGCTAACGGTTAATGTGAACGGTACATCAGACAAAACTTAGGAATATTAAGAATAATGGTTGGAGGAGGCGATAGGAAATGGAACACAAATATTCGAAATATACAATGGGTGTTAAATACCATGAGCAACGACACAACGAAACGTTCACCTTAAAGTGTAGTTTTAACATACTGTGACGGTGACACCTAGATTGTAATAGAATAAGTTAAAGTAATAGCTCAATATATTATTGTACTAAAATAGAATTTTCCATGATAAAACTGTTCTAAATGTTTCTTCACTATTCTTACTGGAAAAGTTATGAACTTTCTAGAAGTTTGGTTTATGTATATAAAAAGGCGAACGAAGTCGAATTGGATTATTAGTATTTGGTAAGCGATAGTATGAAGATTAAAAAGGAATTTAAAAGTTATTTAAAAAGTGTTTTAGTGCAAAATAAAAAGTACCAGTAAAATTGTGCGAATAAGTTATATAAAGTGATTTTGTGAATTATCATTAATAAATTGTGTTGTAATAATTTTTGTGTGAAATAAATGAATTAGTTGCTGATAAATTGAATTGATTTTATTTTATTCACAATCCAGTGATTACGAACGTAACAATATGAACCGCGAAGTATCCTAAAAAATAAATTGTTGCTGGCAGTGAAAAATAATAAATTTACCCCTGATATTGTGGAAGCTAATAAAAAGCTAGCTCATGAGAGGACAAAAGCAGCTGGTATCCGCCAGAAACAACAATTTGATAAAACGCACACTGTGTCTCTCCCTCATAGATACAACGAAGGCGATATGGTATCCGTAAAGTGGGAAGGAGTATTAAATTGAAAAAGCACTTGGTCAACGATAGATATCACATTGTTGACGTCCCCGGAGCCGACCAATCCCAGCGAAAATTTGATGGTGTATACTGTTCAGATCGGTTAAAACTTGATCCACGTTAGAAGACTTGGAGGAAGCAGGAAATATCGATAACAGCAATGAGAACGACTGAAACTGCAATTCCCAGTAAACAAAATCGTTGAAAACATGGAATATACGGTTTATACATAGAATTTTGATACAAAAATTAAAAAAGAGGGTTTTATGTGAGTTTTTCAAAATTAGCGCAGTTATGACAACAATTTAAAAATCAGATTTCCCTTCCGGTCTTATTTTGTCCGGCAAGCCACCCTTATTATTCGAGCAGGGAATGCTTAAAAAAATTGTTTATTATCCAATCAAAAGCCGATAGATAGATAACCCCGCAACAACTGAAAATATATCCAGAGAATATTTCTGTTATCTATAATTAAATAATATGAGGTTATGTTTGATCATTTTATCTCAAAAAATATTTTACGATAAAAAAAAAAAATTGTTTGTGTGTGTGTGCACGAATAATATTGTGGTTTTATCTATAATTATTATTTGTAATTTTATCGATTTAAAAAGCAAAATTTAATTTCATTTTTATGAATGTATTCCACCATAAATTTGCAATAAAATGGATATTTTTTATCGATTAATTATCTGATTATACCACAAAAATGTTTATATGGCACATATGTATATGATGTTTTATATACATATGTATATGTACAGCGTCTAATGTTATCTCCAGCCCCAAATCAAGAAAAATTCGAAAGATGACATAGAAAAAAAAAATCGCGATAACAAAATAAATTACGTAGATACAGACGACACAAAGTATATCCTGGACCAATCTAACATTACAATCATAATTTTACTTGTTCGTCTTGTCTTATCAAAATCAAAATAATAAAAGACAAAATATCTTCTTATTATATCTCTCGAATAATATTTCTCTTATCAGTTATACAAAGAGTATACAATATAAAATAAAACGAAAATTTTTTATCTTATCACTAAACTGAAAAAAAAAAAAATCAAATTTAAACTTCTTATTTTTCATCATCATTGTCTTGATCTCATTATTTTTTTTTTTGTAGAACAAACAAAAATCTTTATATTCCATTTTTTGGTCAAAATGAAGATAAGACAACAAAAAATTCCTTTAGCCCCGACAAAAAGTCTTCGTTCAAGAAATCTCTTATCAAAATTGTCTAATCTGCTAAATTTTTTTTTATTTATTTTTTTTTCGTCTTGTCTTTTATTTTCTTATCCTGGATTGGAAAATAAAAACAAAAAAAAAAATCTCTCTTGTATACAATATCTAGAGTATAGAATAGAAAAAAAATCTTTACTCTTCTTCAAATTGAAGAAGACAAGATGAATATAATAGATACATATACACTCATATACACACACACACATACACACAGAGAGATAGATGGAAAGTCGAAATAAATTAAACTTGAGATACACAAAAAAATAAGAGAGAGAGAAAAAAAAAAGAAAATTTTAGATAAGAATTTGAAATTTTTATCAATCGTCGTCAGTCAAATTGTTTGAAAGATAAGAGAATTAAGATTTTCGTTTTTTTTTTTTTGTAGTAGAATTTCCGTTATATTTTCTTTTGTAATTTTTCTTTTCCTCTTGATTTCATTGATATACGTAAGATAAAATTTGAAAACGGTTTTTCTTTATATACACAAACAGACAAAAAAAAAATTTTGAATGTTAAGCGCGGTGCTTTTAAGCGTTTTTTTTTTTGGTGGAAAAATCGAAAAATTAGAGTCAAAATAATAAAAATTTATTTTTATCATTTTCGCTTTTTACCATATCAAATCCTTATCTATTGTGTGCGCGCAATGTTGATTTTATTTTTCCTCTCGTCGTTTAGATTTTCAGGTGAGTAATTCAATGCGAATTTATTGCTGAATATTTGCGTTAAATGCAAAATGTACGCATTCAAGTATGGTTTGATCAATTTTCTTGGAATTTTTTACCTTTGTTATCTTGGCTGCTAAAAGTTGCTTTTTTACAATTTTTGCACTTACCTGGAAATAGATAGAAAAAAAAAACAAAATTAATTTAAGGAATTGTAGTGAATTTAATGATTTCATCCATGTCAAATGCACAGATCTTTCATAATGTTTGACAAATGTTATGTAGTTTACCTAATTACAATCTGAGCTTTTAAAATACTATTGAATTTCAGTCGAAATGAGCTAATGAGAAACCTATAAATTCAGGCTTTTCTAGTCCATAGAACTCAGTATTGTGAGTCGGGTTAAAAAAACACATTTGTTGGGTTTTTGATTAAATGACCAAAGTTTTCCTAATGTTTTGACTAAAAATAAACTTACTAGAAATACCAAATTATCAGATATAGTTAGAATTCAGATATTTTGCTCTTTACCTGACTTAGAAGCAGAGCTTTAATGATGTTGTTTTAATTTTGTTTGAAATGAGCCAATGAAAATACCAAAGCAACAAATTTAATTTTTTTTTTGTTCAGATACGTCATTGACTGTGAATGTGGTAGATAAATATTGATCAAGCTTTTATGTGTTAAATGATTAGAGCTTTCGAGATTTAGGTTTTCCTTTTTTTTACAGATATTTAGAATATAAATATTATGAATTTTACCTAACTTAAGAATTGAGCTTTTGCTTAGTTTTGATCGAATTGAGCTATATAAAGTACCAAAGCCCCTGTTCGAGCTTTTGTAGCCCGCAAACATTTACTATAAGTCGGCTTGAGTGTTTGAATGTTTTATCCATCAAATTTATAGTTAAGCTTCTTGAATATTTTTCACTTTTGAACGAAATAAGCGTGAGAGTGCTACCTATTTGCTGTTTTATAATCCAAAGAAATCACTAGCCGGGAGTCGGCTAAAAAATGTATTAAGCTTTTATGATTTCAAAAATCTTTCGTAACTTTGACCATTTTTACTAAAATGAGATAAAAAGGCATCAAAGCTACTAATTCGAACTTTGTCGTGCGCATAAATTAGTAACTGTATGTGAATTTTTTCAAGCTTGAATGTAAAATGCACAAAAGCTTCCATAATTGCGTAGTAATTAATATTAAGTTATTAACCTAAACACACAACAGAAAGTTGTGCCAAAGAAAGCCCCAAAGCTAACAATTCGAATTTTTGTAGTTTACAAAAATCAGTACCTAGCTATGAGTCGCTTGGCCAAATTAAATAAGTTTTCATATAAAAAGGTCGGAGCTTTTATAATGCTTTGACCAACAACATCGTCACGTTGTGTGTTTAACCTAACATGGAAACTGAGCTTTTAGAATGATATCACCAAAACTACCGATTTAAACTTTTTAGACCACAGTAAGTAACATTTATTTATTAAGCTTTTATGTTAAATTATCAGGGCTTTCATATTGTTTCCATACAATTTTGAAATGGCTCAAAATACCAAATTATTAGAAATATTTAGAATCGTAATATTGAATTGAACTAACGAAAGCACCAAAGCTACCAGTTTGAGCTTTTACATTATTTAAAAAACAGTACTTGGCAGTCGATTAGAGAAATGTTGTAGAGTTGTTTTGTAAAGTGCAGCATAGCTTTCATAATTTGTTGCTTAATTGTTCTCCAAATTTAAGTGTGCAGAAATCAATAACTGGAGTAGTTACAAATGTATTAAGATTTTATGTCAAATGTACGGAGCTTTCATAACGTGCTCTTCAATTTTATAGTTATTATTGTTTTTACCTAACTCAGGAACAGTGTCTTTGGGGCTTGCTTAATTTTGGCCGAATAAGAGCTAAGGAAAGCTTGAAAGCTACCAATTCGAGCTTTTGTAGTCCACAGAAGTTTGAACAGTGAGTTGGTTTATTTAATTTATATGTAAAACGGACAGAGCTGTCTTTTAATGTTATTTTTGCTTTTTGTTTATTTATTCGGAATAATCTAAAAAAACACCAACGTTATCAATTTGAGACGATTTTTGAAGTAAAAAAAAAAAAAAAATTTAGAAATGATGTTAAATGTGCTTTCATAACCTTTGGACAAATTTTAAGATAAATAAAAATACCAGACATTTTTAGAATCCAAATATTGTCAATCTTACTCATATTAATATGCTAAAAGAGCACCAAAACTAACCATTCGAATTTTGTAGTCTGCTATTTCAGTAACTCTGAACCAGCTGGACAAATTTGTTAAATTCGTTTTCTTTAAAAGCTTAAATCTACATTGTGCTTCTTACCTAACATGGAACAGAGTTTTTAAAATTTAATTTAGGTTGAAATGAGCAAATGTTTCTGACAATTTTAAAACTGTTTAAAATATCAAATTATTAATTAGAAATATTAAAAATTCATATAAATGATTTTCGCTTATGAATAAAACTTTCGCGATCTTCTTTAATTTTTGTTCGAATGTAGCTAAAAAAAACAAAGCTACAAATTCAGTCTTTTATGGTTCACAAAAATCAGAAACTGTATGTGGGGCAGACAATTTTATTAAGCTAACAATTTTAAAATGCATTAGAGCTTTTACAATTTCTTAATAATTTTTTGATGGCCGAGAATTAAGGTTGAAATACAAGCCTGGACAATCAATAATTGTGGGTTCACTAGAGACAAATTGATCTTTTATGTCAAAAGCAAACAGCCTTCATAAAGTTTTGTATAATTGTAAAGTTATTAACAATCCAATTGTTTAATTTTGGCTGAAATGAGCTATAGAAATCACCAAAACTGCCAATTCGAGCTTTCGTAGTCTACAGATATGTGTAACTTTTAGTCGGATAAGCAAATTTATTATACCTTTATGTTAAATGTAAACTGACAATTCCCAATGATCATAAATATTTAGATTCCAAAAACTTGCGTTTTATCTAATTAATTGAGCCTTTGGGATGTTATTTAATTTTGACTCAATTGAACTAAAAAAAGCACTAAAACTACCGATTTAAGCTTTTACAGCTCACAAAAAACAGTAACTGTGAGTCGGATTTTTACATTTTGTGAAGCTTTTTGTGAGCTTTCTTAATTTGTTGATAATAATATGTTTAATTGTGTTACCGGAGTCGCTAATTTTATGTGAAATGCACAGAGATTTCAAAACGTGTTGCCCAATTTTAAAGTTATTATGTTTTTTACCTACCTCAGCAAGAGAGCTATTGGGAGGTCATTTCATATTGGCGTGAGTCGGTTTATTTAACTTTTATGTAAAACTAAATCTACTTTTTATGAATTTTTGTAGTTTGAAAAAAACAGTAACTGCGAACCGGCTGGACAAATTTGTTAAGCTTTGTGTTAAAAGCTTAGATCAATGTTGTGCTTTTTACTATACTTAGTAGAGAGCTTTTACATTTTGTTTAATCCTGGTCGAAATGAGCTAATGAAAGCAACAAAGCTATCAACAGTGAGTTGGCTAGATCATCTTATTAAGCTTTTATGTTAAATGATCAAAGCTTTCTTAATGTTTTGGCCAATTTTAAAATTACTAAAAATATTAAATTATGAGACATGTTAAAAATTCAAATACTATATTTCGCTTTTTTCATAGCTTATGACTAGAGCTTTCGAGATCTTGTTTAATTTTGGCGAATTGAGCTAACAAAAGCAAAGCTACAAATTCGATCTTATGCGGTTCACAGAAATCAGAACCTACGTGTCGACAGACAACTTTATTAAGCTCACAAAAAACAGTAACAGTTAGTCGGGTATATACATTTTGTGAAGATTTAATGTGAGCTTTTATAATTTGTTGATAATAATATGTTTAATTGTGCTCTGAATTTAAGTTTCAAGAAATCAATTGCTGAAGTCGCTAAAGGCAAATTTATTAAGCTTTTATGTGATATTCACAGAGCTTTCAAAACGTGTTGGCCAATTTTAAAGTTATTGTGGTTTTTACCTAACTCAGCAACAGAGCTATTGGGAAATCGTTGCGTATTGCCGTGAGTCGATTTATTTAACTTTTATGTAAAACGCAATAATTCTGTCTTTGATAAAAAAGCACTAAAGCTACTCCTTACTAATTTTTGTAGTCTGAAAAAAAAACAGTAACTGTGAACCGGCTGGACAAATTTGTTAAGGTTTTATGTTAAACGATTAGATCAATGTTGTGCTTTTTACCTAACTTAGTAGAGAGCTTTTACATTTTGTTTAATCCTGGTCGAAATGAGCTAATGAAAGCAACAAAGCTATTAACAGTGAGTTAGCTAGATAATTTTATTAAGCTTTTACGTTAATTGGCCAGAGCTTTCTTAATGTTTTGACCAATTTTAAAATTACTAAAAATTTTAAATTATGAGACATGTTAAAAATTCAAATATTTCGCTTTTTACATAGCTTATGACTGGAGCTTTCGGCAAAAGAACAACAAAAGCAAAGCTACAAATTGGATATGTTCATAGAAATCAGAACCTGCGTGTAGGACAGACAACTTTATTAAGTTTTTATGTCAAATGGATTAGAGCTTTCACAATTTGTTGAAAATTTTTTGATGAGCTAGAATTAAGGTTGAAATATAAGCCTGTAGAAATCAATAACTATGGAGTCACTAGAAACAAATTGATTAAGATTTTATGTCAAACGCGAAGGGCTTTCATAATGCTTTGTTCAATTTTGAAGTTATTATTGCGTTTTTAATTTGTTGTCTAATTTTGGTCGAAATGAGCCATACAAAGCACTAAAGCTACCAATTGTAGATTTCGTAGTTTACAGAAATATGTAACTGTATGTCGGCTACACAAATTTACAGAGCGGTCTTTTAATGTTTTGTAAATATTGTGCGTTTTACCTAATATGAAAACTGAACTTTTAGGATGATATTTAATTTTGGTTGAATTGAGCTAAAAAAATGACCAATTCGAATTTTTGTTTTCTGCAAAAATCTGTAACTGTAAGCCGACTGACCAAATTTATTAAGGTGTTACATTCATAGTACAAATTTCGGTAACTAGGGTTCGATTAGATAAATTTAAATTTTAGTTAAACTTTTAATTTTTGTACTTTTTACCTGACTTAGGAACACAGCTTGCGGGAAATTGTTTTATTTTGGCCGATATGAGCTAAAGAAAGCAATAAACCTGCCAATTCGAGCTTTTGTTGTCCATATTGGTTTGTAAAAGGCACAGAGCTTTTAATATGTTAAACAATTTTAAAGTTGAAATTTAAAGCATGCAATTCGAAGTGTTATTGTCAGTGCAAATCTAAGAGCTTTAATAATATTTTGACCAAACTTCAATATTACTAAAAATACCAAATGATCAAAGAGGAAATTGAATAAAACATAAATAAAATTTAGAATTCAAAAATCGTGGGTTTTATCTAGTTTATGGACAAGCGTGTGAGTTGGCAAAATATTTTAAATGCTCAAATATCACCCAGGAACCGACCTTTTGGTTTGTCGTTTAATTTTGTTCCGAATGAGCGATCAAAGACACCAATTATAGTTTTTGTAGTCCACAAAGGTCTATAACAAGGAGTCGGATAGACAAATTTATTAAACATTTCCGTTAAATGCACAGAGCTTTCTGTTAAACTACTAGAAATGCTAAAAGTTAGAAAACAAATATTGTGTTTTTTATTTAACTTTAGGGATTAAGCTTTTGAGGTATTGTTCAGTTTTGCTCGAAATAAGCTACAGAAAGCACCAAAGCTGTCAATTCGAGGTATTATTTGGGTATTTTAGATACATTTATTATCAAAACTTATACTCAGACATTTTAAAGTTTTTATTATTTAAAATCAAAATGATGTGCTTTTATGTGACTTTAAAAAAATGAGCTTTTGGGAGTTTTTTAATTTTCATCGAAATGAGCTGGAAAAAGCACCAAAACTACCAATTTAAGCTTTTGTAGACTACAGAAAGCTACATATATTTATTAAGCTTTTATTTTAAATAATCAGAGCTTTCATAATATTTTCATAGAATTTTAAAGTGGTTCAAAATATCAAATTATGAGAAATATTTAGAACCTAAATATTGAATTGGTCTAACGAAAGCACCAAAGCTACAGATTTGAGCTTTTTTAGTTTTAAAAACAGTATCTCTGAGTCGGTTAGACAAATTTTGTTATGCTTTTTTGTAAAGTGGACAAGAGTTTTGATAATTTGTTGTTTAATTGCGGCACAAATTTATACCGCAAAAATCAATAACTAAATTAGCTAAAGTCAAATGTAGTAAGCTTTTATACAAAACGTACAGGGCTTTCATAATATGTTGGTCAATTTTCAAGTTACTATTGTTTGTACCTAACTCAGGAATAGTGTCTATGGAGGTTGCTTTACTTTGGCCCAATTAAACTAAAGTAAGTTTCAAAGCTACCAGTTCGAGCTTTCGTAATCATCAGCAAGCAAAGAACTACCTTTTAATGTTACTTCTACGTTTTGTTTATTTGGTCAAAATTAGCTAAAAAACACCAAAGATAAAGAGCACCAAAGCTACACACTCGAATCTTGTAGTCTGATATTTCAGTAACTGTGAACCAACCGGATAAATTTGTTAAGCTTTTATGTTAAAAGCTACTTTGTGCTTTTCTCATTGTGCTCTCTAAAGCTTTTGGTTTGTCGTTAATTTTGTTTCAAATGAGCTATCGAAAACTCCAATTCGAGCTTTTGTGGTCCACAAAAGTCTGTAACAAGGAGTCGGATAGATACATTTATTAAAAATGTCTATTAAATGCACAGAGCTTTCATAATGTTTTGAAGTTTTGACGAAATAATAAACTTACTAAAATTACATAATAATCAAAAATAGCCTGAAACCAAATATTGTGTTTTCCACTTAACTTTAGGAATTGAGCTTTTGAAGTATTTTCAATTTAGCCCGAAATAAGCTAAAGAAAACATCAAAGCTGTCAATTTGAAGTTTTATTAACAGCCAGACAGCAGTAACTTTGAGCCTTACAGATATACTTATCACAAGATTTTATGTTAAATGCTCAGACCTCAAGTATTTTAAGTTGTGCTTTTATGTGAGTTTAGAAAATGAGCTTTTGGGAAGTTTTTTAATTTTAATCGAAATGAGCTAGAAACAGCACCAAAGCTATCGAGCTTTTGTGTAAGAATCAGTAACTGTTACTTGGCTAAGTGGGCACAATTGATAAAGATTTTATGTTATAGGATTTCGTAATTTTTTGACCAGTTTTGAAGGTAATAAAAAAAACAGTTTTCAAAAATAATAGATTGTGCTGTTAACATTCTGACTGAACAGAAAGATTGATGCTCTTCTTCGGCGGCGGACAAATTCGAGAAATTTGTCATTTACTCACCACTACAAGAACAATTTTCAAACACAACTAACGCTGAGCTTTTTCCAATTGTTCAGTTGATATCAATTTTAGAAGTAACATTAGTCGACCGAATTGCAAATCGGCCTAATATAGTCATGCACGTTTCCCATCTCTTTTGGTCTTCAAACTCACTAGATAAAAAAAAATTCGACAGTTAAATTTACCTTTCTCATAACAAACATAAAAAAAAAACTGAAAAATCAGGTGAAAATCTTTTGGGTATTTGGGTTTCAGTACGAATATATCACGACGTTAAAATTCGATAAGACGAAAAAAATGATATTATATATGCGCCGAACAATGCAAACTATTATTCTTGTTCCTTTCGCATATAGATTGTGTGAATACAGTGTATAGTTTTTCCAACACCAAACTACAATTTAATGCACATTTAAAACTGCATCAATATTCTTCTCGGATAACAATAGAAATCTGGATAAATTTCTTAAGTAAAATTTATTTATTTGTATATATGGGTGTATGCTATGGAACATAATTCCCATTCATACAATGTACCGCGCTACAATACTCACACACACACATACACACTCACAAAAGAAAAAGGAAAATTAATGATCAGGAAATTCTTTTTTTTTTTCGTCGATT
This sequence comes from Tipula vernalis, assembly GCA_958295665.1. Lineage (NCBI taxonomy): Eukaryota > Metazoa > Arthropoda > Insecta > Diptera > Tipulidae > Tipula > Tipula vernalis. Next base: position 70,558,995 of record OY282558.1, read on the forward strand.
CTTATTTTACTTTTGTATATACAAGTATATATATATATGGGTTTGATAGATTACGCTTCGTTAATGGAAAAATGATTTTCTTCTACAACTAGGTACTATTTTCACCACCAACCAACCAAAATTTCAACCCTAATTTGAAAAAATTAAAAATTCTGATATCTCTTTTATCATTCGGATTTTTTTTTTTTTTTTGTACTTTATCACCCAAACAGTCCCTCACCATTTTCTTTGCTTTTAAAATCGTATTGAATAGTCGAAAAAAAAAAGTTTGATAAGAACGAATTATAAGAAAATTGTTAGAAGGAAAAAAAAATATTTTCTCATATATATATATATTTCTTATCAGTATCGGGCCAGTATGTGGTTACATATTTTTACAAGATGTCACATATTGGAGTGTATAACCTTCATCCTATCTACAAAAAAAATTAAAAAAGATATTTAATTTGATATAAAAGATAAGATTAAGATTTATACCACACAATTTAGCCATATACCGCGTTTTCAATAGCCCCCTCTAATACATTTAGAAAAAAGATAAGACATTTCTTTTTTATACGCTTTCCAAACATGACAATAAATTAAAATGAATCCAATATACAAATAATAACGTTAGAAATTTGATTGAAATGATAAGACATGAATTTAGATAAGAAATTTATAACAATATAGTGTTGTTGTTTTTATTTTAATTACCAAATCAATAAATTTCCTATCGATAATCTCTCTCGCACTGTGCACTGTCTGTTGTGTGTATATGTCTCTGTATGTGTGTGTATTAATAACAAACCAATGAGCTTTTTGTGTTCGAGATGATGAGATATGCTATAAAATTATTATCCCCTCATACAGGCTTGCATTATACACCTCGTTTTATAAAAAAAAAAAGTGTGGAACCTATTTAGTAATTATCATAAAAAGTGTGGAACCTATTGAAATTACCGATCAGTTCAAAAATTTTAATAATAATGTTAAATTTGTTGACCACTGTGACAGTATTTAATAATAATGAGGAATATTGACTGTGGAACGTATGTTGAAAAAACCAACATTTAAAATAAACAACAAATTATGTGTTGGAACGAATTTTATAACCTGCGTTATACGAGGCCTTCCTTTATTTGTACACAAATTAATGACAATACATTTAATTTTATATTCTATGTATGCATATAGCATAACAATAATAATAATACTGACAAAAAATTTATAACGATAATGATAACTATAATAATCATTATAATCAACAACAACAAAAAAATGAAACGTTTGACAATAAACTCTGTTATCAATAAATAATAATACAACAACTGATATATAAATTATGTAAAGAGAGGTAGAGAGAGAGACAAGGCACACATAGAAAAAAATATGTCTTATCATTTCGATCAAATTATTGATTGATAAGACACAAAAATACAAATATTATTTTATTTATTTTCTGTTCTTGCGATAAGACATCCGATTAAAGTTATTTGGATTGGTTATTGATTTTCCAAAAATAAAATAAAATAAATAAAAAAAATATTATTGATAATCAATGCGATTATATATTGTATTTTGGTTTAATATTGATTGATGGGGGGACTTAGAAACAAAAATATTTGTGGAATTTAATATTATAG